>CM038674.1:561692887-562248720 GCA_021605145.1 Aegilops bicornis | reverse complement strand
AGGTGAATAACATCTTATCCTATGAAGAAACAAAGTCGAAGAAACAAGTTTATCAAAACAAATTTCAAGTGAAGTTGATGCTGTTAGTTTTTATCACTGGTGTTTCGTTGTGTCACACCCATTTGGAGAGACGGGGCCATAAGGGTATATTACTAAAAGCCACATTAAATTTACTTTTCAACATAAAAAACCTCACATCATTTGGAGTTGTGAGTCAAAAGATCTAGTCATTCTCGTGGAAGATGTCATGCTGTCAAGGCTTCACAAATTTAGAAGGAACTCTCCAACAACTTCCAAAGTTGACTGCTTGTACCTTCAAAAAATTCATTCAAATTTATTTACTTGTTCCTATTAAGTACTCCTTCCGTCCCATAATATATGTTGTTATGTTATGAGACGGAGGGAGTACGTGCAAAGCATCTTCAAATGAACGACGAGTTCAGGACAGACCTATGCACATGGAATGTACTATCGTATTAGAGCGATGGAATCTGCTGTTCTCTTAAAAGATCTACTCCTCCGTAGCATTTTCCGCCAAGATAATAATCTACTGTTACTTTGGCTCACCTCATCGGGCGAGCACCGCAGAGTCCACAACCACTCCACCTGCTGGCATGATTAGCACCCAGGGACTCGTGTCTCCGGCGTCGACAGTCGCGAGTTTCCACCTAATACCGTCAGACGAGCCAGGCCGACGACGATTATGATATCGCTGAGCGCAGTTTCTAAACAGCCAGTCTCAGCGTACAGACAATGAAACAAGGGGAACAAAAAAGGAACAGCGCGACGGAACCTTTGTGAGCAGGCAAAGGATGCACGGGAAGACAAAGGTGACAGCGACCTAGCTCGCTGGCCCCGTTGGTTCCAGCGAATTAATAAAACGGGATTGATTGATTACAACGAGGACACGGACAAACATCACGGGCATTCTTTTCCTTACCCCAATACCCAGCGAATGTTCGCCGGTAGGGATGACATTTACGACTGATTTTGATGGTAATTTTAGTTAGCAGTTTTCTTTTTTTTTAATATAAATAAAACTACCGTGCTTGGAAACTAAAATTGTTAACCTTGTGGCGGAGCCAGGATTCAAGTATAGGGGGGGGGGGGGGGGGCGGGTACATATATTTATCTAATATCGTTGGTAATTAATCGTCACTCCAACTAAAATTGTATATAATTGGGGGCAGGCCCTGTTCGTCTCCCTGCTCCGCCCCTTGACCTTGCCCATCCTTGCGATATCTAAAATTGTCATCCTTGAAGCGAAGGTTCACTCCTTACATCCTACTTTTTTTTAGTTAATTTAGGAAGCTTGGGGGGCAGGCCCCTGTTCGTCCCCCCTGGCTCCGCCCCTTTACCTTGCCCATCCTTGCGATATCTAAAATTGTCATCCTTGAAGCGAAGGTTCACTCCTTAGAGCATCTCCAGTGGATCCTCTATATGGCAGTGTATAGCAAATATAGACTAGTCTGGCTTCAAAATTCATCCCAGCGGAACGTGCATACGGTCGTCCAAACAGCCACGCCCTCGCCACGACGCTACCCGGCGTAATAACCACGCCGCCACGCTGGCTGCCCAAACAAGATGCCCGAGCCACTCGAGGGAAAAGGAAGGAAGGAAGGGAGGAGGCCGCCCCGTCTGCCCAACAAGAGGCCCGAGCCGCTCGAAGGTAATTTCTCCATCTCGTGAGCCGTCAAGGAAGGAAGGAAGGAAGGAGGAGGTCGGGACTTGGGGGCGGCGTGGGGGTCGGCGGATCTGGCGGCCGTGCTGGGGCAGGGGATGGGGAGGGTGAGGATGGGGAGGGCTGGGGAGAGAGAGGAGGGCGTGGGGAGAGAGGGGCGGCGGGATGGGGAGGGGCTGGGATGGGGAGGGGGTGGGAGAGAGAGGGAGGGGCGTGGGGAGAGAGAGGGGCGGCCGGCTGTCACATGGCTGGGGCAAGGCTGGGGGCCAAGCGGGATGGGGAGGGCCTGGGGATGGGGAGGGCTGGGGAGAGAGAGGGAGGGCGTGGGGAGAGAGAGGGGCGGCGTGGGGAAGAGTGGTGGGGGCTCATGGGGAGGCCAGGGCATGGATGAGGTCGGGAGGAGGCCAAGGGCATGGATAGAGTATTCTCAGGCTCTGTTTTTTAGGGAGTAGTAGTGCTATGTATTTACACATATTTGCTCCATATATAGTTATTGTTTGGGTGTGGATTAATTAACGGATGCATGTAGACATATTTTAGAGTGTGGATTCATTCATTTTGCTCAGTATATAGTCATTGTTCGGGAACAGAGGGAGTAGATGTCTTCTTGTTGTCTAAAATAGCTGTGCATTGGTTGCTTGCAGATGGATATCGACCAAAGCTTTTTGGACACCCTTGGTTTTGGTTACACACAAACACAACCGGATAGTCCAATTGGAGAGCAGGCAACTCCATCAACTCAGCATCGTTTTGCAATAACAGAGAAAGGAAAATCCAACAAAGGCAAAAATTGGTCTAGTGATGAGGACAAGGTTCTCATAGCAGCATGGGCAAATACAAGTTTGGATATTGTTGGGACAGATCAAAACCGAGATGCTTATTGGGATAGAATTTCAGAGTACTACAACACACACAAGGAATCATCATGGCCGGAGCGTAATGCTAATGCAATCAATTGCCGTTACACAACGATTAACAGAGAGACCTCTAAATTTTGTGGTTGCCTTCAGCAGATTTTAAATAGGCAAGAAAGCGGAAGGACTATACAAGAAAAGGTATGCGCCTTTCTTGTAATTCTATATGTGATGTGCAATATTCTATATGTGTTGTGCTTATTTTAACAACATATTTATATGTGCGGACAAACGATGCACACATTTTGTTCAAGGAAATGGATCTTAAAAAAAGAAGCCTTTCACACCGATGCATTGCTATGTAGAGTTTTCAAGTATCCAAAGTGGCGTACAAGAGAAGTTGAAACTTCTCTTAAGAAACAAAAGAAGACCATTGATGCAAGTCCGTGCACAGCCACCAATGATCCTGCCGATGCATCCTCGATGCATCTTGATGCTACCTCGATACACACCGATGCTCTTGAACATGAGAAAAGACCTGATGGTGTGAAGAGGGACAAGAGAGGTAAAGTCGATGACAAGGCAGTGCTGTCATTAGAAACTGTGTGGGCAGCAAAGCTAGAGAAGGATGAGATCAAAGAGGCGGCAAGAAATGCTCACACGCACAGCAATTGGAATTGCGAAAAGAGGAGATTGCACTCAAAAGAATGAGGATGCACGAAACGAGAGGGAGGATGCACGGAGACAGTTTGAATTAGATGAGAGGGTCATGCTCATCGACACAAGTGGTATGACTGATGTTCAAAAGCAGTTCTACCTAGCTAAGCGAAGGAGATCCTTGCTCATGACCTAGGGTAATTTTAGCTATATTTTGTAGTTGTAATAACTATTTATTGCTTTCTGCTATTTGAGGACTTGGTTTACATCACTCATTGCATAATTATTTTTATTGATAGCTGCATTTCATAGACATTGATTACATCACTGCTTTCCAAACTTTTGCCAGACATGGTCAATTAGATCAAGTTTAAGCTGATCATGTTCATCGAAATTTCTAATCCGATTAGTCATCTGAATAAAAGAGCTCAGTTCTTCCGCATGAGTACGAGAGACTGTGACTCTTTCTCCCATTGCCTCAAAAGTGCAGCTTTGCCGACCAGTTTGTCGCTCCTCTTCAACTATCATATTGTGCATTATGACACAAGCTTTCATGACATCAGTGATTTCTTTACGTTTCCATCCTTTAGCAGGTCCACGAACAATGGCAAAACGGGATTGCAGAACTCCAAAGGCTCGTTCCACATCTTTCCTAGCCCCTCTTGCTTCTTGGCAAAAGTTTTTGCTTTACGCTAGTTGGAGCTGAAATGCTCTTCACAAATGTTGCCCACCGTGGATAGATACCATCTGCAAGGTAATACCCCATTGTGTACCGATGGCCATTGATGCTATAATTCACTGGAGGAGTTTGGCCTTCGCTAGCTTTGTAAAAACAGGAGAACGTTGAAGAACATTTATATCATTCAGAGACCTCGGTAAACCAAAATAAGCATGCCAAATCCAAAGATCTTGTGAAGCAACTGCTTCCAAAATCATAGTGGGCTCGCTCACATGGCCTTTAAACATGCCATGCCATTTTTGGGGCAATTTTTCCACCCCAGTGCATGCAATCTATGCTCCCTAACATACCGGGAAATCCTCTTTCCTCCCTATTTCAAGTAACCTAGCAATGTCTTCTTCATTTGGAGATCTCGTACTTTTCCCCAAAAACTTCACAAATTTTGATCACAAATTTCTTGCAAGACTCTAAATTAGTAGACTCAGCGGACCGGATGTACTCATCAACATAATCACCTGCTATTCCATATGTTAGTATCCGCATCGCCATGGTCATCTTTTGCAAAGGATGTAACCCAAGAGCTCCGTAAGCACTTTTTTTTGTGTAAAATAATCATCATAGTCATGCTCAAGTATACCATCAGCTATGCGGTTGAACAAAGTACGCGACATCCTAAATCTGTGCATAAAAATTAAATGAGACAGGAAATGAAAAAGGACCAAAGTAGAGAAGTGTACTAATTACGAACCTTCGTCAAACAAATGTTCTGGAAAGCGAGGAACTTCTTTGAAGTAGTCATCCCATAGAAGAAGAAATCCCAGATCTCTTCCTCGATCGATTGACCGACGTCCATGCTTGGAACCGCCATGGCGTCGGCGTTCTTCCTCTCTTCCTCCTCGCGCTCGCGAATCTTTGCAAGTATGAGTTCATCGTCGCCAGATGAAGATGACGAAGAACTCATGTCCCAAGTGGATGTGTTCATTGTGTTGCGTGAGAAACGATAGAAAAATCTAGGTGAGAAGAGAAGTGTCTTTGGAAGAGGTGGTAGGAGTGGTTTATATAGATCGGAAATATGGCCGTTGGAAATATAGCCGTTTGAAAATATAGCCGTTGGAATATACACGTCCAAATTTACATCGCTCCAATCGAAAAACCTGGAGGTGTATAATTTAGCAAGGTGTATATGGACGTGTATATGGAGATATACACGTCCAAATTTACACGTTCCACTAGAGATGCTCTTACATCCTACTTTTTTTTAGTTAATTTAGGAAGCTTTATTAAAGCATCACAGCCAAGCAGAATCTGCTAGGAGGCTACTAGTTACAGTGAAACCAAGGAACATCAGTCCCATTCCAACTGCACCGCCTAGCAAGTCAGTCGTGCACGCATAATAAAACCATATCCACAGGACACAAACAAGAGGACATCGGTCCCATCCCAAGATCCCGTTCACAAGCGTTCACACCCGTTCACACTCAATATGTTATATAACATTAATTCATCAGTGGCGGTACTGTCCGTAGCTATGTGGCCACAGACCGTGACGGCGTGACGCGACGAGCCAAATCACACCGGATAAGTAATTCGTACTCCTAGTAATGCCCTGTAACTAGCCAGCGACGCATCGGTTCGGACGGACTCGAGTGTTCAGACTGGCCTCCGTCGCCTGTACGGTAGCCACACACACACCGTGACGGCGTGCCACGATCATGCCTGGGTTTCTTCTTCCGATGATGCCCTCCGCTCCTGCACCACCCTGGCGAAGAGGCTGCCGTCGTAGACGCCCCTGGCGTCCTCCCTGCGGAGGAGCCCGTCCTTGTCCTTGCCGATGCTGTAGAGCAGCTTCCACTCCGCCGACGCGCCCGCCCTGCATATGTTTGTTTTGTTTGCCGCGTCAGGAGGTCTGAAAATTACGTGCAGGATGGATGACACAACAGGAGAGGCCGTAGATCGCACGTACCATCCCGCGTAGTCGCTGGGCTGCCGGTTCGCGGTGATGAGCTCGTCCACCTCGGCGGACGTCAGGGCGTCCGGCACCGTCTTGCCGTGCTTCGCGAACGCCGCATCGAACTTGTCCGGAACGAACCTGCAATGGTTAACTAAGCATTACTAGCGGATTCCCGTGCACAAGTTGAAGCAGCAGTTGGCGTGTGCTTTACCTTCCTTGGGAGTCATACGCGCCTGAATCGCTCCCATGGATGCCCTTGTGGATGTTCTCGATGTAGATGGACATGCGCGCCGTGTCGTTTTCCTGCACGAGTTTCATAGCCCTTTAACTTGCTTGCACTTCGGGGGGGAAATTTGAAGGATTGGTAAGATCTGCTCGGTTTCTTTGATTTGAAAACTAAAGTTCGAAGCGAGTTGTGCAACATCACAGTGATCACAGAGTACAGCACTACTAGCTAGTCATCTGCCCACGACTTCATAGAAAAAAGAAAAGTAATGTCCACATCTGACGCTTGTGCTGTCAAAATCTGAAACCAGGCATCCTTCTAAATTATACAGTACAGTAAGTACATTTCATGCTTTTGACACTCATCACTTGTCAGACCCGGGATCGCGTATCTATACACTCGTAGGAATACTACAGAGACTTGCATTTTCATCAAGACTTGGAGAATGCACAGTAAAAGGTGCTAAATGTTCCACAGAACAAAGCTTTGTGGCTCAGGTTAGCTAGCCTAACATACCAGAGCACTGAATAATCAGCTCAAAACCGCAGAAAAAAGACGCGTTCTAATCTAGGGTTGCCTTCTCTTCTCAGGGAAGCAAGGGTATGTTGGAAACACAAGCTAACAGTAAACCAGGAACCTTAAACTTAACACAGAAGAAAACTCCGACATAAGAATTCTCTGTCGAAGCATTACCGGTCTGGTCTGGGGGCCGAGGACGCCATTGATGAAGGTAGCACTCAAGGTGGAGGCAGCATACCCGAATCCAAGGGCCCGAAACGCTGATATATATGCAAGGAGATCAATTGTGCGTGAGAAAGAATCCGAGCATCAACCGGATAATAAGTTGGAGAAATCTCTCTGAAAGACTGAAACAGAACGCGGGGAACAGAAAGAATTCGCTCACCTGCTTATGTCTCGGAGAAGGTGACGACGCCGTCCTTGTCGCCGTCGAAGAACGCCGCGTGCTTCTGCAGCGCCGTCATGCCGCCGGCGCCCGAATCGTCGCCGTACCAAGACGCCTGGCACCCTTTTCCGGCCGGAATCAAGAAGAGGAAGGACGACGGATATCAGCAAAGCGCGCAAGCCGCGACGAAATGGACAGCAGAGGAGAGCCAGCCTTCTCTATTTATTACCTAGGAACATGGGGAACAGGAGCAGCAGGGACAGGGCCGCCGTCGCCGCCGCCGGCGAGGACGATGCCCGTCGCGGTCGCGTGCCCATCTCGAGGGATTTCTTCCGGCTCGCTCGCTTTTGACTGTTGGCCCCTCTCTTCTCTGTGTCTTTGCCGCGGCTCGCGTGGTGTGCACAGGTGTCTCGGTGTGCGCCGTCCGTATATATAGGATCGCGGTTTTGCGCGGTGTGAGTGGTTGGGCAGTTTCGGGATCGCACGTTTCCGCAAGAGGAGACGCGCACTCCTCAGATACGTGTTCTAGGCTCGGACCGTGCCCCCTGCCCGGAAAACATTTTTCTTGATCCGAATTATTCTGCCATGTCTCATCATTTATTACTAGCACAACCTATTCTAATTGTTTGTTTATAATTTGTTGCGTACGCGTGATGATGCAGAGGCCGGGGCAATCCCTTTTTAACCAAAAAAGAATAGTGTTATAATCATTTACAAGACCATGAATTACTAAACAGTATAACAGGGCTAGTTAAGAGCCTTCACAATCATTTGAGATCCTAAACCGTCCGATTCAGTGTACAAACGAATCAGATCATTCCAACCTCACGCAGTTTTCCTTTGCGCCTTGTTAGCTCGCTAATTAAAGCCGGCCGAAGTCGAACCAACGTCCACAGGGCCGCTGCTCATGAACTTATTTTGGTGCCTTCGATGCTCCGGCTGCAGTGGGCCGTTAGGCCATGTGGTAAATTTTCTTTTCTTTTCGTGAGACCAACCGCACTTCCGATCCGTGGCGCTACAGCCGTATTTCAGAATCAAAAGTAGCGCTGCAGCTGTTTCTCAAAAAAAAAAAAAGTAAGCGCTGCAGCTACTTACCTTTGTCTAAAAATAATTTGGCTACCTATGGCTTTACTGCATCGTTATTTGTTACATTTATTCCTCTACTACGCAGCCCCTCTCAGAAAAAAATGCCTCTACTACACAGCATCTACTATTGCAAGGCTACAACGAACAATGACACATACCAGATACCACACAGATACGATCGACCACGTATTCAAATGCCTTAGGAAATGGTATGCATAGACAAAACAAATGCACAATCACATTCCAGTGTTGACTTAGATGGCATTATCACCCGTCTCAGTTTTGCAACTTATACCTAAAGTTTCAATATTGCCCAACTATTTATAGAAGTAGGTTCATTTTTCTCTTTCCTGTGATGTCCAGAATTTCTCATACATTTATATTGTTCTTTCAATAAAATGCGCGGGCGCAGTAACGCGCGCCTTTACGTTCTAGTATGATGTAAAGTGCCTAGGAAGATGCTTCGAGTACTACGAATGCTTATTTATATACCAGATGTGTCTAATTAAGCACATGAATTGTACTACCAATAGACATTATTGTAAGTAAAAAAAATGTTACTCCCTCCTCTCCGGTTTACAGGGGTTCAAATATGAAATCTCATCAACCAATGCACATGGTGAGTGAAGGAATATATCTCGTACTTTAAAAAACTACCCAAATTAAACTAATGCATTAATTTGAATTAATTGCAATGCATGCATACTTGGCCACTACTACTAGATGAGTAGAAACATTACATGCACTAGTAGAATACTCGTGCGTTGCTACGGGCTACAATGCATATAATGAAATCAGATAAACGTTTAAGGTGCGTATAAATGAAATTAGATAAATAATTAAGGTCGTCGTCAAGGTCAAAGCCCATTTCTCCCTCATACGCCCAGGCGGGTTCGCATAATTCATGCATACAAATGATTAACATCATGTATAAGTTCAAAGCTCATTTCTCCTTCATATGCTTGGGTGGGTTCGGATATCACTCATGCGCCCAACCGTCTATACAGTCTAGGCTCCCCCGAATCCATCCCATGTGTGTGGGAGAAAAGTGGTTGTCCTGGCTATCCGCCATCTTATCTCCAGCATGCGGTCCCGACACAAAATCCCCACACCAGGACACTCCCTACCATTTTTCTGTCGGACCCTACGTTCCTGCTTAGTTTCCTGTTGTAGTGGAACATTTATCATTGGAGCCTTCTTCTATAAAATTAGATAACACCAATCTCACCTTTGCCATGGATCCCTTTCTCCTTCACACTGTACATCCCCACAGACCACCAAGAAGGAGTTGCCCGCCAACCACCCTGATCACCCCCCCCCCCAATGTTCATGCTGATCCATCACCGCCATCAAAGGGGGAGAAAGTGTACATCACCTCCATTGTCACGTTGTAACATACAGATGAATCTCGTGCATTACAACGAAACAAAAATATGACGTCCGTTATTGAGCATGCAACTCATACGCCCGTGCGTTGCCACGGGGGATGGACAGGATTCACAATAAAAGAAACATACAAGGACAAATTCTGATGCGAACCAAAATAACCAACATGATATTATCTTTTGGTTATGAAACATTGAATTTTTGGCAACTTTGCCAGAAGATTGACCGAAGGCCAAATTATTTGAATGACACGATGTTATTACACAAAAAGGATATCTTTACACTTACAAAATTTAGAAGAACAAGAATTCATCTTACATCTCAAGAAAACTGTTGGTAATGGTACCAGCCATTAAAAAACATGTTTCTCTACCCCCTCTTTCCATATAATGCATTTCTGGTGTCGCTGGAAATGCAAAAAACAAACATTCATAGTGATAGTTGATTTTCCGATGTATGTACGACAAAGAAACAATAGAAAACACAAACGTAGATAGCTAAAAAAGCAACATGTGATTCATGCATATACAAAGCAACTATTTCATGCATGTGACCTTTCATGAAATTGTCACTATCAAGCATGACCAAATGGGTAACGGTAAAGGAACCTTCTGATGAAAACTAAGTTCCCTCTACTATGTTGCTTTTGGTATGAGCTGGAATGACTAATCCAAGCACTGATTACCCAAATAGGTTAAGCACTCAATTTGTTATGCCCATGATTCCATCCAGTGAGATGAGTATCTACAGAACTTCTAGTCTATGTACCCATGCTATCTAAAGTGGTTGGGTTAAGAGTATATGTGCTTTTGTAAAATCAAAGAAGAAACTAATATAATACTATTATAAAGTCTAACAACTAAGGGCCTGTTCGGCAACGCTCCAGCTCCTAGCTTCTTCAACTTCACACGTGAAGCTCATCCGAACGCTAGCGCTCCAGGAAGCTGGAATCGAGAAGCTGGCGAGGTGTCGTAGTGTAAAAAAGGTGGAGTTGAGGAAGCTGGCCTTTTCCAGATCCGTGAATATCCAGAAGTTGGAGTTGAGGCTATTTACCACAATGTTGCCACTGCCAAGTGAGTTTGAGTGTACCGGTTCATTTTCTTTCCCAAACTCGCTCTCTCTCACGTTGCCTATTCCTTTTGGGCCCCGAACCTGGCCTGCTAATCCCGCTAAATGGGATGGCAGCCTCTTGGTTGACGATAGAACACGAAGCTGCGTTGCCGAACGCTTTCCAAATCGCCACCTAAAGCGAGAAGCTATGCGAGAAGTTGAATTTAGGAAGTTTTTGAGAAGCTGGGCAGTTTCAGAACAGGCCCTAACTAAACTGAGAAAGCTGAAAGAAAACACACTTGAGTCGAACCGAGAGGTAACATATTTTCATTTTGTAACAATATTGCAAGGTGTTTATTGGTGCAAACAGATGATCACATCTTGTAGATTACAGCCGAATTGAGCATCTCTAACTAATCTAAAAATGTTCTTTAATAAATTGCAAATTATAGGTCACCACCGGTGCCATCCTAGACCTCTCTCCATTACCTCTCGCACATCCAGCCACCTCCGACCCTCATTCCTCGATGCCACCGTCACCATCACTCAGGGCCTCCCAGGGAAGAGATGGGAGGAGTTCTGACATTGGAATTTGCCATCACCTCGGTGTCACCACTGCCTCTATCATGTATGACGCCATATGTGAAAATAGGTCCCAATTGCATGTCGAGGGCGACTAATCCCATGGAATGATAAATGCTCCCAAATTAAGCCCATCCCTGAAGCACTACATTGGGCCCATGCGCTGAGGAAATGGAGCAGAGTCAGCATGAATGCTTCAAAACCGAAAGTCCGTCTTGAACTTGAGTAATTCAGCCAAATGAATCATGGCAAAATGCAAAAGTTATGAGAAGCTACAGAAATCCAATGTATCCACACTTTAGTAGATTAGATTATGCAAAACCTTATGCAGCTTTAAGGGAAACACGCCAAGTTAAAGGAATAGTCTTACTCAATAAATCTGTCATGTTTGTCCATTTTGTTCTAGCCCCCAGCCTTGCCAAATTTAGACACAAGCCAGTCAATCCCAGTTGGAGAAACTAGGTATCCAAGAATGAGAAAGGCATCATGCTCTGGTGCATCAATTGTATCACTTCGGTAATGGTCAAACCTCTGAAATATAGCCTCCACAATGCATGTGGAAATGTAACACATGGAATGTTAAAAGTTACTTCATCAAGTTAGTTGATTGGTTCCCTCACAAAGATAAGACAAAAATGTCAGATATGGAATAATATAGTTGACACTCTAAAACAAATAAAGCCAAACTACAAATGGGAGATAATTCTGCATAGCAAGCTACAAACGCGAACATTGTGGAAGATTAACCTCATTTCACTTATTAATATTGAGCAAAATTCAAGGGCATAAACCAAAAAATTCTTGTGCCATGATGGATCGCACACCAAAGAGCTTACATACTAATTGGTTTATCCCGCAAAATATTGTCAGCAAACCACAGTTTCAGCACAACAGAAACTACTCTGGTTTTGTTGAAAGACAGTTACAGAGAGTATCTAAAACTTTCAAGGCTAACCATCTTATGTCAAAATAAGCTTCAGCCAAGTGTACATATGGAATATGAAAGTAGTGCGTGAAAATATTCCATAAAAATGGAACCGTCAACTGGTTAAGTGCGAAGACAGTTAAGGTGCTGCAGTTATCCTAAATTATGAGAAACATTGTCTTAATTAGGCAATTGCACATGGTTGTAAGATAATATTATCAAAGTAGAGGTACTCTACACTGAACGTTCACTTTGTTCCAGCTCTACTTGGATTTTTTTCATGGCCGTGTGTCTGTGGGCATCCTAAGTCGCACGGGCACCCGCACGCGGATGGAAGACTATTTCTAGTACATATATGAAGGTAGAGATGGAGAAGGTCTTAGAAGGCATGACATAGAGAATGGGTAGGCGGCGGATCAGTGAGGTGGCGCATCCCAGTCTGCGTGAGTCGCGCTTGTGGAGGCAACAGCAGATGGATTGAAGCGGGTTGGTTCGTACAAGATGAGAAGAGGAGGCCGGTGCATGGGGGCGGAGTGATAGCAATTAAACCATGCGTTGGTTTTGGGGAAGGATTGATGGGGTGCCGGGTTCCTAGGAGGAAGACGAGGGAATACGAGATCCATTCAGATTGAGATCGGAGGAAAACGCTAACTAATTCAAGCGCCCGATACTACAATTTTTTGAATTCCTAACCAGTACTACCACAAATAACGCCAGGTAGTTTCCATAGGTGGGATTTTTGCGCCAGTTATCGCTAGGTAATTTCTGTTCCCACTTTTTCAAGGGGCCATCCGATAGTACAAACCGATAGTACAATTTGTTGAATTCTTAGCTAGTATACTACCACAGATAACGTCATATGTGGGGTTTTTACACCAGTTATGATCTATCATTCTCTAAAACCATATACGATTACCTCTCTCCACCGACTTGCTTGGTTTGGTTTGTTTGATTTTTGTTCTCTTCACATCTGCGTGCCGGCTGTGGTACCTGGTCTGTGCATTTCGTAACATATAAACAACGGGTGAACATGGCTACAGTTTCTTTTTAGTGCGAAGTTTGTAAACAGGTTATCTTTGACAAAGCTGGTGTCGGATCACCATCGAACTCCACAAAAGTGTTGCTTGCGGGTTCAAGCAAAACAAATAAGATTAGAGGAATAGTGTAGTTCCATAAGCATTGCACATCACTTTCCATCCAAAAACGAATACACCGTCCATATTTAGATTGAAATTCAGAAACCCGTGTGCCCGAGGAATTCATAACCAAGCCAGCATATTTCATCAACATAACATGTACAAGCATACTAATATTGCTTGGCTTCAAGACACAGCCAACAACCAACCAATACCAGTTTGTCTCCATTATATATGAAATAGTATGTGCTGAAATGAATGAATAACTTAACAACATTCATGGAGAACAACCAAAAAAGATTCAATCCATGGGGAAGCAAAAGGATTCAACCAGCCAAAATCTGTTGCTACTTCTTGACATTGACCAACTTAGTACAATCCAAAGTTTACAACTACTGCCGACCGACATATCCACAGTTTACAACATTCGACCAACAACACAAAGTTTTGGCAGTGCCACTTCAACATTGTCTTTGAAACTTCCACACAAGTGTTGCACGATGCAAGGAAAGCAAAGATCATAAAAAAACAACATGAGAAGAGGTTTGTGCATCTTCAGATTGTACAACAGGCACTCGCAGAACTGATCCACACCACCAGAAATAAATCACATCCGGCAGTCACCCAATTTCAACCAAGCGGTTCCATCGACCGCTCTTCTCACCCACCACAGGATCAAACTTCACAGCGGCAATGGATCCGGACCCTCCTCAAGGCAGAGAGAGATAGAGAAAGAGATCTGTTAAAAGCCAATATAGGAATATATCTTAAGATCAGCACAAACCAAAGAGGTGTCATCCATGAGAAAATTAACTCTTAAGTCTGTTCTCAAGAAAAAAAATGCTTAATATCCACATGTGTTCATGCATGCATTCAGTTTAATTTCTTTCATGGAGATAGAAAAGAGGGTAATGGAAACATGGGACCTGGTATCAACATAGTATAGGATGTTGCGTTTAGCATTACATCCTAATAATGTAGTCATCCTTTTTTAACATGTTTGCCCCTCAGTTGCAACACAGGATCATGATCATTAACAGAGCTGATCACTAAGTCTTAACATGTCAATAGTAACAACATAGTATTGTTGGCCAGACCACTACCACTAGATCGCGTATGGACATAGCTCGAAGGCTAGGAGGTCCAGAAGCAGAAAGAAGAAAGGCAGGGAACTCACCTAAATAGTGGTAGCCAAGGAGGCAGTCGTTAGAGCGGACCCTGTCGTCGGTGCCAGAAACAAGGCAGCGCACCACCGTTGCCGGAGACCACGAGGACAACCACCAGATTCCGCAACGAGAACTTCCATGTGCACACAAGGCCAGGACCAACCTGCACATACACATCAATATTAGTTGCTGACAAACATCACATACAATCAGCATGTCGTCAAACTTCTATGAATTCAACCCATGCCAAACTGTTGCATAAGACAAAGCAGATGAGAGCCCTGCAAATAATTTGTTTTAGTTGACGCCCATTACTTGGCACATTCCATTATGTGTCTAATTTCAAAGATCTAGCCTTGCTGATTTACTTTTATATTGCATTACAATCATTTATACAACCATCCTCCAAAATAGAATTTGTAACATCTGGAACTAGGAAATAGTTTAAGAAAGTCAGTTACTTCTCATAAAGACCTGCAAATGATCAAAGTGTATTTGTTACGCATGTCACATGGAGGTAGTAATGATAGGGTGACAAGACAGCTAAAGCTTTTATACAAACCTGAATACTACCAGCTTCGAGATCCTCAACCATGGTAAGAGCAATCTGGTAGCATGTGTCAAACCTGTAGACCAAGCACTGATTAGCAGTTAAAACACCTCCATTTGAAGGCTATCAAAATAGATATAACAAGCTAGGGAGCAGTATAAACCTTGGCCGCTCGTTCCCTACAAAAGACCAGTTGAGGATTGTGGCAGGACCAGACAACACTCCCTTCATTGGGCGAGGATTCATGCGCTGAGCCATCTTGGACTAGAAGACTGTCACGGGTTTTGGGCGGCTGACATCACGGGTTTACAGGGCTCAAATCTGAAATCTCATCAATCAAGTCAGATGGTGAGTGAAGCAATATACTCCCTTCTTTCCAGTTTATAGGGAAGAGAGGGGATAGTAGTCACTGCATGGAGATAAGCCCTCTAAACCGGAAAAATATGCATGGAGATAAGTCACACCGCCAAAAATAATATGAAGATGAACCCTTTAAATCGAAAAAAATTGAGATAAGCCCTCTAAACCGGAAAGAAGGGAGCATTCTCTAAATACTCTCCTTTGTACATGGCACCCCATTTTTTTCAATGGAATGGAATTTTGATCTCTAACCATAAGAATTGTTGACAAGACCATGGTTCACACTTCTGCACCGTCAAACCCACCCTCAGAGAAGTTGCCGTCGGAGCCACCACCACTAAAGCCTCTTCACTGCACCCCTTGGATACAACCACCATCAAAATTGATGGATTGCTAAACACCTCCGCCATAACCACCGACCTGCTCACCAACACCACTAGCACCAAGATCGCCGCGAAAATGCTACCTCGACATCAACACCTGAGATTGCTTCCTTGTTTAGGTTCTTTGACACGGGTCGAGGGATACAAGTGGCACCGGTTGGGTTGTATGTCTCTAGTTATAACCTAGAAACCATCGCAAACTAGCCCTAGTAGACTCCACCTACAATCTAGCCCCATGATGGGTCGTTGCCCTTGGACCCTGATGATGGGCCAAGCACGATAATTCCATCTGTGTACAAAACTCGTCTAGGCAGTTTGAAAATCAAACTGCTCACATGTCGATTCACCATTATTATAGCCATTACAGAGTAGTTGGTGGAGGGAAGGTATGTCGTGTTGCTACTACCACCGGAGACCCTCTCCACCTATGGCAAAACCGTGATCCAGGTGGAACTGTCTAGGAAGCCCCGGTGTCATAGTATTTGTGCGATAGTGTCGTTGGTGGACGACTATTTGTTTGGTAGGGGCGGACGATGGCCGATCGACTGGTTAGAGAGAGCACACAGATGGTTTACCTAGGTTCGTGCCCTCGGGGGAGGAGGTAAGACCATACTCCTGCATGTAGTATTAAGGTGGTCATTAGGGATCTAGAGGATCACCGACGAGTTCTGCCCTAGCAATTACAAACCACCTTGCCTCGCGGCAGTGGATGGAGGTGTTCTTGAAAGTGGATCTGTCCTAGGTTTTTCTCTCTCTGCCCTTAGGGGATCCCTGGTTCCACCTTATATATGGCTGGTCCTCGGGTTACATACGCTTTCAACCCTTCGGAGCTCTGCCTTGAGAATCTGGGCAGTGGCAGACTCATGGCCTTCTTCTCATATCATTACTTTCGGGGAGATTGGGGGTTGCCCTGGCTCCCAGCTAGAGCCCTATCGGGAGCACACTCGCATCTCCCTTGGGAACTGAGTCTCGATCCAGCATGCAGGAGGCCCCTCCCTTTCTGGGGGGGGGGGGGGGTTGCCACCCATGATGACGCATCGTGCTCACCCTTCGCTCGCGTGTGTTGGGCCGACTTAGGGTCACGGTGGTTAGTCTTTATACCCTTCGTCTGTGGCCTTCAGGACCTAGGGTCCCATTCCTCACCGCCATGGCCCGCTGAGAACTTGTCGTTTGGACATGATTTTCGAGATGATGTATGGACCTGGGGTCATTGGGCGCAAGATGGGTATGCCATGATGGCTTGTCCCACTCCCCCATGTAGTTTAGTCAGGCTGCCCATAGTGGGTTGATACTTTGATTGTTTCATCCTATTATATTACCAATCTTAGATACTTTATATGTAATTTTATCTTATTTTTGGGGACTAACATATTAACTCAGTGCCTAGTGCTAATTTCTATTTTTTCTTGTTTTTGGCTTTTCAGAAAATCCGTACCAAACGAAGTCCAAACACGATGTAACTCTATGGGAATTTTTCTTGGACTAGAAGGGACCCTAGAATGTTCGGGAGGAGGCCAGAAGATCTACGGGAGAGCCTGATACATCTCCGTCGTATCTATAATTTTTGATTGTTCCATGCCAATATTCTACAACTTTCATATACTTTTTGACAAATTTTTATACTATTTTTGGGACTAACATATTGATCCAGTGCCCAGTGCCAGTTCCTGTTTGTTGCATGTTTTTGGTTTCGTAGAATATCCATATCAAACGGAATCCAAACGGGATAAAAACGGACGGAGAATATTTTTGGAATATTTGGAAAATCTTGGAGAAAGATCAACGCGAGACGGTGCCTGAGGTGGCCACGAGGCAGGGGGCGCGCCCCTGACCCTCATGGGCCACCCGTAAGGCGGTTGATGCCCTTCTTTGGCCGCAAGGAAGCTAATTTTTGGTAAAAAAAATCACGGCGAAGGTTTCAGTCCAATCGGAGTTACGGATCTCCATATATACACGAAACGGTGAAAGGGCAGCAGAGGAGAGCGCAGAAACAGAGAGAGACAGAGAGACAGATCCAATCTCGGAGGGGCTCTCGCCCCTCCCACGCCATGGAGACCATGGACCAGAGGGGAAACCCTTCTCCCATCTAGGGAGAAGGTCAAGGAAGTAGAAGAAGAAGAAGAAGAAGGGGGCTCTCTCCCCCTCGCTTCCGGTGGCGCCGGAACGCCGCCGGGGCCATCATCATCACCGCGATCTTCACCAACACCTCCGCCATCTTCACCAACATCTCCATCACCTTCCCCCCTCTATCTACAGCGGTCCATTCTCCCGCAACCCGTTGTACCCTCTACTTGAACATGGTGCTTTATGCTTCATATTATTATCCAATGATGTGTTGCCATCCTATGATGTCTGAGTAGATTTTGCGTTGTCCTGTCGGTGGTTGATGAATTTCTATGATTGATTTAATTTGCTTGTGGTTATGTTGCTATCCTTTGGTGCCCATCGTATGAGCACGCGCGTGGATCACACCATAGGGTTAGTTGTATGTTGATAGGACTATGTATTGGAGAGCAAGAGTGACAGAAGCTTCAACCTAGCATAGAAATTGATGCATACGGGATTGAAGGGGGGCCAATATATCTTAATGTTATGGTTGGTTTTTACATTAATGAACGTTGGTAGTTGCGGATGCTTGCTAATAGCTCCAATCATAAGTGCATAGAATTCCAAGTAAGAGATGACATGCTAGCAGTGGCCTCTCCCACATAAAACTTGCTATCGGTCTAGTAAAGTAGTCAATTGCTTAAGGGACAATTTCGCAACTCCTACCACCACTTTTCCACACTCGCTATATTTACTTTATTGCTTCTTTACTTACAACAGCCCCTAGCTATTATTTACGCTCTCTTTATTTTCTTGCAAGCCTATCCAAAAACACCTACAAAGTACTTCTAGTTTCATACTTGTTCTAGGTAAAGCGAACGTCAAGCGTGCGTAGAGTTGTATCGGTGGTCGATAGAACTTTAGGGAATATTTGTTCTGCCTTTAGCTCCTCGTTGGGTTCGACACTCTTACTTATCAAAAACTGTTGCGATCCCCTAGACTTGTGGGTTATCAGAGCCATGAGCTCACACGGCGTGCCTCCAGGGGGCGCCACCTGAGCTCATCGGTCCCAAGCATCTCTATTTGACCTAATTCGAACTCCATAAATTCCCATAAATCCCCAAACCAACAGAGAGCCATATGAAACAATTTTTCCTCCGTCGCAAGCTCCTGCTCTTCTGCAATCACATCTAGAGGCATTTTCCGGTACTTTGCCGGAGGGGGAATTGATCACGGAGGGCTTCTACATTATTCTTGCTGCACCACAAATGATGTGTCAGTAGTCTACCATAGACCTACGGGTCCATATCTATTAGCTAGATGACTTCTTCTTTCTCTCCAATCTTCAATACAATGTTCTCCTCGAAGATCTATTCGATGTAATCTTCTTTTGCGGTGTGTTTGTTGGGATCCGATGAATTGTGTGTTTATGATTAGATTATTCATTGAAAGTAATTGAGTCTTTGCTGAACTTTATTACGCATTATTGTTATAGCTTTGTATTTCTCTCTGATCTATGTGTTCGGTTCTGCCAACTAGGTTGATTTATCTTCAGTGAGAGAGGTGATTTGTAGTAGGTTCAATCTTGCGGTGTCCTCACCTCATGACAGAAGGGGTATCGATGCATGTATTTATATTGTTGCCATTAAGGGTAAAACGACGGGATTCAACCATATTGCTTGGTTTTATTCCGTCCACATTACGTCATCATACTCCATGCATTACTTTGTTTGTTATGAACTTAATACATAGAAAAGCAAGCATACAAGTGCTCTCGAAGTGAAGTAATAGTAGTAGATGTAAAATTATTTTGGTCTACTTGTCACGGACGTAATGCCTATATACATGATCATTGCCATGACTAACATCATAACTATGCGCTTTTCTATCAATTGCCCAATAGTAATTTATCTACCCACCATATGCTATCTTTATGAGAGAGAAGCTTCTAGTGAAAGCTATGGCCCCCGGGTCTACTTTTATCATATTACAAAAGCCAAAAACCGGGCCTCAAAGGTGGTTCGCGGGATCGTTCATTGGCGGTACGATGAACTCCAAGTATGATCTACACCGACTCGTCTGCTTCCGCTACAACTCAGAGTTGGTAACGATCATGATCCAATCCTCTAATGCACCTTCATATTGTTCCTCGGTGTTCGTAGGATGATTTTTTTGTTTTCTACTACGTTTCCCAACACCATGAAGGATCCATCTCCTGGATAGAGGAAGGTCAGTATTCCACTATGCCACCACAAGAAATATGTCAACTTGTGACCTTGACTATTGGTCACTGAAAGGTCATGGTTTTTCATTTGCGACCTTTTTGTGACCAAAAACAGAAGGTCAAAAGCTGGCGGTCGTAAACTGACTATAGCGACCTTCTATGTGAGAAGGTCGTAGATGTTTACGACCAAAACAGAAGGTCGTTGAAGCTATGACCTTTTGTTTTGGTCACTGGTTGTCTGCCCAGGCCACGTCGGATCCGATGTGGCAAGCTGACGTGGCAAAATTGCGACCAATTCAAAAGGTCACGGGTAAGATTAAGCCCGGTCCGATTCATTGTTTTACGTGGGCCGAGCCCAATAATTCGGCCTTTTTGTTCCATAAGCTTCATTTAGTGTTTTTGGGCCTTAGCCTTTCTACGGTCCATTTCTTTTTTGGGTCTCATCTATTTTTCTTTTGGGCCTCGGCCTTTTTTCACTCAATTTCCTTAATTTTCAGCCTTTCCTGTGAATATTATTTGGTAAATGGCCTTTCTGATGCCAAATACTACTAGGTCCCACTTCTCAGGTTCAAATTAACAATGACCCAGGTTTCAACTTCCACAATTTGAAACAATTATTTCAATGAGAACAGTAAACAAGTGAAAATTATCAAAACACATGCCAATTAGCCAAAATGCTGCAAATATACTTCTCAGGTTGTCCCAGGTTAGAGCTCTTGTAATAGCACAATCTTTACATCATTCATTTCACCAAGATACTAATACTACAAATATACTTCTGACTTCTTCTTCCAGGCTAGAGCTCTTGTAAATGTTCAGAGAGGAAATTTGAGCAAGCAGCATCACCTTGTTGAGCAGCGGATCATCAAGATCATCCCGGGTTGGATCAGCTCGTGAGCATCCACAGTCGTCGCCATGACTTGAGCAACAACATCTCAGGTTGATAACCAGATCCTGTAGCGAGCAGCAGCAGCTGATCCAGCATTACTGCAATAGCAACAGCAGATCCGATTAGCAACAGTACAACATATAATATCAGCAACATTAACTACTCCAAATCAACAGAAACTACAACATATCAGATTAATAGAAACTACAGCAGATCAGATCAGATCCAAGTACAACATATAATATCAGCAACATTAACTACTCCAAATCAACAGCAACTACAGCAAATTAGATCAACAACTACTACAGCAGATCAGATCAGATCAGATCAGATCAACAACTACTACTACAGCAAGATCAACATCACCTACTATAGCAGATCAGATCAACACATTTGTTTGAATGGAGTAACTTGGATAATCAGTACAACAGATCAGTAACTTGAAGAACTCGAGAAGTTCCTCTCTACGGTAGCTAAAAATGGCACATATTATGTCAGTGAGATGGAATGCATTCGGCCACAATACTATGATGGAATTGCAGAAAACCAAGGGAGTCAAAAACCTGCTAGTTGATTCCATGCTCTTCCACCGCCATGACTCTTCCATCTCATTACTTTCTCGATCGATTCCTAAATGCCCGAAAGAACCGGCGACTCAATAATTCACAATTGATAATCACATAACATAGGTTACAATGATACATACAGAATCTTGATCAATAGCAAGATATAAAAGACACAACTAAGACAACTACTTTGAGAAGCTTCGGTCATTAAGCATATACTATAGCATAGTAATGTGAGCGATTGTGGTGCCTATACAATAACAATCAAGAGGGTAAGATCACATAAAGGTTTCAAACAAGCATAAAATTATGTTATTTTCTCATTATCTTGCCGTTGTTCCTTTACAAGTAAATTTTCTTAAGCCCATTGGTACCATCGGGCTGTTAACTTTACAATAAACTTCAATTCAGTTATTGCCAACAGTGTATAAAACTGTGACGGCATCCAACTATTGTTAAGCAATTGTGCATCTCCTGCAAGTGACAAAGATAGTGAGATGCGGATGCTTGAGATATCTTTGCTTGAAGTGTACTGTAACCTGAATAGAATCATCATCCCTTGCAAGCATGTTTATCCAAGAAATAACAGTTATGGACAAGGCTGAAATGTGCAGTGTTCAGGATTCAACTTGCTTCCAGAATTATAGAGCTGAGGCTGTGAGTGGAACTAGGATAAATTAATAAGATTTAACAATTGCTTACAGATTCTACGTACTCTCTACTGAATAACTGGAAATTACTACTCCAATAAGTAACAACTCCCTAACTCCATCTAGAAGTTGGACACCGACTCTCGATTATCTTGATTCAGTCATAGCTTACATTTAGCTACTTTCGTAAATCAAATCATCATCCAAGCATAAGCGGTGGCACAGTTTCACGTACCATGTACACATACGGATCCGGGCGGCCACCGGTTCGCACGACGCAACCCCTGTCTTCGCTTCAAAGAACTGCGAATTACAAACAGAGAGTTAGCCAACAAATTTCAGAACATCTTCAGAGATGATAGTGGATTAGCGGAAGAGTCCTACTCACTAGCGCACAGCATTTCTAGTTACAGCATTGTCGCCAACGGCGGCGCGGATGGCCGTCTCCGTGACCGGCGCCGCCTTGGACCACGAGAGCGACTTCATGATCAAGTCCACCCTCCTCTGCCGGCCCGGCATGGTCGGCCTTCCCTTGACACAAGACAAAGACATGGATATGATATGAGATGGATGGAAACCACACAAACAATGGATTTGTTATGGTTCAGATTAAGAAAATATGCAAACCCCTTGATATTTGTTATGGATCTTGCAGCAGCAGCAGCAAAGTATGGCAGAGGAGAGATTTAGAAAAGGGAAAGAGATTGACCTGACCATGGCCTCCACAGAGAGAGGGACGGAAGGAAGGAAGGGCCTTCCATGGCCATGGCCATGGGGATGGTGCTCCTCCTTCACACGTTCCATGGTGATGACCTGCACAAACCAACCGCACGGGTCAGATCAACAAATCCAGAAGAAGATGAGGGGAGGGGAGGGGAGGGGAGGGGCTAGGGTTACGGGAGGAGGATGGGCGTACGTACCTTGTGCGTCGTCGGAGATGCTGCAGGGTCGCCGAAGAGAGCTTGACGACGGCGTGGGGGGACCGAAACCCTAGGCGCCGGGGAGGGGTCCTCTGCCGCTGTGCTGCGCTGCGCTGCGTGGTTGGGGAGGGGAGAAGAGCTCCGTCTCCGTCTCCATGGTGGAGGTGCTGGACGGATGGAGCTCGATGACAGTGTGGTGGTGGCGTACCACTCTCCCTCTCCGTCTCTCCCATCCCGAGCCTGGCAGATCTGGCCGCAACCTGACTTTGTCGGCTCGATCTGCAGCCTGGGAGAGAAGGAGAGGCCGTCGGCGGCAGGAGATTGAGGGGGACGAGCCCGCCGCCGCCGGCGATGGCGGCTGATTTGGGGGAACGACAGACAGGGAGAGGAGGAAGATGAGGACGACGAGGAGCCGCGGGGCTGCAGCAGGGATGCGGCGAAGTTGTCGAGGTCTAGGTCTGCGACGAAGGAGAGGTAGGGCGTGGCCGTGTGGGTGGAGAGGCAGGGGGCGAGGTGCGGGCGACGGAACCCTAGGACGACGATGGCCTGGGTCGGTGGATGGATCCCGGAGCGGAGCGGAGCGGAGGTCGGGGCGGTGGGTGAGGAGGAAGGGGGCGGTGGGCAGGGAGAGGAGTGGATCGAGAGGGGGGCCGCAGCGGCGAGGAGATGGGGGGGTCCAGAAGGAGGAGTGGTGTGCGGCGGTGGTGGATCGAGAAGGGAGAGAGGGAGAGAATGTGGAGAAGGTTGGGAAGTGGGGGCGTGGGGGTTGTGTTAGGGCTAGGTGCGTGAGAGGGTGGGGGGCGAGGGCTACCGTTGGATCCACGAGCATCCAACAGTGCTTGACGCATGATCCGCGTGAGATGGCTATGGCCCAATCAGAACGCAGTACGCGTGTATAACGTTATGACCATTTAGTATTGGACGTTATGACCATTCAAAATTGGTCGTGGTCAAATAAAAATAAAGTGTAAAATCATGTCAGCATTTTAATTTTTATGTTTTGAGTGTCCAAAATGAATTTTTTTGTGCAGAAGCTATCAAATATTTGCACGAGGTGCATCGTGGAATTCCAAACAATGTTGTCTAAGAGAGTTTTCACTTTCTTTGCACGGAAAATTCATTTTTCATTTTCCTTGTGCCCAAAAGGAGGTTTTTTTGTGAAGGAACTACCAAATAATTGTTGCAAAAATGGACCAAATCAATTTTATAAAATACTAGGCCATATATAATGCACACTTGACAAAATGGTTGGGTGAAAAAAAATTGATCCACCTCTGGTGAAAAAGACAAATTGTCATCGATTTAGTTGGAAACGGGTCAAATTTGAACTGTAGCTGCCTCATAGTTTGCTCTTTATTTTTTCCAAAAATCATTTCTAGGTAAATAAGTATCTATTTAATCATAGAAACACCAAAAAAATTCCAAGATTCAACCACTAGCTAGGAACGGTCAAGCCCGCCGTTTTGACCGCATTTTGAAACGGGCATAAAAATTCAAAAAAAAAAACAAAAAATTGGAAAACCTTCGCATTGTGTCATTATTTGTGACCAAGTTTCCAGGAAAAATAATAAACTTGCAATACGGTAATTATTTTAAAAAAGTGTTCTCAGAAATGAGCTATTATGCGTGAAGATTCATGGCTTTCAAGCCAAATGATCAATCTTATGGCCACATTCATGGCATAGTTTGTTCAAATGATCTCATCTTGTGCACGAGGGTGCATCTTGGAATGGCAAACAATGTTGCCTAAGGAAGTTTTCATTTTCTTTGCACGGAAAATTCATTTTTCATTTTCCGAGTGCCCAAAAGGAGGTTTTTTTGTGAAGGGACTACCAAATAATTGTTGCAAAATTAGAACTAATCAATTTTATAAAATACTAGGCCATATATAATGCACAATTGACAAAATGGTTGGGTGTCAAATTTTTTGATCCACCTCTGGTGAAAAAGACAAATTGCCATCGATTTAGTTGGAAGCGGGTCAAATTTGAACTGCAGCTGCCTCATAGTTTGCTCTTTATTTTTTTCCAAAAATCATTTCTAGGTAAATAAGTATCTATTTAATCACAGAAACATCAAAAAATTTCCAAGATTCAACCACTAGCTAGGAACGGTCAAGCCCGCCGTTTTGACCGCATTTTGAAACGGGAATAAAAAATTCAAAAAAAATCAAAAAAATTGGAGAACCTTCGCATTGTGTCATTATATGTGACCAAGTTTCCAGGAAAAATTATAAACTTGTAATACGGTAATTATTTTTAAAAAAGTGTTCTCAGAAATGAGCAATCATGCGTGAAGATTCATGGCTTTCAAGCCAAATGATCAATCTTATAGCCACATTCATGGCATAGTTTGTTCAAATGATCTCATATTGTGCACGAGGGTGCATCTTGGAATGGCAAACAATGTTGCCTAAGGAAGTTTTCATTTTCTTTGCACGGAAAATTCATTTTTCATTTTCCGAGTGCCCAAAAGGAGGTTTTTTTGTGAAGGAACTACCAAATAATTGTTGCAAAATTGGACCTAATCATTTTTCTAAAATACTAGGCCATATATAATGCACAATTGACAAAATGGTTGGGTTTCAAAAATTTTGATCCACCTCTGGTGAAAAAGACAAATTGTCGTCGATTCAGTTGGGAACGGGTCAAATTTGAACTGCAGCTGCCTCATAGTTTGCTCTTTATTTTTTCCAAAAATCATTTCTAGGTAAATAAGTATCTATTTAATCAGAGAAACATCAAAAACTTTCCAACATTCAACCACTAGCTAGGAACGGTGAAGCCCGCCGTTTTGACTGCATTTTGAAACGGGCATAAAAAATTCAAAAAAATATAAAAAATTGGAAAAACCTTCGCATTATGTCATTATATGTGACCAAGTTTCCAGGAAAAATAATAAACTTGTAATACGGTAATTATTTTAAAAAAGTGTTCTCAGAAATGAGCTATCATGCATGAAGATTCTTGGCTTTCAAGCCAAATGATCAATCTTATGGCCACATTCATGGCATAGTTTGTTCAAATGATCTCATATTGTGCACGAGGGTGCATCTTGGAATGGCAAACAATGTTGCCTAAGGAAGTTTTCATTTTCTTTGCACGGAAAATTCATTTTTCATTTTCCGAGTGCCCAAAAGGAGATTTTTTTGTGAAGGAACTACCAAATAATTGTTGCAAAATTGGACCTAATAAATTTTATAAAATTCTAGGCCATATATAATGCACAATTGACAAAATGGTTGGGTGTCAAATTTTTTGATCCACCTCTGATGAAAAAGACAAATTGCCGTCGATTCAGTTGGAAGCGGGTCAAATTTGAACTGCAGCTGCCTCATAGTTTGCTCTTTATTTTTTCCAAAAATTATTTCTAGGTAAATAAGTATCTATTTAATCAGAATACATGGTTTTATGGCGAGACATCGAGGTTTGGACGGTGGCCGAGGGCCCCAACTCTAGAGCGTGTAAGCTCGCATGCCCGACGCGTGGTCACCGCGTGACCGTGGTGTTGCCATGTGTTCTGGGCGGCCTAGGCATGTCTAATGGGTTGGGAACTCCCCAGGTAGGTGCTAGGAAGAAAATTACAACATAAGATTCTCACGAGGAGACCGATCGATGCTCAAACATGAATAAGCAGCCAAGTGTTTGATTTGCAGTGCAGAAATGCACATGGCTAATGGGCGTGAGTTTTGGCTGAGGATGATCGATTACTAAGAAGACCGTCTTCACAAATTTTCACCTCAAAAGGAGGAGCCTAGGTGGTACTTGCTTTACAAAGTACCACCTTTGGACATAAATCTGAATGTTGAAGCTGGGCTCAAAATAATGAATGGATTGAGCTGGCATTCGGTGGAGGATGTTTATTTGGGCATAGGAAAGCATCAGAGAAAATGGATACCATTTGGACATGCCAAAGTGGTACTTCCTTCACAAAGTGCTGCTCTGAACAGAATAGGAAAATGAATATTTTCAAATTATTTTTGAACTAGGCAAGGAATGTTTTTGACATATTTGATGAAGATATGATCCAAAACATTTATGAGATTTTTTTGGGAATTTTTGGAATGATTAAATATAGGTTGCTTCATAACCTAGGGAAAAAAACTGCCACATGGACATGACACATAGGCAAAACTGATGAGATGGCGCCTAGTCATCACAACCCACCACAATCTACAAGGCTATGACCATCTATATTGGTCGTTAACAACTAGAAATAAGGCAGCGGACTAGCACTGTTTGCTTTGTGACCATTTCGTGTAAGGAAATTACGACATTTCTGACCAAAATGGTCGCATTGGTTTAGGGTTTGGAGCCCCCCGAACCTCTTTTAACCAATTGGTCTGAAATGGTCATAGATCTATGACCAATTCTTCCAGGGTCACTGACAGAAGCTCACTAGTTGACATATTTCTTGTAGTGTGCGTCCAGTCGTTCGTCCCGGGCCCTTAGAGGCGTCTTATCACCGTTTCATGGCCCCTTCATCAGGGGCTACGGGGTAGGGTCCCCGATACTTTCCGAGGCCAAGTGATCTTTGTCGCCACCCAGTTTGCCTGTGGCATCCACATGAAAATATAGGCGTCCGAAATGGAAGACCTGACCGTTGGTCGATTCCCTGCATCCCTGTAGTGGTACTAAAGACGACCGAGGGTTGGGCCTTGGCTGGTCGTGTGCTCATGGGGTTCCGAGGCCAAACAAGCCACTGTGATATGCTTGGCCTGATCTGCGTGCACCATCCCCTACCTTGTGCGCCAACTATACTGGTTTTGTGCGACATTTTAAATCCGATGGATGACTATTTATTGATATGGGCGTACGGCGGCCGAATTAGGGCTTAGGGAGGAACACACAAAGTTTACCTGTGTTCGAGACCCATACGGGAGGAGGTAAGATCCTACTCCTACCTTTAGTATTCCAGTGGTTGCCGAGGATCTAGAGGATCATCGGTGAGATCTGTCCTAGCGATTACAACCAACCTTGCCTCGTGAAGGTGCATGGAGTTGTCCAAGAAAGTAGATATGCCCTAGTTTTTTTATTTCTCTCCCCTCAAGGGCTCACTACGTCCCTTATATATGGCGCGTCCTTAGGTCACATTCGCTTGCTACCCTTCTTAGGGGGAACTATGTCCTAAGAAGAAGCTCGCCAGTGGGTGGACTCACCTATGAACCCTTTTTCCTTCTTCTCATCCTTTGTTTTTTTGGGTCATGGCCATCTTCCATTCTTGTTCTCGCATCACCCCGACAACACCGGAGACTGGTGCACAACCAGGGAGAGGGCCCCGTCATGTATGCCACTTTGACTTTGGTCGTTAATGCACCATCTGCGTCACCGGATCTTCATTCTTTGCAAGCAAAGAGCCGATAAACCCCTCTATATCGACGATGCTCATGCCGGATCATTTCATGTCACTATGTCATCCGCGAGTGCTGGCACCTCAGGCACGAAGTACCCACAGATGAGTGTGGTGCTTGAGAGACGCATAATGGACAAATGTCAAAAGGCCCCCCATCGACATCGTCGTCGTTGTTTTCAATATCACCGATAAGTGCCAAAATTCCCCCCTAGTTGCTTTTAATAAGCCTCCACTTTTCGTTGTCATCTTTATGGCGGCTTCAGAGGCCTGTTTAAATAACCAAGCTTTGCCAATTTCTTCTGTAAGGAGGGAAACCCCTAGCCTCTGTGCTGGGTGATGTACACAACCAGGGCCGGTCCTGATATTTTGGGGGCCCGAGGCGAAGCTAGAACTCGGGGCCCTTATTTTGTTTTGCCTCAAAATAATAACCTCGTCTTTGTACAGACTCATTCCTTAGCGAATTATTATCATCTTCTTTCATAATAATACAAAAATGTCAACTGAGGATTCAGCAGTAGAACGAGTTTACTAGAGAAAGTATTTAATAGGTTAGAATTAGCACTGATTTAAGGTTTGATGTTTGAACTATTATCCTCAGTTTGAAGTCAATTTTTAAAGCTTCATTCGTAACAACAAATTTACCTGATGTTTACAGGAGTATGAGTGGGCCTTTTATATAACAATGTTTGGATTGAAGCTATGGCTGTAATAGTCGAGTCTATCATCGAAATTGTAAGTTAACTTCCAATCAACAAATAAGACTCTCGGTGTAGTAAGAAATAGTCAAACAATGAACAGTGCGACACCAAGAGCAATTGAAACAGCGGAACGGGCAGATGGACTAAAATTTTGCACTACGGCACATGCGAATCATCATAGGAGCTAGCTATTACGGCACCATTGAAACATGACCAAACAGAAAGGGAAAATGAGTGGAAGGGATTGTCTCTGCACATCAGAGATTCAGAGGCATCTCGCGGACAGAGATAAGCACAAGGGGACTTGGAAGAACTCACGATCACAAGGGGACCATTCAGGTGCATGGCGACGAGCGGCGGCGGCGCGACGTGATTCACGAACGAGGCCCTCGGGGAAATAGGATCTTCACAACGCAGGCGAACTCCCGATCGGAAGAAGGAATACATGATGACGTGGGCTACGTGCGACTTGGGCCATGGGCTACCTGCAAACCTGGGAGGGGGCCCCAGCATTTCGGGGGCCCCTGTACACAACCATAATTGAGTTCCGTCATGAGCTATCTTTTTTTTGAAAGACCCAGCATACTGCTGGCGTTTCATTGATAAGCAGAAAGCAATGGGAAAATACAAAGGGTGGGGATGAGGGTCCTAGGACCAATCAGTTCAAAACTGATGAAAGAGAAAAGAAAAGGAAAACAGTAGAAGAACAACAAAAAACTGCTCTTAATGGACTTCTCATGGTGGATCCCAAAAGGGTCTCTCTAGGTGAGTTGCTCCCGCTTGTCGCCAAAGTTCAATGGAGTGCTCGATGGCGTGAGTGATGCCTTGAACTGATGGTATTTTTTCCCTGAACACACACCAGTTCCGCTCTTGCCAAAGCTCCCAGCAAGTTAGGAGCATAATGGCATTGCTAGCCCGCTGTTGCGCTGGCTGGGTGTTTGCCGCTATCTGCTGGAAAACAGCGGCGATGCTTTCTTTGTGAAACTGTTGCCCTGGGTGAAACTGTTGGCATCCTCATCTTGCAGCCACCCTCTCCCAAACCTCACAGGCCAGCGGGCAGGTCCAGACTAGGTGGAATGCTGTCTCCAGGTTGCGGACGCAGAGCGGGCAAAAATAGTTGTTCGGCCAGCCGCGCCATTGTAGTCTATCGCACGTCCATAGACGGTTCTGCAGGAGGAGCCAACTAAAAATCTTTATGCATCCTGGCACCTTTGCTTCCCAGATCAGCTTCTGCCAGTCAACTTGAACACGTCCCTGGAATTGCACGGCATAAGCCGAGCTTGCCGAGTATAGGCCGCTCGCTTCAAGAATCCATATAATCTTGTCCCTGCTCTCGTCAGTTAGCACAATCAAGTAAATGGCGCTGTGTAGCCTGATAAATTCCGGCAGTAGTGGCTGTAGGTTCCCGTGTCGCATGTCTTTTATCCATGTTTCTCTTGAGAGCGCCTCGCGCACCGTCCTGTTTTTCCGCCTGGAGTGCGAGTAGAGGAGGGGGTATGAGGCGGCTAAGTTGTGCGGCCCGATCCAGGAGGAGTGCCAGAAGAGAGCCGTTGCGCCGTCGCCGATGGTGACCGTGGTCACAGCCCTGAAAAGGCTTTTATCAGTGTTGCTGCACGGTGGCTCTGTACCGACCCATGCTCGCTCCGGGTCGGTCCAGGATATCCATAGCCATCGCAATCTAAGGGCTCGGCTGAACTGCTCGAGGTCGAGGATGCCCAGTCCTCCGAGCGATGTGGGAGCGCACACTGCTGTCCATGACCTTGCAACTACCACCTGTGATTTCCTCATCTTGCTTCCACAAAAATCTGCGCCTGCACTTGTCAATCTCCTTTAGAAGCTTCTTCGGCACTCGAAGGACAGTCAAAGCAAACGTGGGCATGGCGCTGAGGACGCATCGAACCAGCACACGACGGCTAGCCAAAGGTAGCAGCTTCCCTTTCCATCCCGCCAGGCGGGCTTTGATCCTATCTATGATGAACTGCAAGTTCGCGATGCGCAGCCTGGCTAGGGTCAGCGGCAGACCCAGGTAAGTCGTTGGGAAGTTCCCCACTGATCCTCCAAAATTTTGCAATATATGTCCCAGGTCTATATTGTCGCATCTAATGGGTAGGGCCATCGACTTTGAGGGGTTGATGTGCAGCCCCGAGGCTGCGCCAAAATTACGAAGAATCTCCATGAGTGCATCGATCTCCTCCCTAACAGGATTTGCCAAGATAACCGCGTCGTCAGCGTAGAGGCTAATCCTAATCTTTATCTCTCTTCCTGGCAGTGGAGCAATGATGCGTTGCTCATCTGCAGCCTGGAGAAGGTGGTGTAGTGTGTCGATCGCCAGGATGAAGAGGAAAGGTGACAGTGGGTCGCCCTGTCGTAGGCCTCTCCGGTGTCGGACCTTCTTTCCGGGGATGCCGTTGAGGAGGAAGGACGAGGAGGAGGAGGACAGCAGCAGTGCTATCCAATCCCTCCAACGCGCACTAAAGCCTCTTTGTTGCAGAAGCTCGAGGATGTACTCCCATGCCACGTTATCGAAAGCCTTTGCTATGTCCAATTTGAGAAGAAGAGCCGGTGTTTTCCGTCGATGCAGGGCCTTGATGCAGTTTTGAACATATAGGAAGCTATCATGAATGCATTTGGTCCTAAGAAAGGCCGATTGGGCCGGCGAGATGAGCGTGTGGATCACACTAGCAAGCCTGAGGGAGAGCACTTTGAAGATGAGCTTTGCTATGGAGTGGATGAGGCTAATCGGCCTGTAGTCGTTGATTGCCATCGCTCCATCTTTTTTCAGCAGTAGTGCGACGATCGCAGTTTTGAGAGCTCAAAAACTGCTGCCTACTAAATTGTAAAACTGATTGAACGCCGCCATGATGTTGCCTTTGATAGTTGCCCAGCATGCCCTGAAGAAGGTGCCAGAGAAGCCGTCCGGGCCCGGCGCTCGGTCTGCCGGCGACGCCTTGATAGCACGCCACACCGCGTCCTCCGTGAATGGGTTGTCCAGTCCTCCTCCCTGCAGCCTGGGCATGTCAAGTGAACGCCAGCCGATGGTTGTGCCGCGGTGCGCTGCCGTACCCAACAAGGAGGAGAAGTGGTCGTAGATCACGGTTTCCTTGTCCTCCTGCCTAGTAACTACACCGGACGGACCGTAGATCATGTGGATGTGTGATTTCCGTCTCCTGGCGTTTATCTTCGCTTGGAAGAAGGCGGTTGGCGCGTCTCCAGCACGCAGCCAGGTAATCCTAGATGCCTGGCGCTTCCGTGCTCGATCAACTGCAGCAAGGCCTAAGATTTTGAGTTTAAGCATTTTCCTAAGGTGGAACTCTGCGGCAGAGAGGGCTCTAGTTTCTTGAGCAACGTCTAGGCATAGTACTACTTCTGTTGCAATGTGCATATGGAGCTTGGCCCCTCCAAACTGAGATTTGCTCCAGATTTTGAGATCCGCAGCTACCCATCTCAGTTTCTCATGTAGCCTCGCGAAAGCGCATCTCGTTGCTGTTGGTCGGTTCCAGGCATGTTGCACCGTTTCCTGGAAGCGCGGGAATCGGGGCCAGAACGACTCGAATCTAGATGTTGCTGGACGGCGAGGGGCTGCTGCAGGCGCGAGGAGCAAAGGGCAGTGATCTGAGCATGAAGTTGATGCAGCGTGCAGAAGGAAGGACGGGAAGAGCCCTTCCCAAGCAATTGTGCAGAAAAATTTATCGATGCTAACTAGGGTGGGGTTGCGGCGCTCATTGCTCCAGGTGGGTGGGGTCATGATCTATCTTATTATTACTCTTTATCCACCTTTGCACATATGAGATATGAGCATTCATCTTGCATCCATAGCTACTAAAATATAGAGGAAAATTAATCAACTTGATCCCAACAACCAAGGTTAGTAGAGTTGTTCCAACTGAAGTGATCGTCGTCAACGGCTATGCTTGGGATCCAATACATAGCATGACTAGCTGGGATAGCTACCACGGAATCTAAGGAGTTGCTGCTATTAGACGCCATTGTAGCATTGGAAGTTGCTGTTCTAGATCCCAACTTGCCAAGATACTCGACACTTTGAGACCCTGAGCTGATGATGCTTTCATTACTCGCTAGTGTACATGACGAACCGGGTTTTTCCCGAGGAAACGATGACAAGCCTTCATATGTAGCAAGTTCTGTATCATTTACCACCACTTCCTCTAGATTATCCCATTGCTCGTATGCCCTGGAGGCCAATTGCTTCACTTGGACCTGTAATTAAGAATAAAGGAGAAGTAAGAAACTACCAAGTTTGGTTAGTTCTTCACAAATTGATGCGAATGAGGTACCATTTGTTGCTGCTGTAGATGTTGCAAAGAGCATGCTTGGCCTCCAGTTCTTGCTGCTAAAATCTCTCCTATAGGGCTGAATATAACATCACACCCTTCAGATTTGAAGATGTAGCCTTTTTGTCCCATTTTACACGTTTTTGCGTGATTCAGTGTTGTCATCCATTGCCGATCTGACATGCCAACGAGCTAAAAATATATGGAATAGATAATCAGAATTAGTACCATGCGAATGAAGTATGCACATAATTTCCACTATGACATGCTTACATTTTTAGCTTATCAGGATCTACGGTTTGAAGCTTCAGGAGGTCTTGAACGTTCTTGACCCCCTCGGACTCCAATCTCTTGTCAATCGGTCCATCTTTTCCGATGTTTTTGAGCCTCCATATATTGTCAGTCAAGAGTGGAGGGTACTGCTTCTTGTACACTAGTAAACGAAGGAAATGTGGTTTAATGTAGTGTTTTACTACTTCACATATGTATGCCAAGGTATATGGTATGGACGAAGAAACAAAAAGGCTACATGTAGTCATGGAACTCACATTCAACATATAACAATGATCTTAAAGGTTGATTAACTACGAGCATCAAACTTACATTCGCCTCGATGATCTTTCACTATGAAGCTTTCGCTCACCGCCTCCTGAATCCTTGGCCCATAATAGCTCGTTCCCATGACACGAACACCGATTCGAACTTACGGCTCCTTATCCAGCTTGAATTATCAGTGAAAGCCACATCATTAATCATGGCCACTCCTTGATTGTTCATTGCTACATTGAGTGTACTACCCACAAGTAGTGGTCTCCTACCCTCTCTAGCCTTCACAGTTGCAGCAATAAACTGATCATCCGTCCACCCCATGCCATCAACGCAACTGAAATCGCCATCTAGGACAAGTACCTCCAACTTCAATGTTGAAGAGCCTTCGTTAGTTTCTGTTTGAGTGATATGGTGGTTGGTTCTAGTATCCATGAGCAAGATTTCAATTTTGTTCTTGGCGGCATCAACAAGCTTGTTGTTGGTGAAGATAGGTAGCATGAGCTTCTTTGCAAAGGAAAGCTTCAACCTAGGCGAGACATCGACCTCTTGGATGTGTAAAGGGAGAGACCTGATTAATAATGGTTGATTTTATCATATTGATATTGCATTCCCATATAGTTCAAGCAAATTGATGGAATTGATACATCCATACAATTAAATTTGCTGAATGAAATATATTTCACTGTCAAACAATAGTATTTTTATTGTATATATGATGCCAAAGAATATATTTGAAATGTGTGTTGCTTCTTAACATGTAATATATGAAAATAGGATGGTGCAAACGGTCAGGAAATATATGAACATGTTGCAGATTATTATTTTAGAAAATCAGTCAGGCTATAGACTGTTGACTGTTGTAGAGAATGATTTGGTGCATCGATAATTGATTGATCGTGCACTAGGCACATATATATAGGTACAAGGGGTGCGACCGGTATCTTGTCTCCTAAGATACACGTACATACAGAGGGAGACAGATACTACAGGTACTGCATACAGAACCCAGACCTACGTACATGTACACATGTTCAACACCCCCCCGCAGTCGAAGCGTCGCCCGTGACGCAAAGACTGGACCGAAACCCCTCGAAAGTCGAGGTAGGTAGCCCCTTCGTCATCACATCGGCGAACTGCTGATTGGTGGGCACATGGAGAACACGAACACGACCAAGTGCGACGTGCTCCCGTACGAAGTGGATGTCGAGCTCGATGTGCTTCGTCCGTCGGTGATGGACAGGGTTGGCAGCGAGGTACACCGCGGAGACGTTATCACAGTAGACAAGCGTCGCCTTGGTGACCTCACATAGCAACTCCTGGAGTAGCTGTTGTAGCCAGGAACACTCCACGACGGCGTTGGCCACGGCTCGATACTCGGCCTCGGCACTCGATCGTGAGACCGTGGGTTATCGTTTAGACGACCACAAAATCAGAGAGGGGCCGAGGTAGACGCAGTAGCCGGAGGTGGAGCGTCGAGTGTCGGGACACCCAGCCCAGTCGGCGTCGGAGTAGGCGACAAGGCTGGTGTCTGGCGAGGCCGTCAAGGTGAGACCCATGGCTGTGGTGCCACGTATGTATGCAGTATACGTTTCACGAGAGCCCAATGGGTGTCACAAGGAGCATGCATGTGAAGGCACACTGCTGGACAGCATATTGAATGTCCGGACGCGTCAGTGTAAGGTACTGAAGCGCACCGACGATGGAGCGGTAGAAGGGAGCGTCGGACGCCGGAGAGCCCTCAACGGCGGACACCTTAGCCTTCGTATCGACAGGCGTGGAAGCAGGCTTGCAATTAAGCACGCCCGCTCGCTCCAGAAGCTTCGTGGCGTGCCTGCTGGTGCAGGAAGAAGCCAGTAGCCCGGCGCACTACCTCGATGCCGAGGAAGTAGTGGAGAGCCCCCAAGTCCTTGAGGGCGAACGCGGTGCCGAGGCGAGCTGTGATCTGCTGAAGAAGCGCTGGCGAGGACGCATTCAGGATTATGTCATCGACATACAGGAGGAGGTACGCGGTGGCGTGGCCCTGGTGGTAGACAAACAGGGAGGCATCGGACCGTCTGGACCGGAACCCCTGTTGCTGTAGGAAGTCCGCGATCCGCTGGTACCGGGCCGAGGTGCTGCTTCAACCCGTAGAGAGAACGGGAGAGCAAGCACACGTGGTCCGGATAGTCGGCGTCGACGAAACCGGTCGACTCTTGACAGAACACCTGCTCATCGAGATGACCATGCAAGAAAGCATTAGACACATCGAGCTGGTGAACAGGCCAAGCGCGAGAAACAGCGAGCTGGAGAACAGCGCGAATCGTGCCCGATTTAACAACCGGGGCGAAGGTATCGGTGAAGTCCACGGCAGCGCGCTGGCGAAAACCGCGCACCACCCAACGCGCCTTGTAGCGCTCGAGAGAACCGTCGGAGCGAGTCTTATGGCGGAAGACCCACTTGCTAGTGATGACATTGCCACGGGGTGGTCGCGGGACAAGCTGCCACGTACGGTTGCGTTGCAGGGCGTCGAACTCCTCACGCATCGCAGCTAGCCAGTGCGGATCCCGAAGGGCTGCGCGAGCAGAGGTGGGGAGCGGTGACGGCGTCGAGGTAGAAGCCGCGCAGCGCATTTCGTCCGACGAGTAGCGCGTCTTGGGACGCAGGTCCCGATCCGAGCCCGAGTGACCACACCGGTGAGGGTGCGGCGGGCGACAGGAGTCGCCAAGGGGCAGCGCGATGGGGGCTGCGGTAGGGGCCGCAGCGGCTGTGGGGCATGTGGGGGGCCGGCGGGCCGGCCAAAGGGGGCCACGTCGACGGGGCCATGAGGCGGCCGAGGAGGCATCGGGCCGCGGCAGGCCGTCGCCCGGGGACCGAGGAGGCCAGCGTCGGGGGGCCTTGGCGAGGGCAGCCCAGGAGCGAGGCAGAGCCGGACCCGGGCGCGGATGGGCGGTCCGCCAGAGGTGGAGGCGAGGACGAACCAGCGCCGCAGGAGACTCCGAAGGTGACGGTACCTGCTGAAACGGGAACACGAGCTCATCAAAGTACACATGCCGCGAAGTGAAAACGCGGTGGGAGACTGGATCATAGCACCGGTAACCTTTGGTGTTGGGAGGATAGCCAAGGAAGATGCAAGGAAGGGACCGGGGCGCGAGTTTGTGAGGAGCAGTGGACGCGGTGCTAGGGTAACAGAGACACCCAAAATGCGAAGACCATCATAAGATGGAACCGCACGAAGAGGATCTGGTGAGGGTGTAGTTCCAGCCGAGCAACGAGGCGAATGTTAATGAGGAGGTGGCGGTCGCGAAAAGTGCGTCTGGCCAGAACCGAGCAGGCACGTAGGAGTGGAAGAGCAACGTGCGGACACAGTCATTAAGCGTGCGAAGGATGCGCTCGGCGCGACCATTCTGCTGAGACGTGTAGGGGCAGGTGAGGCGAAAGATGGTAGTTGTCAAACTCCTTGCCGTTGTCGGTTTGCAAGGCGAGAATGGGACGACCGAACTGTGTGGTGACATATGAATAAAAAGCGGTGAGTGTGGCAAGAGAGTCGGACTTGCGACGGAGAGGGAATGTCCACACATAATGAGTAAAGTCATCCAATATCACCAGATAGTATAAATAGCCCGTGTTGCTAGCAACCGGGGACGTCCAAACATCACTATGCAATAACTGAAATGGAAAGGTGGAAATGTTTGTAGAGTCGCTAAAGGAAAGACGAACGTGCTTGCCAAGACGGCAAGCCACACAAGTGTGATCATCGACCTTATTACATGAGAAAGAAAAACTTTGAAGAATCTGACGCATAACGGTGGAGTTGGGATGACCGAGACGGGCATGCCAAAGATCGACATCTTGGCGGCCCGAAGCGGCGAGGCGACGGGTGGTGGTGGCGCCGGAGGGATGTCTTGGATAGAGCTCGTCTGGCTATCACATCGGTGGAGCACCATCCGTGTCTGGGCGTCCTTCACGTAAAAACCGATATCGTCAAATTCGACGGTTATAGGATTCTCACGAGCAAAGGCGACAAATGGAAACAAGATTAGTGACTAAGTCAGAGACACAAGAACATTAGACATATGCACAGGAGCGGAAGTAGAAGGGAAAGACATATGACCGACGTGAGTAATGGGGAGGGAGGAACCGTTACCAACGGTGATACGGGTGGGAGTATGAACGGGAGTGGCAGATGTGAGGTTACCGGGATGAGCCGTCATGTGAGCAGTGGCGCCCGAGTCCATGTACCAGTCACCACCGCCACCATGGGAGCTCGGCGACGGGGCGGAGTGCAGTGCAGCAAGCAAGGCCGGGTCCCACGGCGGCGGCACCTGAGGAGGGTAGAACCCTCCGTAGGCCGGTGCGGGAGCAGCCCCGAAGGCCGGAGCAGCGGCGGCCCCGTAGGCGGCCGCGGCCCCATATGCCGGCGCGGCGGCGGCGCCATAAGCCGGACCATAGGCGGGCGGCGACGGCGGGGGGGCGGCACCATAGCCGCTGTATGGAGCGGCGTTCTGCGCGGCGAAGAGGGCCTGGTGCCCCGCCGGGCGGGGCCCAAGGATGCCCGGGGCCGGAGCCCGAGGGACCGGCATGGAGTACGCGTGGACGACGCCGGTCCACGGGTTGGTGCCGTATGTCCATGGGGGAGTCACCTGCTGCTGACGAGCCCCCGGACGCCTTTATTGCTTGGCAGCCGCCCATGGCGGTTGTCGACGCCACACCCGCTGGGAGCAGCGGGAGGGGCGGAGGCGCGGGCGAAGGGGAAGTACCCCGGAGGCGCTGGTGGCGGCGGCTGCTGGCGCGGCGTGGGTGGGGCGGTCGATGGAGGGGCGCCGCGAGAGGTGCCGGCGGCGAGGGCGTGGTGCTGCACATGCTTCTTGACTGCCTTCATCCGGCGCTCCTCCAACCTCAAGTACGCCACAAACTTGGGAAAGGAGGGCTCCGGCATCAAGGTGAGGTTGGAGGCGGCGCGTCAAGTCCTCGTTGAGGCCGGCGGTGAGCGTACTGAGGAGGAGGTCGTCGTCCACCTTGGCTCCAATGTCACGGAGCTCGTCCGCCAACGTCTTCATGCGGCGGCAGTAGTTATCAATGGACTGGTCATCCTGGTGACAGTCAAAAAATTCCTGCTGCAAAAATACGCGGCGCTGAAGCTTGTTGTTGGTGAAGAGGCCGTTCAGCTTGACCCACATGGCGCAGGCGTCGTCGCCGGCGCTGACGACCGTGTGGAACAAGTCCTTGGAGATGGTGGTGAAGAACCACCGGATGATCGTGGCGTCGATCGCGGTCCACTCGGCGTCGTCCACCATGGTGCGGGAATCCACGGTGCCATCCACGTGATCCACGAGATTGTTCTCGCGAAAGAGCAGCGTGAAGTACGTCTTCCACGCGAAGTACGTGGAGTTGGAGGCGTCGAGGGTCACGGGGACGCGTGCATGGACGTTGATGTCGCGGATCTCGGCAGGGTCGACGGCGAAGGGGTTGGAGTAGGTGGAGGCGTTGGAAGACATGACGATGAGATCGTGGGGAGGGAGGCGGCGCGCTAAGGAGAGGCGCGGCGGCGGGAAGCGAGCGCGGGCGGGAAGGGGCGGCGCGGCGTGTAGGCGCGCGGTGGGGAGGAGGTGGCGTGCGAGGAGGAGGGGTGGTGGCGGCGGCGGGAGATCGCGGCGGCGGCGGCCCGAGGCGGCGGCTAGGGTTAGCGGAAGCGGGGAGATCGACTTGCTCTGATACCATGTAGAGAATGATTTGGTGCATCAATAATTGATTGATCGTGCACTAGGCACATATATATATGTACAAGGGGTGCGATCGGTATCTTGTCTCCTAAGATACACGTACATACAGAGGAAGACAGATACTAAAGGTACTGCATACAGAACCCAGACCTACGTACATGTACACATGTTCAACAACTGCAAAAGTATGAAGAAAAGACATATCGTGTCAACAATGGCAGAATATAAGCTATGTAACCGAATGCTAGTAGCGTCTGATGGAAAGACAATAATTATAATATACCTGTGTGGTAAGTGATCGTGCTGAGAAAAGATGTTCTGAATTTCCTCTCGTACCTAGATATTAACATCAAATAGACACTTAAACATTGCATTCAATGTCTTGCATGTGATGATGTAGTACAATTTTGGAAATAAAAGGAATGAGAATTTGTACCAATTCATACGCAGTTGCTCGCATAAATATTAGGGATCAACAGGGTGCAAACTGATTGGATAATGGGTTTTTATTTAGTCCGGCTTTAGTGTTACATTTATCTTTACTCTTTGTAAAGAGACATAAATGAAGCTAGTTCGAATTGTGGCAATACTAGGCTCAGCAATAGATGATTTAATCTATGTCACATGAATATATATGATTCTGAAGCTTACCACCCTACGAATAACCGGTTCCAAACTCATGGCAATTTGCTCCATAGTGTCCGCTGCCATGGCTCTTCCGACGATGCTGCAAAGATAGTCCAGAAATCCAAGTAATTTCGAAGTTAATTAACACTCCTAAAACACACATGTGCAAGCCACGAATATGGATATTTAGAACTTCTGTGTAGAGCATACAATTGGTTACTAAGCTAAAGACAGGGCTTAGACGGGTTATAATTCTTACTAGTTAGTATTATTTGCTTAGCTATATCTAAAATACGATTTCATTACTTTTAGAAGAGTTGAGGCATGAGATGTTTGATTCAATGTAACCATGTCACCATGATATATAAGCTCTTTGTGACGCTCCCCGCTTACAAGACTAAGTTTGTCCATACGAGCTCTTTACTTATATAGGTTAGTTATATTGTGTTAAGAAAAGCAAATCTATAAAATTAATACCTTCCTTATATATCAGACCAAACTCATTTCATGCCACATGAAACGGTGTAGAAGAGAAACATTTGTTTAGAGCTAGATATATGCTACAGGATCTGTTTAGCTTTCGCAAGCTCTTGGCTTGGATTAGAATTTACCCTAGTGTAGTACTTGTGTCTCACACATCGAACATATCATCCTTATCATCCTAAAGGGAGGCCTAATTAGTCTCACTTGTACCATTCTTAATTAGCATCCCAAATATTTGTGTGCATCTTTTGATGCAGAGGCCGATGGTTTTTCTTCTGAAACAAAGTCCCAAATATTTATTTTGTTATTTGAATGTAGAGCAAGGTCCATCTTAACCTTATGTGACTTATTACCTGCTTTAAGGTAATATGATTATATCATGCCAATACGTAGAACACACGAAATTAACGGTCCATGTCGATTGTGTGTACCTTAACAATTCTCAAGATATGAACTTATGTGATATTTCACCCCTTGACCCAAAGATTATGTTATTACACCGAACGATTCAGGAAATATATAAGGAGAACAAACGGCTAATCCAATTTATCGTTATATATGCACTCGGATCGATCAAGGAGAAGCAAGAAACAAAGATACATAGTTGCTAGCTACGAGGAAAGAAACCAAAGCATGGGCTGAAAACCATTCCAAAAGCCAGAAGTTAAGTGAAGGTACTAACGATCTGAAGGAGAGTGGCGCGGCCGGCCGTATCCGCCTCGGGCCATGCCGTTGCTGATGATAGTCGCCTCCGCTACCCTGCTCGTCGTCTTCCTCCTCGCCCCGTGGCCTTCGCACCGACATCTTAATTTAGCAGATGAAATGGGAGAAATCAGGAAGAGCTAGCAGATGAATGAAGCTGGCCGCAAGCTAGCTGCGGGTTGGGAAGGAAGCTACGCGCTACGCAGGCATAGGGCATCGATGGCCATGGGGATACTCGAAAGCAATCTAGCCTGAAGCCATATATATACTAGCTCTAAAGAAATGCAATCTAGCCATGAGTACTACAGCTAGCCAGGCCTACGTAGAGAAATCGCTGCAAGCTTTTGTCGTCGGCAGAAATAAAGAACTGCAGTGCCGCATCGGGACAGAATGTCCCTAGCAGGCTCCAGGAAGGTGGCCGGAAGCTGGCTAGCTAGCCACCGGGCGCATCGCACGGTTAATCTTGGGGTTAGTTTCAGTTTACAGCCATGGTTAATTACCAGCCTTCCGGAGGCAATGGGCAATGCAAAGTCTTGCTTGGGTTGGTGCATGGCAGCTTCTCATGCATGACAAGGAAAGTTTGCGGGTCGTCAAATCGTCGGTCGGTCTCGGTCATGCATGTTCATATGTGGCTATTACGTACATACTTTGTCCGTTTAAAAAAGGTTGTCCCTTAAATGAATGTATTTAGCATCAAATTAATATTGCGTATATTCATTTAAGGGACAAGCTTTTTGGTCGGAGGAAGTACGCATTAATGACCGGATGGACTTGAAAATCAACACGGGCCGAATTCCGTCTTCAGTCGGTCTCGGTCATGCTATAGGCTGTAGCCTGTTGCTACAAGTGAGTGGGAGACGAACGTGCTGCTATGCTTCCGTGAGCATTCCCTTGAGGTTCCGGAGAAATTAAGAAAATAGCAGCCGTCACCTTGTGCACACGCACGTACCCATCGAGCCCGGGAGGCCAGGCCACCTTCCAAAAAGTACCACCAAAGAACACCTTCCAAAACGTACCACCTTGTGGCAATGATAGCATCGAAATTACGGCTCCTTAGGTACATTTATTAACTGCTTATTTAGCTCTTGCTGGACCGACTGGAAGCAACTTTAGTAGCAAGCTTGACTTCATGCTGTTTTCTATGCACCTTCTCAACTGAAAGCGACTCGATTCAGGCGACCCTTATTACTCGACGATTATTCATAGATCGTCTGGTAGTTTGTGACAAACTCCTTGGTTTCAATTAAATGAAATTGAAGGAGGAGGCCCCTCTTTTCTCAAAAAAAGGGAGAGTAGGTAATCATCCTCCTATTCAAGGCTTCCAGCTCCCAATGAAGGAGTCCCCCACTCCGGCAAGCATCGCCTTCCTAGTGCAACCGGGCGCAAGAACATCATCACAGAGGGTACCGCGGGGTTGAGCACAATAACATTTCTATGTTTCAAGGACCAACATGATGATGAAGTGCACATCTCACCACCGGCTATGGGTGATAACTCTACATCTCCACCCATCGACCGAGTGATAATCCTCCAATGACGTCCAATGGGCATGAGCCCTTGCTCCAGATTGAACGTGCAAGCACGCCATAGCAACAGGTGGTCGATGGTTATTTGTGTTGAGAACACCTTCGTCTTCTTCAACTGCCTCTTCTTTTGACCTTTGCGAGCAAGGTCGTCTCGGCCTTGTCTGGTGATAATACCTATGTTGTCTCACCTATGTTGTCTCCTTAGATCGGGGTCATGCCCACACTACTATACCCAGCTCGATTGTCAGTCTCTTTTGTACACGGGGATCTACTTGTGGTGATTCAACGACAGTTGAACACTATGTCTTTTTAGGTTCTTCAGTGACTGCCTTTCTTGATGTTGTCCACCGTTGGCAACACCTATGGTGGCGTAGTGATAACTGATAAGAAGATAAGCTGATAGACATGGCGTCCCAACGGTCATCTTGCTCCCACGCTCCGCCCGCGCCCCGTATTGCCTCCGGCCACCGTAGAGCCCAACCACAACCCCACTCGCCGGTCCGTCGCTCCAACGCCCGTCGGCCAGATAACGCCCCTGCCTGCTCGCGTGTTGGTGCGGATGGCCCCGCCCGTCCGGACCCTGATGTTCCGTTACCGGGCCGTTTCAGGCCCGCCTCGATGGATTTGGAACCCGCCGATGAGGGTTGGACGGAGGTGCGTAGCCGTCGTCACCAGCGCCGTCAACGGAAGATGCCCACTGCCAGCCGCTCGTCGGGGCCCAAGCTTTGGATTCCCCGGTGTCTGAGGGACAGGTGTTTTAGGTGTCTGGAGTCGGGGCACCATAAAGATGGGTGCACCGGTGAGATCCGTTGCCACAAGTGCTGGGTCTCTGGACACATCGCCCGTGACTGCCCCCCGTCCTCTCGCTCTTCACATCCCTCTCCGCCGCTCAGATCCGACAGGGCCTTCCCCCCCACCCCTGAGCCGACGCCGTCCCCCGCCGCCCCTCCAATCCATGGCGCACTACCCTCCCCTGGCCCAGGTGCGCTTCCCGGGGGAGGTGCTCACGCATGGGGCCCCGGATCTGCGGCCGGAGCGCGGTGGCGGAATCATCTCCCGCACCCCGGGTATGGACGCGCTGGAGGCGGACTTTCGCAGCCGGGCGCTGCTAGCCACGGTGGGGGGCCGGCGGCCGCCCATATCGCCGGAGGCCCTTGTCCAATCCCTCGCTCGGATCTGCGGCGTGGAGCGGCGGCATGTCCGGGTGGAGGTCTCTCATCCGGCGGATTTCTTCATCACCTTCGCCTCCACTGCGGACTGCGACAGGGTCTTCCTTGACTCCGGCAAGCTGCGCTGCAAGGGGGCGCCCATCGCGTTCCAGCGTTGGCACCGGAGTGCGCTTGCCTCCAGTGGCTCAATGGAGTTCTTTTGCCGGTTGGGGATCGAGGGGTTGCCGGCGAATGCGTGGGAGTGCGGCGCCATCAGTCAGCTGCTCAACAACCTCAATGGCCAGCTGGTGGAAATTCTGCCGCCGGACGACCGGTGGCAACTTTAGGTCACTGCTTGGTTGAAGAATCCCTCGGCGGTCCCGAGGATCTATGATTTGGAGTTTCCGGAGCCGGTGGGCCTTCCGGCCACTTTTGACGAAGACAACCCGGCATCACCTCCTCTCCCTGCCCCGCCATCCGAAAGGATCACGCTCATCCACCCGCTCACCATCCATGTCATCGATGTGGTGGACCGTACTGTCCCGTACTTGGAGCTGCGTCCCAACTTCCAACCAGAAGACGATGAGGATCTCACAAGGCGACATGACTACTCGAGAAGCTGCTACTGGGGCAGGATCGACGGCACTGGCAGGGGCAATGTGCCCAACTCCGGCGGGCATCCGTTTGGTGGGCCTGGCGGCTATGGCATGGCAGGCGATTGGGGTGGTGGCCGCAGGGTCATGGGTGTCCTACCGCCGACGGGCGGCATGGCGGTCCCCGCGCGTATTCTTGCTCCGGGACTTGAGCATGCACTGCCAGCCGGTTCAGCGGCGTGTTCAACGCCGATGGTGGCCTCTGGGAGGTCATGCTCGTCGTCCTCACCGGCGGCAGCAACCGGTGGTCAGGCCGGTTTGCCGGCTGGGAATGCGGCTGGGAGGCCCTTCGTCGGGTCTCCCCAGCCAGAGGAGCACATCTGTGGTTCGCTAGCATCAACTGCCGTTGGCTCGGGGGCCCTGGGAGACACGCCTATGATGCCCTACTCTGAGGCTCCCACTGCGGTTGGATCCAGGGCGTTTGGAAGTACGCCGCCCGCTCGGAACGACGCGCTCTGGGGCACGCTGCCGCATCGTAGGTTGTCCTTCAGCCCGGTGGCACAGAGACTGGTGGGGATGGGCTTTTTGGAGGAGGCGGGGATGATTCATTCTGGCCAGGCTGGGGTGGATGAGGCAGAGGATCTGGGAAGCAGGGGGCACCCTCAAGCTAATCAGGAGGACTGCACCAATTTGCCCCAGGAGGTAGGATTATGAATACAGGTACCGCCGGCTGGGGTGGCTAAATGGCAGCTGCTTAGCCCAGACGCCCTCGCCGTTCCTCCTTGACACATGTCTTGCTGCCGCCGCATCGGCCGGGATGGTCTTGGTACTTTTCGAGGGCCTTTGACGTCTTCGGCGACTCTGAGGCTCGGTCTGGTTGCTTCCCCGGCTCCGTCCATTCTCAGTCCCAGGCCGGCGGCGTCGGCCCCCGTGAGGCGCAGGAAGGTCGTCCCGCCCAATTTCACGCCTAGAAGGAGCGCAAGGCTGTGCAAAAATGCATCCGGCCACAACACGGGCCCAGTCCAGCGGGCGCAATCGGTGCTTTTGAAGAGGATGGGGGTGATTCAGGCTGAAGAACAGGTCTCCTCTGAAAGCCTGGACAAGTACCTTAAGCTGTTCGACAAGCCGCTTGCGCCACACCATGTCAAGGCGATCACCGCGATCTTTGCTCCCGGGGAGGTCGACTTCGACGAGCCTCCTCAGGCGGACTTCGGTGCCTTCTCCCTTCCGGAGATGGTCGAGCCTTGTGGCGTTTAATGCACCTCTGTTTTCTCGGTGGTTCTGCATTTACCATCTTGACTATGTCTTTAGACGTACTGATATGGAATGTAAGGGGGCTCAATAGCCCTGCTCGGAGGAGCGCCGTTAGGCTTTTCGTGCAATCTCTTAATGTATCCCTAGTTTGCTTTCAAGAGTCCAAGTTGGCACTGGTGTATGACGCTTGTGGTTCGTGAAACGCTGGGGTCTGCCTTCGATAGTTTTGATTTCTTGCCGGCTGAAGGAACCTGAGGTGGAATCTTATTGGCTTGGAGGTCTGATATGCTGCGGGTGACTAACGTCCAGAAAGATGAGTTCATGATATCAGCACAAGTTCTTTCTCTGGCAGAGGGCAAATAGTGGATGGTCTCGTCGGTGTATGGGCCACAGGAAGACATAGACAAAGCAAGATTCCTTGAGGAAATTGTGCAGTTTGGAGATCAGGTGAGTCTGCCGTGGATCCTGAATGGCGATTTTAACATCGTGTGCAATCCAGAGGAGCGCAGCTCTGGGAGTGGGAACAGGAGGCTGATGAACAAATTCCGGCACACGGTCAACAGGTTGGGGCTCCACGACATGCCCTTGATTGGGCGTCGCTTCACATGGTGCAATCAGCAGGAGCATGCTATCTTGGCTAGACTGGACCGTGTGCTCTTCAACAATGCATGGGAGGATCTGTACCCCATCAGTGATTTGCTTCCGTTGAGCTCCAATATCTCAGACCACACTCCTCTGCTTCTCACTTGCTCGCCCACAAGACCGAGGGCTTTTCGGTTCCGCTTTGAGAATTATTGGTGCAAGCTGCCGGGCTTCATGGATGTGGTGAAGGACGCTTGGACTCATGAGGTTGCGGGGAGTGACCCCATGAAAATCTTCAACATCAAGTTGCATCGCACTGCCAAGGCTCTTCGCAGCTGGGGACAAAGGAGCATGAGCCATCTTAGGCTTCAGTTTCTGGTGGCCAGCGAGGTGATTTTACGCCTTGATAATGCACAAGAAAGACGCCCTCTCTCCAGCGAGGAAAAGAAGCTGCGTGCTTTTCTGAAGGGAAAATGCCTGGCGTTTGCGTCTCTTGAGCGGGTCCGGTTGCGGCAGAGAGCCAGGATCCGGGATCTTAGGGAAGGAGATGCCAACTCCAGATACTTTCATATGAAGGCCAATGGCCGCCGTCGGAAACACCTCATACCATATCTCAAGCATGGGGATAGAACAGCCCACGACCATGGAGGACAAATTGAGCATGGCGGGGAGTTCTTTTGTAGGCTGATGGGCGCACGGATCCGAACTATGCAAGAACCTGCCTGCGCTGGAGGAGTTGGGCTTGAAGATGCTGTCACCAGAGATGGCCGAGCTTGAATCGGAGTTCACGATCGATGAGGTGAAACGTGTTGTCATGGACATGCCTCCCGACAAGGCACCGAGGCGGACGGTTTTTCAGGTTGTTCTTCAAATCATGCTTTGGGACATTATAGCCGATGATTTGATGACGGTGATGAAGGCTCGCATGACGGTCGTTTCTACTCCTTTGGAGGACTCAACACCTCGATCCTCACCCTCCTGCCCAAGAAAGCGAAGTTCACTGAAATTGGCGATTTTAGACCCATTAACCTGATTCATGGGGCAGCCAAGATATTTGCCAAGGTCCTCGCTACCCGTCTGCTCCACTTCTACCGAAGTCTGATTTCAAAAGCCCAAAGTGCTTTTGTGTCCAGCCGCAATATCCATGAGAATTTCAAGTTTGTGAGGAACAAAGCAAGGTGGCTGCACCGACGGCGCTGCTCTTCAGTGCTTATGAAAATTGACATATCTAAGGCCTTTGATACACTTTCGTGGGAATTTCTTTTGGAGATGTTGTCTGCTCGGGGTTTCGGTTGGAGGTGGCGCTCCTGGATATGCGGGCTGCTATCCACTGCCTCCACATCAGTACTCATCAACGGCGAGCTTGGTCCACCCTTCGCCCTTGGCCAAAGGCGTCCGCCGAAGGACCCCATTTCTCGGCTTTATTCATTCGGCTATGGACTCCATGCATGGCATGTTGGAATGGGCAAGACAGCGCCATCTACTCTCCGACCTTGGCTGCGACGGAGTGCCTCGCGCATCTATCTTCGCCGATGACGCGGTTCTGTTTTTCAAGCCTGATCGTAATGATCTCATGCTCATATCGACCTTGCTGCAGATTTTCGGAGAGGCGTCCGGGCTTCGGATCAATATGTTCAAGAGCACCATCACATGCATACGATGTGATGGGGTGCAAGCTGCAGAGGTAGCTGGACACTTCCACTGCAGACAACAAGATTTTCCCATCCAGTATCTCGGTATCCCTCTGTCAATATATAGGCTCAAGCGACACGAGCTGCTGCCAATAATTGATAAGCTCTCTAGCAAGATGAAGGGTTGGAAACCGAAGATTATGGCAGTGGCAGGCCGGCTCGCACTCACTTCATCGGTCCTTATGGCGCTGCCCATGCACCTCATGGCAGCGCTCCCATTGCCGGCATGGGCGATTAAGGCGATCAACCCGGCTGCCGTGGATTTATTTGGAAGGGGAGGAGGAGATTAGTGGTGGACATTGCCTTATGCCGTGGACCGAGGTGTGCATGCTGCGGAATTCGGAGGATTGGGTGTATTGAATCTCAAATGGTTTGGGTTCGCTCTGCGCTGCAGATGGCCTTGGTTAAGATGGAGTACGGAGGAGAGGCCACGGCATGGTCTGCCCAATGCCACGTAGAAGGAGGTCCATGCAATCTTCAATGCGGCCTGCCGCATCACGCCGGGTCGAGAGGTAGCCAAGTTACGGGTGATAAGTGGCTGGACACGGCTGCTCAATTGCTCAAACTGCACCTCAACTCTACTCCTTTGTCAAGGGCGAGCGATCTGTTAAGGAGGCGCCGACCGGCAGGTTTGGGTTCAAGACATTGCGGCGGGCTTTCTCTCCCTTCCATAGCACAAGACCTCATGGTGCAGGATATCGCACATGCCACTATGTTGCATCCGCAGCGAGAGGCAGCCGCGGTGGCTCTGACGGAAAACCAGCAGTTTTACGTCCGTAGCGCTACCGGATGTTTTTCCGGCAACGTCGCTTCGATTGCTATAAGCCTATTTGGAAATCCAAAGCGCCTCCCGTGGCAAATTCTTCATGTGGTGGTGGTACACCGTCGTTGCCTTACCGCCGACAACCTGCGAGAAAAGGAATTGGCCATCCAACGGAGTCCGCCCTTTGTGTCTGCAGCGCTGAGGACTGCACCCACCTGTTTCTGCTGCAGCTTCACACAACAACTTTGGGCGCTTCAGATCCTGGACGGAGCCGATTTTCTTATTCCCGACAACACCTTTTCCTCCACTGTGGACTGGTGGTTGCGAACTAAGCGGCCATACCCAAGCACTTTCGGAAATTTTTTGACACGGTGGTGATCTTGATGCATTGGAGGATATGGAAAGAAAGGAATTCAAGGATCTTTGATCAGGTAGCATGCTCGCCGTCCGGCGTCTTGGAACGGGTAGTAGAAGATGTGACCATGTGGAGGGCCGCCGGATGCATCGTTGATCGGGCAACCTAGTTGTTGGAGTGCTCTTGTCTTGTGAGGCCGGCCCGCATCTGGGTTGTGTTGTGATCGTAGTTATTCTGGGACGCTCCTGTTCTTCTTGAGGCAGGCCCTGCGCAGGGCTGTTTTGTAGTTTTTGTGTTCAGTCTAAACTTCCTAGACTGTCCATGCTGTACTCCCTTTTCTATCTAATAAAGATCGGCCAACGGCCCTTCGACGATAACTGATAAGAAGTTCAGTTGCGGCTTGGACAAGTATTTTGGGGCTTATAGCAGTGTTGTAATTGCTAAGAATTATTTTTGTGTCTATAGGTTTGGACCATATTATCTAGTTTTTTTGTAGAAAAGGAGGATGACCCCCGGCCTCTGCATCTGGGCGATGCATACGGCCACTTTATTAATTATTCTCACAAGACCTTACAAAGTCATACAATACCAAAGCCGCCGTTTAAGCAACAAATGTTGTTATACCTATCCAGTTGGTGAAGGGGCGCAGATAGCCTGGGCCTAATACCAAACAGACATCGCAACCAAGCCTAACATCTAAGACCTGAGACCCCAACGTAGCCACTTGCGGTGCAGGGCACACTGGTCCGGCGTGCTCTCAGAGGCCGCCGCCGCCAACTGCCATCGCTCCATCTTCAGAACTGTACTGATGCATCAACCTTACTCGGTCTAGCTATCGTCGACGCCAACCATATTATCTAGTTGTATCCGATGTACTATTAATCTAATACAGACCATATATTGATTAAAAGAAAGTCAGTCAGCCTTCTATACACCATGCACACGTACGAGTTCCCAATTTAATAAGGGAGTCACCTTCCAAAGTACCACTAGAATTGTACTCTGTTGCTATGTTCGTATCGAAATCAATGTTCTTTAGATACAATGATGGAAGCTGTGCTAATGATCACGTAGCTAGCTGGATGAAAGCACGGCTGAAAGCAACTTACTTACCATTTAGCAAGCTGAATTCTTCAGTGCTTTCCAAAAGCTTAGTGGTCTCATATGCACCAAACGGACTAATCATCCCACATGGCATTCATCGCTTTGTAGGAAAGAAAAAAACATCTTAAGAGAAAGACAACTCATTGTCGTTTATCTTGAAGAAGACAAAGATGACTCGGCGTTGGAATTAAGGGTCCAAGACACTAACTAACACCCGTGAAAGTACATAGAGCAGTCGTCCTTTCAGATGTTAATAACTCAATTAGAGTCTACGTGCCCGCGTGACATTAGCTCTTCGAAGAAGGAGAAGAAGAAGAAAAGCCATATTTAAATGAAGACAGCTCGTTGTTGTTTTCCTTGTAGTAGATGCAATAGACTAAGGTGGTGTTTGGTTCTCTAGTTCTAGGACTTTTTCTAGTTCCTAAGACTTTTTGAAAAAGATTCTTAAAGAGATGCTTCTAAGAACTTTTAGCAAAAAGTCCAACCCTGTTTGGTTTGCTAGGGATTTTTTCTAGTCCCAACATAAAAAAGTCCTTGAAACCAAACACCCCCTAAGATGGCTTGGCGTTGAAATTAAGGGTCCGAGAGTGTACTACATAGAACGCCTTGCATGTGACCAGCGAAAGTACATAGAGCAATCGTCCTTTCAGATGTTAATAATTTATTTGTGTTTATGTTCTTCTTTTTCTTGTTCTAAATATTTGCATGGTTAATTCTGGAGTGAGCCCAGAGCACGCACTTAACCTTGATGTTTACGAAGTTCATCCCGGTGGCGCCCCTGGACTGGAGTGGGCGTGGCATGCATGAATTCTCTAGTTACTCTCTCCTCATCTACCGCTCATCCCTTTGTGTAGGCTCGTGTTGACAATGCAGACATAGACTGCGGTCATGCATATTTGAACTGTTACCATGGCATTGTCATCGAACACACGGGTGAAGTATTCCATGGGCATGTTAGGCATTTGCTAGTTGTGGTACACTTGCTATTAAAATTAGATGTTGTCCTAAACTCCTAATTACCATGGAAATTGATTGCAATATATTTTAATAAAATTTGTTTGTATGGTATGCGAATATTTGATTATTAAAAAGAAGAACGGGAAGTAAAAACATTTTTGGTATTGGAAAAAAGTTTATTTGTAAAATGTTTGCCAAATACAATTAGTGTATGTAATGGAGGCAATTTCCCATTATTGGTTGCATGATGTGGTTGGCTTTTTCATCTATGATTGGATATTGAGAGAAATATATTAGCCAGGATCACCTATTTTGTATACTAGATGATACTCCGCACTGTTGCAGGAACATTTTGTAGTACCCCGTATATTTTAATAAGATTTAGTTGTATGAAACATAAATATTTGGAGTAATATATGATACCCAAAAATAAAACTACATATGATGATTTATTGTGTTTTATTATTGTATAATTGTAAAATATTTATGAAATATAAATATCATAATAGAATAAAAAATAGCATGCATTATTTATGTTCAGGTAGATTTTTCTATGCATGTTTGCATGTTAATGTGTATTTTCCCATGCATGCTACATGATCAGGTGTTATTTTTGCATATTAAAAGAAATAAGCTAATGAGAGTAAAATTTTTTAGAAAAAGTGTACATGCACACACACTCGCAAACATGTACATATATTCACCCCTCCCCTATGAACACAGGAATAGTAGTCGTTCGGTGGCCTCAGAATCTCGATGTACTTTCTATTATATTCAAGTTGTTTTGTACTTTTGATGAATTTTTATAATAGATCTGATCCTTTTCGAGAAAAGAATTGTTCAAAAGAATATGTCCCTAAAAAAATACTTCCTCCATCTCGTAATATAAGACATTATTCCATCTAATATACTCACATATTGAATGTAATAACCTCTAATATTATGGAACAAAAGGAGTATTGAGAAACAAAATGAGTGATGAAGCCATCCCATACAGCGAGTGGCAGTGGGCTGTTGGCGCTTCTCGGCTTCTATTTCGCCAGGGCTGGCCCATGTAAGCATCCCCAAACGTGTGGAAGTCCCAAAACGTTTTGGGCTGGAACAAAAATCTCCAAACCCATTCCGCAAATGTAATGCCTAAGCGTGGATCGTCTCAATAAATATTTAAAAATACACTAAAACTTTTCTAAAAATCATGAATATTTTTTTACACATATCATTCAAAAAAGTTTGGATATTTTGTAAAAAAAGTAAGAACGCTTTAATATTTTTAGCATTTTAAAATACTTTTTCCCAAAAATTAATAAATATTTTTTGAAATACATAAATATATTTTAAATCTATTAAAAAACTAAAACTCCTGAACATTTTTTCAGAATATATATATATTAAAAAATTGAAGTACACATACTTTATTAAACAAAAAATCGAAATAAAAAACTACCAAAAAAAACCTTGGTAAAACCGGATAGGGACATGGTGCACAAGCGGAAACTACCTAGGTCTGGCCCAAACCTGCTTTATAGCTCCTATCCATTGGATAAAGCGGTGAATAGGAGAATCCCACATTCGCATCGCAGCCTAGCACACAACCACAGTTCCTTTTTTGATATTTTTGATGGATCAAATTAAACTCTACACAACCTTTCAGGTCATATGCCACCACATGGCCATGCTCACAATTGTTTTGAGTGAAATGGTCGGTCTTTATCATATATCAATAGTCCATGGTACAATAAAAACATTAAAATGCCCTACAATGAAGATCTAGCGAGGAGGTGGACTTCACCTTTGGATGCACACCCTTCGTGGATGAAAGTCGCCTCGTCAAAACTTCCTCTACACTTCGGGGATAGTCTTTGTATCAATGTTCATCAGTATCATAAAAATGAAATTGAGTGTGGGGCACGAGATCCCATATTTAGGAAGTATGAAATTGAAATGACACATAAGCAGCGATTGATAAAAGGTTAAAACTTCCTCCATGTAAACATGGAATGTGAGTACATGTCACCTTTTTGTTTGACACGCCTCCCAAAATTGGGAGATGGGTTCCATTATATATCAGGATGGAACAAAGGTTTGAAACAAAAGGAAGGAAAAAGAACCAAGGTTTTGTCCCACCTACATAAACCAACAACCTAACCAACTTAACTCACACCATAGTGACTAGCTTTCTGCATGCCATCAAAATAAAAGTCAAGGCACAGCCAAAACACCAGGAAGCCCATACCATGAGACCGACTCCAACCAAGGACATATTTACAACGTAAGCAAACGGGCATAACCAACCATGCCCCACCTACAACAAGTTTATCAAAGGAAATTAAGCATCACCAGATTGGTGCAGCCATCACTTGCTCTTGTGTCATCATGATCGTCAATCTTGACCACCTCAGTAACGCGCAAGAGCTTGCCAGCAGGCGTCGACCTCACAACGTTGTGAGCTCTGATTGTAGATTGTTGAAAGTTGATGAACCTTGTAGTAGGATGTCCTTGACACCGCCCTTCTGCCAACATGCCCAATTCCAAATGAAAGCACACTCATAACATATCAGCTCAATGGGGGTAGATGGAAGCTTATGCTCAAAGCAAGCTATATTACGAGTTTTTCAAAGAGCCCAGAAGAAGGCATCAATACTAATAACATGAATATTAGGTCCAAATGGGAGTTTATGAATCCAAATTTGAAGTATTGAGTAAAATATGAGGCTATCATAGGCACCAATGGATATGCATATCGAGCTTCACATATACGATGCAGCATAACAAGAAAAAATTGATGATTATCCTTATCCTCATCATAGAATCTATAAGTAAAATCCCGCACCCACTTACTTTTATCTAAGAGGAGGTAAAAGATTTGCCTCGTCAATTAATTAAGCAGAAGAGATTGCCCAGTTAATTGATGAAAAACCAGGCGAAACTCGTTACAACATGGCCAAATGTGGACTACTTCTAAAGCATAAATCTCCAAGACCACCCTACTGAAGGAAATATGCCCTAGAGGCAATAATAAAGTTGTTATTTATATTTCCTTACATCATTATAAATGTTTATTATTCATGCTAGAATTGTATTAACCGGAAACTTAGTACATGTGTGAATACATAGACAAAACAGAATGCCCCTAGTATGCCTCTACTTGACTAGCTCGTCAATCAAAGATGGTTAAGTTTCCTAAACCATAGACATGTGTTGTCATTTGATGAACGAGATCACATCATTGGGAGAATGATGTGATGGACAAGACCATCCGTTAGCTTAGCATATTGATCGTTTAGTTTTTCTGCTATTGCTTTCTTCATGACTTATACATGTTCCTCTGACTATGAGATTATGCAACTCCCAAATATCAGAGAAACACTTTGTGTGCTATCAAACGTTACAACGTAACTGGGTGATTATAAAGATGCTCTACAGGTGTCTCCGATGGTGTTTGTTGAGTTGCATAGATCAAGATTAGGATTTGTCACTCCGTGTATCGGAGAGGTATCTTTGGGCCCTCTCGGTAATGCACATCACTATAAGCCTTGCAAGCAACGTGACTAATGAGTTAGTTGCGGGATGTTGCGTTACGGAAAGAGTAAAGAGACTTGCCGGTAACGAGATTGAACTAGGTATGATGATACCGACGATCGAATCTCAGGCAAGTAACATACTGATGACAAAGGAAATGTGTCTCGGTCATGTCTACATTGTTCTCGAACCCGTAGGGTCCGCACGCTTAAAGTTCTATGACAATTTGTATTATGAGTTATGTGATTTGATGACCAAAGTTTGTTCGGAGTTCCGGATGAGATGACGCACATGATGAGGAGTCTCGAAATGGTCTAGAGGTAAAGATTCATATATTGGAAGGTTACGTTCAGACACCAGAATGGTTCGGGTCGTTTCAGATGAGTTTCGGAGTACCAGGGGTTACCGACCCCCCCCCCCCCCCCGGGAAGTTCATGGGCCTTCATGGGCCTTAGTGGAAAGGAGAGAAGGGCCACAAGTGAGGCCGCGCCCACCTCCCATGGCCAGTCCGAATTGGAGGGAGGGGGCGGCGCCCCCTCTTTCCTTCTCCCCTCTCCCCCCTTCACTCTCTCTTCCTCTCTTGGAAAGTAAGGGGACTCCAACTAGGATTGGGAATCCTAGTTGGACTCCCCATGGCGCGCGCCCCCCTTGGGCCGGCCACCTCTCCTCCCCCTTTATATACGTGGGAGGGGGGCACCCCAAAGGTAGACCAAGCCTTCTCTTAGCAGTGTGTGGTGCCCCCCTCCACAGTTACACACCTCGGTCATATCGTCGTAGTGCTTAGGCGAAGCCATGTGCCGGTAACTTCATCATTATCGTCGCCACGCCGTCGTGCTGAAGGAACTCTCCCTCGGCCTCAACTGGATCAAGACTCCGGGGGATGTCAACGAGCTAAACGTGTGCTGGTCACGGAGGTGCCGTACGTTCGGTACTTGGATCGGTTGGATCGTGAAGACGTTCGACTACATCAACCGCGTTACTAAACGCTTCCACTTTCGGTCTACGAGGGTACATGTATACACTCTCCCCGTTCGTTGTTATGCATCTCCTAGATAGATCTTGCGTGATCTTAGGTAAATTTTTTGAAATACTGTGTTCCCCAACAATGGCATCCGAGCCAGGTCTATGCGTAGATATTATATGCACGAGTAGAACACAAAGAGTTGTGGGCGATAATAGCCATACTGCTTACCAGCAACGTCTTACTTTAATTCGGAGGTATTGTTGGATGAAGTGGCCCGGACTGACATTACATGACCGCGTTCATGAGACTGGTTCTATGATACGTCTGCAACGTATCTATAATTTTTGATTGTTCCATGCTATATTATATTCTGTTTTGGACATTAATGGGCTTTATTATACACTTTTATATTATTTTTGGGACTAACCTATTAACCAGAGGCCCAACCCAGAATTGTTGTTTTTTGTCTATTTCAGTGTTTCACAGAAAAAGAATATCAAACGGAGTTCAAATGGAATGAAACCTTCGGGAACGTGATTTTTTGGAACAAACGTGATCCAAAGGACTTGGAACCTACGTCAAGAAAGCAATCAGGAGGGCACGAGGTAGGGGGGCGCGCCTACCCCCTGGGCACGCCCTCCACCCTCATGGGGCCCACGTTGCTCCACCGACGTACTTCTTCCTCCTATATATACCTATGTACCCCCAAACTACAAGATACGGAGCCAAAAACCTAATTCCACCGCCGCAACCTTCTCATGCCGAGATCCCATCTTGGGGCCTTTTAGGAGCTCCACGGAGGGCATCGATCACGGAGGGCTTCTACATCAACACCATAGCCTCTCTGATGATGTGTGAGTAGTTTACCTCCGACCTTCGGGTCCATAGTTATTAGCTAGATGGCTTCTTCTCTCTCTTTGGATCTCAATACAAAGTTCTCCACGATTCTCGTGGAGATCTATTCGATGTAATCTTCTTTTGCGGTGTGTTTGTTGAGACCGATGAATTGTGGGTTTATGATCGGGTTTATCTATGAACAATATTTGAATCTCCTCTGAATTCTTTTATGTATGAATTGTTATCTTTGCAAGTCTCTTCGAATTATCAGTTTGGTTTGGCCTACTAGATTGATCTTTCTTGCAATGGGGGAAGTGCTTAGCTTTGGGTTCAATCTTGCGGTGTCCTTTCCCAGTGACAGCAGGGGCAGCAAGGTACGTATTGTATTGTTGCCATCGAGGATAACAAGATGGGGTTTATATCATATTGCATGAGTTTATCCCTCTACATCATGTCATCTTGCTTAAAGCGTTACTCTGTTCTCTTGAACTTAATACTCTAGATGCATGCTGGATAGCGGTTGTTGTGTGGAGTAATAGTAGTAGATGCATGCAGGAGTCGTTCTACTTGTCACGGACGTGATGCCTATATACATGATCATACCTAGATATTCTCATAACTATGCTCAATTCTATCAATTGCTCAACAGTAATTTGTTCACCCACCGTAATACTTATGCTCTCGAGAGAAGCCACTAGTGAAATCTATGGCCCGCGGGTCTATTTTCCATCATATTAATCTTCCAACACTTATCTATTTTCATTGCCTTTTATTTTACTTTGCATCTTTATTATAAAAATACCAAAAATATTATCTTATCATATCTATTAGATCTCACTTTCATAAGTGACTGTGAAGGGATTGACAACCCCTTTATTGTGTTGGTTGCGAGGATCTTATTTGTTTGTGTAGGTGTGAGGGACTCGTGCGTGGCCTCTTACTGGATTGATACCTTGGTTCTTAAAAACTGAGGGAAATACTTATGCTACTTTGCTGCATCACCCTTTCCTCTTCACGGGAAAACCAACGCAGTGCTCAAGAGGTAGCATTTTACTGACGTGCTTCGCACACAGGTGGCTAGCGGGTGTTTGTTTCTCCAACTTTAGTTGAATCGAGTTTGACTACGCCCGGTCCTTGCTGAAGGTTAAAACAACACACTTGACGAAAAATCGTTGTGGTTTTGATGCGTAGGTAAGAACGGTTCTTGCTAGAAGCCCGTAGCAGCCACGTAAAACTTAGTGCGTATAATCCATGGACTCAACATTAGTCATAGAGAGCTCACATACTTATTGCAAAAATTTAGTAGATATCAAAACAAAGTACTGCACGCATGCTCCTAGGGGGATAGATTGGTAGGAAAAGACCATCGCTCGTCCCCGACCGCCACTCATAAGGAAGACAATCAAAAAATAAATCAAGCTTCAACTTCCTTACATAACAGTTCACCACACGTGCGTGCTACGGGAATCACAAACTGAAGGAAATATGCCCTAGAGGAAAAAATAAAGTTATTATTTATATCCTTATTTCATGATAAATGTTTATTATTCATGCTAAAATTGTATTAACCGGAAACTTAGTACATGTGTGAATACATAGACAAAACATAAGTGTCCCTACTATGCCTCTACTTGACTAGCTCGTTTATAAAAGATGGTTATGTTTCCTAACCATAGATATGATTTGTCATTTGATGAATGGGATCACATCATTAGCAGAATGATGTGATGGACAAGACCCATTCGTTAGCTTAGCATTATGATCGTTACAGTTTCATTGCTACTGCTTTCTTCATGACTTATACATGTTCCTCAGACTATGAGATTATGCAACTCCCGAATACCGGAGGAACACTTTGTGTGCTATCAAACGTCACAGCGTAAATGGGTGATTATAAAGATGCTCCACAGGTGTCTCCGAAGGTATTGTTGGGTTGGCATAGATCGAGATTAGGATTTGTCACTCCGTGTTTCAGAGAGGTATCTCTGGGCCCTCTCGTTAATGCTCATCATTATAAGCCTTGCAAGCAATGTGACTAATGAGTTAGTTGCGGGATGAAGTATTACAGAATGAGTAAACAGACTTGCCGGTAATGAGATTGAACTAGGTATGATGATACCGACAATCGAATCTCGGGCAAGTAACATACCGATGACAAAGGGAACAACGTATGTTGTTATGCGGTTTGACCGGTAAAGATCTTCGTAGAATATGTAGGAGCCAATATGAGCATCTAGGTTCCGCTATTGGTTATGGACCGGAAATGTGTCTCGGTCATGTGTACATAGTTCTCGGACCCGTAGGGTCCGCACCCTTAACGTTCAATGACGATTTGTATTATGAGTTATGTGTTTTGATGACCGATGTTTGTTAGGAGTCCCGGATGAGATCACGGACATGACGAGGAGTCTTGAAATGGTGGAGACATAAAGATTGATATATTGGACCATGTTATTCGGACACCGGAAGTGTTCCAAATAGTTTCGGGTAAAAACGGAGTGCCGGAGGGGTTCCCGGAACCCCCCGGGGAGTTGATGGGCCTTAGTGGGCCTTAGTGGGAAGGAGAGGCATCGGCCAGGAGATGGCACCCCCCCAAGCCCAGTCCGAATTGGACAAGGGGTCACTACAAAAAATATACACTTCCGTGATGATACGTGTTTGTCACGGTAGGTCGCATTTTTTGTCATGCATGTACATCCATGACAAATTTATGACTGAATCAAGATAGTCATACATGTGCTGTCGTAGAAGTGTTCCATGACATTACCAAAATTATCATCACAGAAGTGTCCACTTCCATGACGATAAATCGCGCGTCACAGAAGTGCTTTCGTTAAGGGTGACCGACACGTGGCATCCACCGTAACGGAATGTCATTAAGCTATCGGGTCGGGTTTTTGATCCGATAACCCGTTAACAACCCCGACCAATGGGAAATTTCCACGTGTAAAATTATAATTGGCCGAAGGGAACACCTGTCAGCTCGTCAGTGGGCTAGATGTCGCCCGTCCATTGGAGGAGACATGCCTATGGTACGTTGACACGTGGCTGGGCCCAACAGAGGCCCATATAGGTTAAAAATGGCGGCCTAGTCAAAGGCCCGTAGAACTTAATCAGGTACTAGTGGGCCAGCCCAATAACGGCCTGCTTAATAAAGGCCCATTTACAGCCCGAAACCGGTCCGCCCGTTAATTGTTCGCCCAATATTTGGGCCCATTTAGGCCCGAAACCGAATCTCGCCCGTTAATTGTTCACCCAATATTTGGGCCCATTTGCGTCCGAAGCGAATCTGGCCCGTTAATTTTTCGCCGAATATTCGGGCCAAACTCCAGCCCGATGACTTTCGGCTGTTAGAGGCCCGATGTAGACATGGGCCCATTTCACCGGTGTGACTTTCGGCCCGAATGGCCCGTCTTTGTCCATGGGCCATATATGGTCCGACGGGACATAGGGCCCACTAACGGCCCGTGCTAATGGTGGCAATTAAGCCCAACGTGACTTTGGGCTGTTAAAGGCATGTCGTGTAATTCGCCCGTTGATGCACATTAAGCTTTCGGCCTCTTAAAGGCCCATGATATTAGTGGGCCAACTAAGGCCCGAGATATGTTTCGCACGGTAACGGCCCGTGAGCTAACTGGGCCCATAACGGCCCGGTCTACATTTCGGCCTGCTGAAGGCCCGTCGACGACTAGTGAAAATTGATGCCCAACATGCATTTTGGCCTTCAGCCGTAACAGGCCAGTACAATATTCAACCTGTTAATGGCCCAACGCTACCTGGGCCGAACTAAGCGCTGGGTCGACAAAAGGCCCAACTAAAATATATTTCGGTGTAAGTTTGGGCCTGGCGCAATGTGTGAAGGCCCCAATCATTCGGGCCCAAGAAAGACGCAGTAGGCCCAATTGTGGCCCGCTAAAAACTCGCCCGTTATCGAAGGTTTCGCCCGTCGACTACATCTGATTTTTTTCGGATAGCGAATGATGGCGATAACTAGTAGGAATTAAGAACAAACCTACTCTACACAATAAAGAAATTACGGCATAGTAACTAAGAATAAACCTACACTATACAATAAAGGATTTAAGGTATATTACATCCACTGGGCATCGAAGTTCGCCACTAGTGATCATAAAGCGCAACGAAGAAGCAGATTACAAAAACTGGGCACCATTGCAGCGTAACAAAATAGTACTGAACTGAGACCACTTCCAAGACAGTTCAAGAAAGGTTAGCCTTTATGGGGAACTGCATAAGCTGTCAGCCGAAAGCAAGGCCGTGAGACCGGCCTAGCATGTCGGTCATAGCTTCCAGTGTAGCTGTTTAGCGATGAGGTTCTCATTGGTGTTCTCCATAATCTTTCTTAGAGATAGGACTTCAAGTCGAAGTTGAGTTGCGTAATGCCTTTCGCTAGAACTTGGGACCCAAGAAGTCGAACTGATTTAGACAACGAATTACGTGAGCTTGTTTGTTGTTAGTCTCAAGTAACTTGAACAATGCATCAAGACAAGACTTTGGGGTTGTCTCGCTATCTTCAAGATGTTTTGCCTTCTTTGCTGCAATATATGTTGGGTTTGTCTCACAGCCTTCAATGACTTGTGCATGCCATCGTGCATATCACCTGAAACAAAGCGAGAGAGATGACAGGTTTTGCACGTGTATAAACAAAGATGATAACTGCTCATCAATTCTATCCAATTTCAAATTAGAAAATAAAGAGTAAGTTCAAAATATCAATAGCATAATTTGGCATTGTTCATAATGCGGGAGCTTCACCACACTCTTGGATTACCATGTCAACATAACAAGCATAGATGAAGGGCAAAGAAAATCATTGTATCTATTTTGGATAATGTGCGTGGCATGTTGTTCATATCATCACCACATCAAGAAGATAAAACAGGAGATGACAAAGGTGCAAACGTGGGCTGCTTCACCACACAATCGGATTATAGATCCACAAAACCAAGCATACATATAGGGAGTATTAAGTAATGTGCATGGTATGAATAAGAAATTTGGTTTTACAAGTAAAACTTAGAACTTACAGTTCTTACGAACATGCATTTTGGTAGAAACAAAGAACTAAACAAAGAAGAAACGATAGGGAGTATGAGCAAATTAAACAGCAGTTGAAGTTAAAGGCTTTAGAAGGACTGACTTACATTAACAGTTAACACCGGCTTTATAATGCCCTTCTCCATGTCAAGGGAAGGATAACTCAAGAATTTCAGCACAAAATCTTCTTCATAAGCATTGCACAGTACTCTACATTTTGTAGAGAGTAATTACATATATGATAATACTTTGGAAGGGATAGAGGATAATGAAGATAAGATGCGATTGATGCTACATAATCAACTACCAATCCTGGAAGTACAAGCGTTACAGGACAAAATGTCTTGACAAGAGCAATGGGCTACACTTCAAGACCGGCATTGTCATGTATTCTACTTGTTGGTAAGATTAAATATAGATCTGGTCTTTTTTAGTAAATGGTGGGTGAGGGAGATAAGATGCAGAATGCTACAAAATGAACCAATCCCTCTTCCCATAATACAAGAGTGTTTTGAACATTGGTGTACTGTACAAAACTTTCTTATATTATGGGACGGAGGAAATGGCTGATAATGTAAATGCGGGATAGACCACGTTCAGTCCTTACAAGAGGACTGCAGAGCTAAACCTCTTCAAAAGCATTGGGTTGATTCTAAATTTGTGTAAGAGTCCATACGGATCTTATAATGTCCACCAAATGGGCGATTACGAGGCTAACATGTGCAGTGATGCTACATAATCAAACAGCTATGAAAGTAAGTATGGTCATACAGGGCAAGAGGTACTCACGAGAGCAATGCGATTAATGCAAGATAGTTGCGTAGATTCTGTGGTCCCTTGAGAACGAATGTTCTTACGCTAACAGCTTTTGTAAAAGTGAGACATTAAGGCAAATGCAGAAATGTAGTTCAAATTTTGATGTGATATCATAGATGCGGTACCTTCTGCAGCTGCGGTAGAGACCAATGTGTAACAAGATTATTCCAGTCACCGTCGGATAAATGTAGCACCGAAGACTTTATAGAAATTTCATTCAGAGGCTTGCCATTGAAGTGTGCTTGCCTCAGGTAGGAACGATACTTCATCAATGAGTGCTTGAAAAGCGCAACCAACTCTTGCTCGTCATCACAATCCAGTTTGCTCCTCGCCTATTTAAAAGAATGAAATCTTGTGTCTTCTGTCAACAGAAACATATGCAGTAATGACCATGAATAACATTAGTACATTACTTACAGCGTAAGTTGCGGAGGAAGACCTGAAATTGTTACGTGTCTACGGTATAATGTTTCCATGAAGGAAAGATGCGCACAAAGTTCCTGACAACAACATAAGCTTCGTCTTCTAAACTGGGAAGAAATGGAACAGGGGTCCTCTTTGCTGCAATTGGGGCTCTCTCTCTAGTTCGAAAAGGGATTTGGCAACTGGATTTGGTGTACTCTTTCTTTGGAATGGGGTTTTCGTCATACAATTTGGTGCTATGTCAATCGGCATAATCATCTTTATTTGCTTTCGGTTGGGGTCTGCTGAGTTGGGGCATCGTAAATGACCCGGTGTAGTAGGGCTAGAGTCTGCTAGAGTTGGGGTATTTTGTGGGTCAGGTGATATTGCAACTACACCTAATGGGCTATTTGATTTATCAGGTGCCACTACCTTTTCCAAATACTTTGCTTGTGCTCCTTCACGATCAGAAATCGCCCTCTTCCTTTTGAACGTCTGATACACAAGAACATCATTTGAATGGATAAATATGGTATGACGACAGATGGAATATGTACTCAAAATGGATAGGCAGGGCGTATTCACATACACGATGTGTAAACTAAGCTAATGGCAGTTCAACAAAGTAGAAGCAATGCAAAGCATCAGTTGCAAGATATGTGCGAGCAATGTAACCTTGGAAAGTTAGAGCAAGTACCTTGATGGGTGAATAAGATAGGGCATCTTCCTCGACTCCTAAACTAGGGAGCTACATTGACTTAGGTCTCCCTCTAGCTCGTAATCACTGTTAGGATCATATTACGAGCATGAATGAATCAGAGGTGGAGAGCGTTTGCATTGCATTGCATCCAGACTTGATTTCAGTCCCTTAATGCCAAGTATGCCAGCCATGGCATTGTTCTGCTTTATTCTTTTCATGCGCGCCAGCTCATAATCATTATGATGCTATTCAGACTCTAAGATTCATGAAAACATAAAAAGTAGTCAGATTATCTATGGAATGCATTATGGATTCAACTCGAGAGTGTCTCCCTATAAACCCTGCATATGCAAAGTTCGCCTCCCCAACCGTAAGCTAACTGCACCACACGTAAATACAAACCCCTTATGTCTCTATAATAGGCGGGGCACACATTTCAAAACTGAAGTAGGAACATTAGAATCATATGAAATTCAGATTTGAACAAATAAACTAAGCAATTATGAGTGGCATAATGTTTAGCTTCAAGGGTGGAGTGTTGGTAGTGCGACACAAAGCAAGTAGGCAGATTATATTCCATGTAAAAAGATCGAAACCTATGTAAAAGCTGGAAATGACACTTTCTTTCTATACAATGCGGTGTTCGTTACCCACACATGATGGAAGAGATCACATAGAGAAATACTATTCACCCAGGTCTACGGTTCCAAGATTTAGAAACAGGGTGGTCCACCCTAAAAGAATATTGACAACAAATATGACAAGGCAAGCATAGATGTAGTGAATCAATCATTTACTTGTGAGCTTATTAGGACAAGTATGCAGTAATTGTAACTGCGAAGAGACCGTCAAAATCTCAATGAAGAAGTTTGTCTAGCACTTATTGTTTGCAACTAATCGACGTGAATAATTGGATATTATATCGAATGAGTAAGAAAAACAAGTAAAATTGTCAACAAACCTGGCTTGCAGTAGTAATCTGGGTCAATGTCACCACGACCAACAATCCAAAATGACTAGTTTACATTCCGAGGGCCGGAATTTTGAAAACCACATGAACTTTAGAGGTACTAAAGATTACCAAAATACATCTGAACCATTAAGTGTAGATAGCCTTGAGCACACAACAAACCCTAATGACAGTCCTGCCTAATGAGTAATGAATCAATTAGAAAATGGGTGATGAGGAGTGGCTGCTGAGTGTTGAGGACATATCTCAGGATAAATCGGGTTGGCTTGGTGGGTGCTGCACGCCTGAGCCCTGAACGGACTAGGAAGGTAGGCACGGCGGCGCGCCCGGGCAGCGGTGACGCTGTTGGGCGACCGACTCCTGGCCTCTTGTTAGTCCGGTGTCTCCTCCTAGAGTCATGCCGTCCGGGGACGGCAAGTCGCCAGGCAAAGGCGGTAAAGTAGTAGAGATCGGCCAGCAAAAACAGAGGGGAATCAGGGCCTGGGACGACCCAAAATCCCAGGGTGGGCCGGTCCATCGTGGGCACCCTATAGAGATACACACCCGAGCGGCGAACATGCATTTTCAAAACTAATTTAGGAACATTTAGCTGACCAATTAAACAACTCTGTTTTAATAATATCAGATTCGTATTTGAACATCTAAGCTTGTTTAGCTTGATGCGTGGAGCAGTGTTATTATGGCACGAAGCCCGTATTCTGATCGTATAGTGATCATAAAAGGGGGAAACTCTAAGCATATTTTTTTTAGCAAAACAGGGTTTTCCCTCTGATTTCTATTAAAGAAACCACCACGGAACCAACATGATCAATTAAACCCTAAGCATGATCAATTAAACCGTATTATGGTACGTGCCATGGCAGATTTGAAGTCGCAAACCGGAGAAATGATATTTAGCATACATTGTTTGCTTGAACTAAGAACTAAATTCTAAGAGCTGAAAAGAAAGTAGAGTAACCAAGTTAAGATCTATTTTACGGTTGAGATCAAAAAGTTGAGGAGATATGAAGTACCACCTCTCTTGCGGCGCCGTGTAGGCATCGAGTGCGATGGCTGTGGGTGGCGTTGAAGCGAATCTGCGATGGTAGACGGGTGCATCGGGGGATAAGTCCCGTTGCGGTGGAAGAGAAGGTCGTGTGAGCGGCCCCGACAAAGAGGACGACGGCGCCGATGAAGCGAGAGGACGCGATGCAAGTGTTGGGCAACATAGCAGAAATCAAAAAAATTCTACGCATCACCAAGATCAATCTATGGAGTTATCTTGCAACGAGGGGAAAAAGGAGTGCATCTACATACCCTTGTAGATCGCGAGCGGAAGCGTTCAAGAGAACGGGGTTGATGGAGTCGTACTCGTCGTGATCCAAATCACCGATGACCGAGTGCCGAACGGACAGCACCTCCGCGTTCAACACACGTACGGTTGGGAAGACGTCTCCTCCTTCTTGATCCAGCAAGGGGAAGGAGAGGTTGATGGAGATCCAGCAACCTGACGGCGTGGTGGTGGATGCAGCGAGATCTCGGCGAGGCTTCGCCAAGCTCTCTACGGAGAGGAGGAGGTGTTGGAGAGGGAGAGGGCGCGCCAGGACTAGGGTGCGGCTGCCTCCCTCCCCCCATATATATAGGGCCCTAGGAGATGGGATCTCCAAGGGGGGGCGTGACCAGGGTGGCTTGCCCCCCAAGCCAAGGGCGCCCCCACCCCTAGGGTTTCTGCCCTAGGCGCGGGGGAGGCCAAGGGGCGCACCAGCCCACCGAGGCTGGTTCCCTCCCCACTTCAGCCCATGGGGCCCTCCGACTAGGTGGCCCCACCGGTGGACCCCAGGACCCTTCCGGTGGTCCCGGTACAATACCGGTGACCCCCGAAACTTTCCCGATGGCCGAAACTTGACTTCCTATATATAAATCTTTACCTCTGGACCATTCCGGAACTCCTCGTGTTGTTCGGGATCTCATCCGGGACTCCGAACAACTTTCGGGTTACTGCATACTAATATCTCTACAACCCTAGTATCACCGAACCTTAAGTGTGTAGACCCTACGGGTTCGGGAGACATGCAGACATGACCGAGACGACTCTCCGGTCAATAACCAACAGCGGGATCTGGATACCCATGTTGGCTCCCACATACTCCTCGATGATCTCATCGGATGAACCACGATGTCGAGGATTCAATCAATCCCGTATTCAATTCCCTTTGTCAATCGGTACGTTACTTGCCCGAGACTCGATCGTTGGCATCCCAATACCTTGTTCAATCTCGTTACCGGCAAGTCACTTTACGATCACATCATAATAGCAAACGAACTACACGATCTTTGTGCTATGCTTAGGATTGGTTCTTGTCCATCACATCATTCTCCTAATGATGTGATCCCATTATCAATGACATCCAATGTCCATAGTCAGGAAACCATGACTATCTGTTGATCAGCGAGCTAGTCAACTAGAGGCTCACTAGGGACATGTTGTGGTCTATGCATTCACACATGTATTACGATTTCTGGATAACACAATTATAGCATGAATAATAGACAATTATCATGAACAAAGAAATATAATAATAACAATTTTATTATTGCCTCTAGGGCATATTTCCAACAGCAAGGCTATTGGTCCGTCGTCGTGGATGAGAAACGTCCATCTCTAGCAGTGGACGATGCGGTCTTGGTAGGCGCTCCGGCATGGTGGAGGACGGTGGCGGTGGATGTGGTGGAGGACGGCGGCGATGGATGGGGTGGCGGACGGAGGCTGGTGTGGGGATGGGGTGTTCTAGCAGCAGACGGTGTATGAATGGGAAAATGGAGGGAGAGGTACGAGGAACCATGTTTTTGGGACGCCTTTATGCGAAATATGGGAAAGTTACGAACTTAGCCCCCGTTTAAAAATTTGGACGTCTCGTCGGTTGGGGATAGGACAGTAATCTTGCATCTCGCCAATATTTGCCCAGAGCGATTTCGGGTGAGGAGAGGGTGGTTGGCGCCCATGGTTGGTGCCCACAGTGTATGAACGGGGCTGACAGATAGGGCGGTTGTGTCACGTCTGAGTGAAGTTACAAACCTGCCCCTATTGAAAATATTTGCCTACATCAATTTCGGGCGAGTCGAGTTTGTTTTGCCGCCCACCGTGTATGAATGGGGAATGGAGGGAGAAACAGAGGTCTTTCGGATGAGCTTGAATCAAATGTGTTTTTCCACCCATGTTTGACGCCCACCGTGTTGGAATGGGCTCAGAGGCGGTCGTGTCACGTCTAATTGAAGTTACTAACCTACCCCTATTTAGAGCAGTGGAAATCGGGCCGATGGATTGTCCGTGTAATGGTAGACAATAATTTCCATCTCCCAAACACTTGGCTTCGGGCAGCCGATGTGGGAGTGGACATTTTGCAGCTTCTTTCAATTTTGGGAGAATAAGCATCCATGTTTACCACAGCAACTAAATTGAATCCATTTTGTATTCCTATATGAATCTTTATAAATCGTTCTATGTGTTTTTATATATCTTCAAAAGGGGCGACAAAGATGTATTCCTTGTCATATATGAATATGGTTTACAAATGCCGATACTCAAATTCAGAAACTAGTATCCAGTTTAAGGTGAATTCGAATATTTGAAACACTTCATGTCCAACTCAAATGTCACACGCAGCATAATGTGTACTCCCATTTAGATATGTACACAAGCGATGTATCAAGATTCAAATACCGAGTCAATCAACCAAGAATGTACAGAATTAATAGACATATAAACACTTATAGAGTATATGGATCAATAATATCAACTAACATACATAAGCCAGGCCGCTGTACTTTTTTTCCGCTACAATAGCATCTTTTTTTTAGCCAGCATCTTGGCCCTTTCCGATGCATGCCACTTATGGTCCATCTATACAACTACTATTGCTGAATGCACATTCAGCCCGATTGGCATATTTGTAGGTCCGCACAAGAATCCAAATGAAATGTCTCCAGTCTTATCAATTAATACAGACTTGTGCTCAAATAAAATTACAAACCAAAAACAAAAAAATTATTACATGATCTCTAAAACAAATGGTTTGATTGATTACATGAGCAGACAACACAAAGGTTATTCAACTATGGAAAGAACATTTCACCTATGATTTACCAAGTAGGAATTTAATTTCCTTTTTTCCATCGTGACCTTAACAATCTGGTCGGGTCTCAGCTTGCTTCGTTTTGAAATCCACCAAATATTTAATGGTTGTCTTGAGTACTGCTTGTGATTGTGTTGTTTGCTTCCTCAACATGTCAACTTCATCTCTAAGTGCGTAAGCGAATCTCTTTCTACCACTAGTTTAGCCTCTAGAGCATCGGCGGTTGGCAATTCATAATGCACGATTGGGCGGTGCCCTGCTGTGGGATGATGCAACGTCCATGGGGACCTCTATATTTTTTCTTTGGCTAACCTGTTTTTACATTATATTTCCGATTTGATTCTGAAACGTTGAAGTTAGCAAAACATCTCAACTGGGAGTTATACAGAAAAACGGTTAAACAAACAAGGAATTAAAGAGTTCCAATTGGATGTTGAAAAGTACTCCCTCCGTCCCATAATGTAAGACGTTTTTAACACTATGCTAGTGTCAAAAAGCGTCCTATATTATGGGACGAAGAAATAGTTATTAACATCATTGTAACCCATTGCGGCAGCAAAGCGATTAAACAAACAAGTAGATATTTAAGTTAAGGCAAAGCAGGTAATTCTTAATAGTAAGTATCAAACACATAGATAGGCGCAGTCTACAATATGATTAACAAATGTGCCATTATGTAATCAATAGCAAACTAAATTAAGCCAAGCAACGTAATTGAACAATTTTGCAATAAGTGGCTAACTAAAATTCGAGAAGCGAATGGCGAACTTACGCTAGTTCTTTTGTACAGCACACTGCAACTTCTTTTTCGCTTACAAGGTTGTACAAAGGAGTCCATGGCATCAATTGCTTGGATCACGCAGTCCCAATACTTCTTTCTTCCCACCTTTGCATGGGTAAGTCGAATGGTTAATCTGGTAAGATAGTGCGTCCTTGATATGTTATATGAGGACGTGTAGTTAGACTAGTTGTAGCCAAACACATCACACGGCTTTTCTTGTATATTTCATGGGATTACTTTTGGCATATCGAGATCTAAGCAATCTACAATAGGATGAAAAAGGCGGCATCCTTCACATTATTGGCGAACTCAGTTCATAGAAACAAGCAATTCAACCATTACGTGGGTAAATCAAAAGCGCCACGGAATATTTTTCACTATCCAATCATACACGCAAAAGGCGATGCCACCATAGGGGCTGGTATGGGTGGCACGCCTCGGTGGCTGGAAAGTGTGCACCTAGTTTGACTCGTCGAGGTTGGCCCAGGCTAGTTTTGTTCATCCCAATGCACGAGCAGGCAATGTAAAAAAATGAAGAAAAATGTTTCTATTTGGATGGGCCAATAACGTAAGTGCAAGGCAGGCCCTATAGCAGGCTTGCGGCCCAAACGAGCGCCTCCCATATCGATCGACAGTAGGAAAAATCCCAATTCGTTCACTCCAGCCTCCAGTATGGTTCGCTCCTAACCTAGCCGCTGCTGGACAGACCGACACAGCACTTCCTCGCGCCCTGGTTGGAGGCGGTCGCCGGGCTTCAAGCGAGCGGAAGGACAAGAAGATGAAGATCCAACCACAGGTGTAGGCTGTGTGGGAGGCAGCGGCAAGACGGGCATGGCATCGAGCTTGCGCATAAGCAGACGATCACAGCTTGCAAGAGTAGCATGCATAACGAGCAGGTACATCACATCCCTGATTATATCTAATTCAACTCTTCAATTTCGACCAATAGTTAAACTGACGGTGTTGTAAAACTGCTTGTATGTAGGGAATCTATGAGAAAATGAAACCAATTTCTACTTATTTTATAACTCCCCAATCAATCTTGAATCGACTGAATCTGATGTATCTAATCAAGTTTCCGGTGCAAACATACAAGCTCATGTTGTTCTTGAGCCTAAAGTGTCTAATGAGCAATTTGCTAATGAAGGATTTGATGCAAACATTTTACATGCTCTGGTGATGAACATATAGTGTCTAATGAGGGATCTAATGCAAGCATTTTGCAAGCTCATTGAAGGTTTTAGTGTCTAATGATGATCTACTATGTTGAGAGAGACAGAGATTTGCAGGCATTGATGACAAGCAAATTATAGTGCATTTTCATAGCTTGAGGAAACGTTGAGGCCATCTACCAGAAAGTCCCCGTATCATGACAACATAGCATAAATACTTTTCTAATCTGTCGTTTGAAACTATTGGCATACTTGTGCAGGATAGATATATTGAGCAGTTTCTTGCCGGTTATACGTGCAATTACACTTCGATATTTTCAGCGGAGAACGAATAATTCAGGCAGGTACATACCATGTTTGTAGTCCTTGTACACCATGTTGCATTTTGTGTTTTTTGGTTCTTGCATCATTTAGTGTTTATAATTTGAACTACTTTGGATCATTAGCTGGTTTTCAAAGTGCATGTAGCTTCACATTTCTCAAGTTATGTTGATTTCCGAGTGCAAGTGCCTTCGTATTTTAAGTTAAATGTTAGCCTGGTAACTTGAATTAGTGGATCAGCCACGCACACAAATCATACACAAATGCCATCTGAATTAAATGAAATGCGGGGACTTACGCTAGCTCGTTGTATGCAGGCTGTGTCATTGCAGCTCCGCTTTTGGGATGTTCCATGTACAAGTCCATGTTACCACTTGCTTGGATGTGCAGGCCTTGTCTTTGCTTGCATCCCCCTCTGCATTGACACGGCGAATGGTTGATCAAATAAGAGGAATCGACCTTGATGTTGTACCAGAGGACAGATACTTACAAGGTTATACGGGTGTGCAGGATGTGTACCAGATCTCGTAGCCCCGTCATGCTTCGCTAAAAAAATGGATTTGCTTGTTTCATATGATATCTCCGTAAGAAATAAGAGTTAAAGTCGAGTTGCATAGGCGTGTAAGCTAAGAGAGCGGTGAAAGGATATCCAAACATCATCGGAGCGATTGCACAAGGGAGTGATGTGTGGATACCTAGTTCGGGCGGCGTTTGGGCATGCTCGCCTAGCTAGAGTCTTGGTCACTTCAGTCGTTGAGGTGATCTTGTTGGCGTTGGCTGGCCGCGCACGGATGCAGATCTTGAGTGGCAACGGAGCGCTACGATGCGATGGACGAAACCGTTGGTGAAGCCCCAACGACCTCGGGGGGCGGAGGTGCGACGGTGTGCTTGGTGAAGTAGCCCCGGTGAGCTGGGAGACGGCGTCGGTGAAGCGCTCCTGATGCGGTGGAACTCGGTGTCTGTGAGGCACGTCGGTTGCGGGGGCCGACGTTGTCGGTGGACCACCGGTCTGCGGCCGGACGAGGGCGTAGATGAGGTAGCTCCGGTGCGGTGGTGAAGCGCGACCATCGTCTTCGTCGTCGTCGTCCGGCACAGAGGTGGGGAACGGTGGGGAAAGAGATGAGATGAGGGGCGATTCGAGGGATGGCGGCGAATTAGGGATTTGAGCAATCTGGGCGTGGAAGGGGACGGTGGAGAAGAGAGATTTTGCAGGGCTGGAATTGGGGCCGCCAGATATTTCAATCCGAAACGTGGAAGCGCGAACTTATATTGTCGTCGTCCTTTTTTTGGGGGGAGGGGGGTGGGTGGCTGGGTGCTACTCGTCCGTCCGACACACGCGACCACCCCGACAGGACTACGCTTCGGTGCCTTAAGGCACCTGCCTTTGTGTCCATGACATGTGGGCCCAACAGGTGGCTGGCCCACATGTCAATCACCCAAGGGTTGTTGCCTTTAAGGCACCGAAGCAGCGTCCACCCCGACATGACCCTGGTCTGCCTGGTGCGCCTACATTTTGGAATGCAAACGAATCTGTATGTATTACCATGCCCGTGTTTTCCTTGCAATAATTAGTCATTCGAAACGAGATACTCCATCCGTTCACTTTTGTAAGTCGTTTCAGACAACTTAAAATGAACTGTTTTGCACATTGTCTGAAATGTCTTCAAGGTCTTATAAAAGTGAACATAGGGAGTACTATAAATTAGTTAATGAGGAGTTATTTGAAAAAAACCGAAGCGGTACCACGCTTAACGTGGATTAGAGTGTGTCACATAATTAGTTATTTGAATTAGAGTGTGTGTCACGTAGTTAGTTATTTGAATTAGAGTGTGTGTCACGTAGCGATCTCCAATTCTAACGTGGATTTCGCATTTCACTGTATCCACGCTACTTTTTTAATACAAATTCATATGTATATGATGAATACCATGGTAGTGAGAAAACTTTTGGATGGATTCAAACATATGACCTACAAAATAGCACAACAAATTGAGCCAATGTCAACTTTTCGAAACTTAGTATGGCACGAATTGAAATAATTACCTGTATGCCTGGTCCACGGTTCAAAACTTCAAAGGTACACTGAATTTAAACATGTATATTATGTCTCGAACTATGTACATTCAAATGTTTTTTTTAGTCCCCCCCCCCTCGCGCGCACAAACGCTACATACTTCCTGTGCGGTCAATCTTCCTCTCCTAACCACCTTAGCAAGCTATCGATTTCCAACAAACGTTCATTCTTTCTCTCCATGTTTCGATCTCTAAGTCTCTCAACTACACAACCCTTTTCCCTCACATTTACCAAATGTATTTACCTCACACACCCGCCATTGCACCCCATGCCGAGCTCTCTCTCTCTCCCCCTCTCCCTCTCACCCTCTCCGCTAAATACATGCATTGCCTATCTAGCCCCCAACCTCTCACGCACTTACGAACTCACGTTGTATATCTAGGTCACTCCCTCGAGACTGTCTCACTCTTTCTTCCATGCAGTGAACCACACTCTCTCAATCTCGCTCTCTTTATCCGAGTCTCGTTTAACCTCGTTTTCTTTCACACACAAATGATATATCTCCTTGTTCGGGCCTCGATCGACACACTCTATACTCTCTCACGCAGATTGTCTATCTAGGTCAGTCCATCCAAGCCGCCGCCACTCTTTCGACCTCATGGTGGGCCACGCTCACTCAATCTCTCTCTCTCTCTCTCTCTGTGTGTGTGTGTGTGTATGTCTCGATTTACCTCGCTCTTTCTCGGACAAAAACTATATATCACCATGTTTGAGCCCAATTCGACCTATTCACATTATATACTCTCTCACGCACATCGTCTATCTAGGTCACTCTCTCCAACCTGTCTCACTCTCTTTCGATCGCTTGGCGACCCTATGTGATCGGTTGACCTTGTTTCCTCCCACGCACAAAATATATCTACACGTCTGTGATCGGATCATCTCTCAAGCTCTATCTTACAGCCCTCACCCTTACCAAAAGCTCAATCGGACAATATCTCCTGAGCATATATATTTGTTCAATGAATGTGGGACCACACTCACTTTGTCTCTCTATCTATATGTCTCTCGATTGACCTCGCTTTCTCATACCGTATCTTCCACACGTTGAAGCTACTACCTCTCCATCCCTCATAAGCCGGAGCTATTTACATTGTGAGGGGCACTCCAACCTTGGATTAATTTGTGTAGGCATTTATTCCATCGGTTTAGATTATATTTTAAGTAGCATTCGCCCACAACTATCGCAAACACCGTTGCAACCCACGCAACTCCCCTAGTTGATTCCCCTCTGCTCGGTCATCGCTCTCTCGCACGTCCTTTCTCACCTTCAACGTCGCACCATGGTATTATTGAAAAACTATGTTGTTCTCTTTAATTATTATAAATAAGCTACAAAACTACACACAGATAGTCCGCTTGGAATGGAACAAATTTCGACCCACAAATTAAAGTGCTACAAACTACACACCAAGGGGCCCACATGTCATGAAACAAATTTGGACCCATATATAAATTAAAAAATAAAGGACGAGGATCGAACATGCGACCGGGCCTTCAAGCCGCACGTCAATAGGCAACATACGTAGGATAGCAATGTTCCTTCTACCCCCTTTGTTCACATAATGTTTTTATATTACCACAGCCTAATTAATGGATAACATGTAATATTATTTTTAGTACTATTCGCCTTCACTTACTGGTGGGTTCCATGTGTGCTCTCTCTCTCCTCCCCTTCTGCGTTTGGGCCTTGCGGGCAAACAGGAAGAACTTCATGGCGATGTTCTTTGTTGACCATATCTGGGCCGTTCACAGCTCACAAGTCACGACACCAATTTCACGTACTAGCAGCACTAGTCAGTGTGTACGTGCAATGCACGTTAATTTGGAAGTATATTAAGTGCATGCGGATATTAACTAATAGGATATTATTTGCGTGTTGTCATGTGATTAGCACTATTTTTGGCATGAAATTAACTGCACGCTAAACGTGTTCAGCGCTCGACATTGAAGCAGTCTAGGTCGTTGGATGACAAGGAATACATGTGGCTTGATGACGTTTTATATTTAATTTGATACGGCTCTAGCAGAACATTCAATCGATCAAACCATACATTTCGTTCAGTCGACTCCGACTTTAAATTATACGACGATCGCCATAAAATAAGCGGAAATGATAAACGTTCGGATTTTAAGCATGGCAATCCGAGCGTTTCTCATGGCAAATTTAGATTACGCCGGCGGCGGCGGGGCGTCTCGCGGTGGAAGCGGCTCCTCTGCCGTGCTACGTGTGTTGTCGAACCGACCGGCCAGCGGCGGCAACGGCGTCTTGCACCGTTGTTGGCGTACTCACGGGCGTTAGCCTAGCTTCAAGGAAGGCCAAAATGTTCTGGACTTGAGCGAAGTCAGCTGGCGGGAGGAGGCGACTAAGCGTTGGTGCAAGGAAGCGGTCGACGGCGGCCATCCATGCCGGGGAGAACCGGCACCCAGCGAACGGCGCTGTCAGCAGCGGCCGGAGACGTTCGCGTGCATGGGCACCGGCGCGGCGTGCGCGTCGATGCCGCAGCGCATGCGCATCTTGTTGGCAGGTGCTGCAGGCGTGTGGAAGTCGGCGGGGACCTCGTGGAACCCCGTGGCATCAAGCTCGGCGACAATGTGTGGCTCCCAGCCCATCAATGCCACGGGGATGGGCGTTGGCGCAGTCGGGGCGACAGGAGACGGAACGGGAGCGGGGACATGCGCGGCGTCTTCCCGCCAAGCTCGTCCCAAAGCGCCTTATGTTCTTGAGACTCCGGCTAGGTGTCTTCCTCATGAAACTGGAACACTAAGGGCAGACCATCGTGATGCGGCATGGCGTACGTTTAGGTCAGGCTAGTTGGAGGTAGACGACAGGAGAATCGGAGAGGAAGAGAGGATTGTAGAGATACCGGGTAGTCTGGGGTTGATTTTTAAACTGCGGCGGGCGACATTAAAAGTAGGAGCAGTTGGGACGACGGTGGGCGGGAGCCTGGTCAAAGGGCTCGCCTCCGGTGAGTCTGCCTGATGATCTGCTCGCCGCCTCCCTGACAGCCGCTTGCAGCGGTATGCTCGCACGCCTCCCGTCGACTCACACACTTGCTGGGACGGCACCTGCCGATGAGAAGCGGGGACTCGTGGCGGCACGTAAACGCCCACGGTTTCAATAGTGAAAGCGTTCGCCTTAACGTGACAGGTATTTTCCCTCAAAAAAATGTGACAGGTCTTTGTTCCAAAATACCTTGGCTCTTCATTTGTGCAACTTGTCATAAACAGCTTGTCTCGAATTGAAGAAAAAACTTATGAAGTAATATTTGTGCCATATCACGTGACCATGCTCAGTTTCAAGAATTTATGCTCCCTTTAGGATTTTCTGAAATTTAAGACCCAGGATTCGAAACAAGATCATAACCTGCATCATGCAATAAATTTTCAAGCCGTACATCTGTCCTGTTGTATTTCCTAAGAAAGGATTTGGTCAAATATTTTGCTTAGTTAAACCTCCTTTCCGGTTTATAGGGCTCAATTCAAAAATCTCACCAACCAAGGTAGATGGTGAGTGGTGGAACAATTGTTGTAGTTTGCAAAACCACTCAATTAATGAGCTTGTTTTCCTCAAAATTGTGTTCTGAATGCATTAATTGCAATGCATGCATGCATAAAGTACATGCATTGGTCAATTTTCTCTTAATACTTGCATATAATGATTTATTGCACCTTGAAATCTGAACATGTGATGGGGAACAACCAAATTGAGACTTATAAAATGGGAAAACTAAAATTTTGAGATAAGCCCTATAAACCGGAAAGGATGGAGTAAAAGGATAATCCCTCCGTACCAGAGCATTGCCTGATATATTAACTTAAGTACTAGGCACGAACAAAAAAAAAGTACTAGGCACGAACAAAGCGGGCTCAATTACGTGCTCATCCTGGTGTAGTAGTAGTAGTACTAGGCAATGCAGTTGACGGGTGACATTGACGAGCGGCGACCGAGGGAATTGAACCGTGCTCGGAACGGTAGGTAATGTTGTCTAGTTACTAAAGCATCCCTCCGTTGTTCATTGGTAGTCATTATGGACCGGGGACATGAGGGGAATTTCCTACGGCTGGAATTCTGGCCGCCAGATATTTCGACTTGAAACGCTGAGGCTCGACTGGTTGGGGTTGCCTAATGTGCGTACCACGCACGTCACCGAAGGACACGAGCCCGTTTTTTTAGGATCAACACGAGCCAAGGTCTGGCTGGTACGCCGTTGGGTCCTACCATTTTAGAATACCAAAGGAACCTTTTAAATTGCCGAACGAATCTATGTGTATTACAATACCCGTATTTTCCTTGCAAATACTAATCTCAACATGGTAATTGATTTATGACGAGTCGTTGAATTAGAGTGAATTTGTGATATAGTGATCTCAACGTGGATTTCACATTTCATGGTATCCCTAGTAAGTTTTCCAATGCAAATGCAAATTTAAAAGATGAACAATATGGAGGTGAGAAAACTTTGTATGTATCAAGCATATGACCACACACACACACACACACACACACACAGACACGCACGAACACAGCAACAATCCAATAAGTATAGTGCATCTATTTTGCCAACCCATGCATGTATGACACGAGTTCAAAAATACTCCTTCTATTCCTAAATATTAGTCTTTTAGAGAGTTCAACAAGTGACTACATACGGAGCAAAATGAGTGAATCTAGACTGTAAAATATGTCTATATACATCCGTATGTGCCAGTCCATTTGAAGCCTCTAAAAAGACAAATATTTAAGAATGAAGGGAGTAAAATGTAAGACATCCATGGTCCTCAGTTCAATATTTAAAATGAACATGAAAGCTGAAACATGAATATTAAGTCTAGTACTACAAGACATGCAAATGTTGTGTTTAGGAGGAGCTATGATTGTCGGGGTCAACCCCCGACCTTAGATAAAAGCGTGGAGCTCTGTTTAGGGTTGTTTAGATTATATTTGTTCCCACCCTCCCAACCACCGATTGGTTGTGCACCGCACCCTCCTCCCCGGGAGAATATCATGTGCCCCCATACCTTACATGCTATATGCCGATATGAGTTGCTTGGAGCTTGTAGATCTGAGATATAGCAGCTCACATGATGTGTCTTAATTTTTTTGCAGGAAACCTTGATGAGTTTGAGAATTGCACACAATTTGTACAAAAACTACTTAGATGCCCTTTGATCCCATATCCAATGACCTCGAAGCTCGTATGACCGTAGCATCTAAGATGAAGGAGGACATCATATTCTCCTGTATGTAAGAATATCATGTGCCACCACACCTTAGATGCTTTGGTGATACAAGCTCTTCGGAGGCGTTGGATTTGTGACGCAACACCTCCTCGGTGGTTCGAATGATTTTTTTGCGTAAAAGCCCCAAAAGAGTTCGCCACTGCTTACAAGCACAAAGACTGCTCGAGATGCCATTGGATCTCGGATCAAAGCGACCTCCAAGCTCGTATCACCGTAGCATCCAAGTTGCGGTAGCACCTTATGTTTTCTCGCACGGGAGAGTATGAGGTGCTCCCTTACCGTAGATTCTATGGTGATCTGAGTTCACTAAGATCTAACGCCCACGATAGGAGGTTTGAATGTTTTGCAATATCTGGTGATAGAGTTTGGGAAATCTTGTGAAAGTACAAGTACTATGCATGTGCCATCTGATCACTGATCATACGACCTAGATGCTCATATCACCGTAGCGGGTAATTAAGCTACGGGGAGCATCTAATATTAGCACTGGGGAGCCGTTGGATCGAAGATGCAGCGGCACACACGAGGCCTGAATGTTTTATTTGCAAAAAAATAACTTTGGAGAGTTTGGAAATTGCGCATAATTACAAACACTACTCCCAAGCCATTGGATCTCACTTCCAACGGTGTAAAAACTCGTATCACCATAGTATCTAAGCCGCGGGGTGGATGTGATATTCTATGCCGCTGTCATTTTTGTTCGTAAACTTGCAAAATACGTGTAACTCATGTCGTTACTTGTCTAACCACGCAAAGTGTTTGTTCAAAAAAACCATCCTACACTGAAATATCGGAACAACACACGAGGGTCCCACTTGTCATTAATCAAATTTGGACCTAAAACTAACAAATCTGAAAGACGAGATTGAGCGGCAACCTGGACTACAAAGCGTAAGTCGATAGCCTGAAAAAATGAACGGTTGTTGGCTTTGTCCCATAACTTGATTTTATACAGTACTTGCGTTAAGTAGAGTAGAGGGAGTGCCTCGCCAACACGTGCATGACCGTTGTCTCACTTACGGGTGGTCCCAGGTCTGCGATCTCAATCTCTCTTCTCTCCATCGTCTAACCTTTGCACTGGCACACACGAAGAGCAGCGCTAGGTTGCCGTGGTGTTATTACAACTAAAAAAAGCTTGGAAAATAGAAGAATCACCTAGAACAAGAGACGTTGCGGCTGGTTGAGGCCAGACTAACCGTGCCACGTTTGCATGATGAAGTTGTGTGGCTAGTGGGGTGTTTTCGACCGACCGCTGGGTCCCGAGGTCGAACCATAGGTACTACGTCGATACATTATATTTTCACACGCACATTTTTCCTCCGTGCGAGACGTGGCACACCCTACCGGCGGTTTGGGGTCCTCCCGGGTGGTGCACGCATATATTCTTCTCGACGTGGGGCGCCCTACCGTGCGTTTTACGGGTCCTCCTCGGTCGTGGCGCGAAGCAAGTAAATGAGTCGTCAAATCATTAAAGACCACCTTTCCGCCGAGTACATCGGTGAAGCACGGTGGCTAGCTAGTTGGGCTAGTTCGAGCGATTAGCTAGGCCGCCGCCACATTTGTTTTTCACCTTTTTTATCTACTTGTCGGCGGGTAAATTTAAATATCCACCGCGGCGTTGCTCTGGTGTTTGGGTGCGGCAGGATTTTAAATTTTTGATTAATGAGGGAGCAGCGGCAGGATTTTTAAATTTTTGATTGGCGGGAGCGGTAGCGGTAGCAATTAGTCATGATGACTCCGCTGTAAAAACCCCTTTGCTCCTCGATGTGAGAAGTCGTTGGTGGTGTTTTACCGTGGTGAAAACCAAAAGATTCCCAGCTCCTCTGGTGTCTCCCTCCGCCTTCCCGTAGATTGCATTGCCTTTCAGCAGTTTCGCCCCCTTTGCTTCCTCTCCCCATTGCTTCTACCTGGTGCCATGGCGTCGCAGCAGATCACGGAGTCCGAGGTGAGGCGCCTGACACAGGAGCTCCATGCCAAGGATGCGAAGCTCAAGGCCAAGGACGTGGAGCTCTGTGAGCTCAAGGAGGAGAGGAGTGCCATGCTCCTCCATTATGTGCGGGAGTTCACGGAGCTTCAAAAGCGGCAGGCGTCCACCACAAAGATGCTCGAGGCGTCGGCGGTGTTGCTGCAGAAAGTGGGAGATACGATAGGCCGTCAGGGGAGCCGGTGGAGCGCCTTGGCGGGCCGATCGTGTGAGGTCCAGATCGCCTCAGCCACTTGGTGACCCAAGTTGCCACGCACGTGTTGCAGCTGCGCTATGCCTACCGTCGTGCCAGACGACGATGTCGGCCGTCGGGCTAAACCCGTTCGACCACCCGGTCGACTTCAACGAGCTGCGGCTTCCTGACCTGGTCTCCTTCTTCACCTATATCTCCGAGGAGTTGAGCCATCTCCGCGCGATGGTGTGGGCTGAAATTTGGACAAGGAGGGTTCTTGCTGCCATCGCCCTTGCCGGGCGAATCCTTTCAGGGCTCCGTCACCGGAATCCATTCGTGCCATTGGATGCCGTCTTTGACGAGCTGGCTCCCGTCGACCGGGAGCGGGCTCTGCGGGCGGTTGCACCTTGCATCACCAACGCCGTGCGCCTCAAGAAGCAGAGGGACTTCGGTTGTGTTTAGGCACCCTCTGCATGGGCATGTCCATGTCTCGGCGCAACATGACCGTTGGATCAAACTCAGACGGTGCAGATCCGTCACTGTAGCACAAAGCGTGTGGGTGTGTTTGGTTGCATTCTCATCTCAATATAGTTGTTTCCTCTTCGTGTATTTTGTCAACCTACTAGTGTGGACTCATGCACCCTTCATGCACTCTGCCAAACACCCAAAAGTGGGTCGAGAAGGGAACTTTTGCTCCCATCCCGTGCACCCTTCATACACCCTGTCTAACACTATAGGATGTGCTTCATATGGTTCATGTTTTGTGGAGTACTGTAGCACCGTACTCTCCGTGCGCTGTGGACCTAGTTCTGTTAACATTGATCTCACCGTTCATTCTCAACCGGACAGTCGAAAAAGCGGTACTATGTTACATATAGGAGTAGTTGACATGCGCACAACACAGCAACAAGATTGTGTAGTACTGACGTATGAACCACTGCACATGCCAAGTAGTAGGAGCACTGTGTATGTTCAAGTGGCTGCCGTGTTTCGCACTCCTCCGTCGTAAGAGTGGAAACACTTGCTGTAATCATTTTTTCTTCACAATGAAAAACAGTGGACACGCTCTACCGTGCGGATCCTACTCCAGCCATGCACTAAATTACTCACTTTCGCCGACGTGTGGGACAGCCAGCACCTGAGTCCGCACTAAATTACTCCATAGTAGAGTGACGGTAGACTACCTCGATCGAACCGCCGCAGTAATGCCCAATGAGCCGTTAAATCACAAAGCCCCCTCCTTTCGAGCAGTAAGGTGGACGGACGAAGCAACCATCATTTCACTCTTCTCTCTCAGCTTCCTCTCTTGAAGAAAACCCCCACTCGCTTCGCTTCTCCCTCATCTCGTTCCTCCTTTCACTCTTCTCTCTCAGCTTCCTCTCTTGGATGGGCCTTGGAGCACCCGGCCGACGTGATGTCTATGGCTCTGGCCAAAACCGTCGAGGCTCATGGTGCGAAGAAGTGCAAGCACCCGCCGGGACTACATGAGACAAGCTCAAAGCCATCGCCTGTCCAAGCCCCCTCTCTCGGGATCCCTCATTAAGCAAGTCCAGGTAATGTCTCTTGTTGACGATCTTTTCTCGATCTTGATCATGTTTTTTCATCTAACACGCAAGATTACTAATCTGTAGTACAACTTCTGGGTGATCTTGCATGTGATTTTTGTGTGCCAAATGACGGTTCTAAATTCCTCTTTTGACCAAAACATGCGAGAGGTTGACACTGATTTCTTATAGATTACTTTCAACTACTCCCTCCCAAATTTCTTGTCTTAGATTTGTCTAGATACGGATGTATCTAATACTAAAATGTGACTAGATACATCCGTATCTAGACAAATCTAAGACAAGAATATTGGGACGGAGGAGTACTTTATGAATTTATCAATGCTACCTTTTAAGAGGGTATGTTTGCCTCAGTAACTTGTGTTTTATGGATATTGCATGTTATCCCTCTGCTCTCATGCCTTTGAAGACATGTTCTAGTGTCTTTGTTCACTCATTTCTGTGCGTATGTGTAGTCATATATGGAGTATAATATCGAAAATCATCTTATATTTCTGAACGGAGGTAGTAATGAAATATGGTTTACATTTGAATTAGAACCAGGTCCGCGGTGGAGATGAAGTTCTCAAAGTCATGTCGTGTGAACTGGAAGACCTGATGATGAGTTCTACTGCTGAACTATCTAGCTGCTCTGTCCTTGTCGCCACGTGTGTATGTTTGCCTCAGTAACTTGTGTTTTATGGATATTGCATGTTATCCCTCTGCTCTCATGCCTTTGAAGACATGTTCTAGTGTCTTTGTTCACTCATTTCTGTGCGTATGTGTAGTCATATATGGAGTATAATATCGAAAATCATCTTATATTTCTGAACGGAGGTAGTAATGAAATATGGTTTCTGTTTGAATTAGAACCAGGTCCGCGGTGGAGATGAAGTTCTCAAAGTCATGTCGTGTGAACTGGAAGACCTGATGATGAGTTCTACTGCTGAACTATCTAGCTGCTCTGTCCTTGTCGCCACGTGTCCTGAACTAGTGTTTTCCTGTAGCATTGTTGTCAGGCGTGTTATCGAGGCTGTACTTGACCACAACAATTTCCTGGCTGTGCCTTCGATTACGAAGGGTGTGGTTCTTGTAAAGCTTCCCAACAAATCTGATGCGGCATGTCTTCATCATCATGTTTATGAGTGTAAAGACCACTCTGTTAGGTTCTCCAAGGTTGACAAGATGGTGATGGTGCATGTAGACATCTCACACGAAGTCCATGGCCTAGTCAGTTATGTGGGGTTCATCCCGTAGGTCGGTGGCAAGAAATAGTCTGCAGAGTTTAGTTAGTGCAACTTTGCTTGTCCGTAGTAAGTACTATTGTTCGATTACTTGATTTGTGTTTGTGAACCTGTATTGTTTATTAATCTTGCCGCTTTTGGTGTGTGGTCAGTCCACGAGAACGGTCTATGTTAATGTCATCCACTCAATTCGATCTGTAAATTTTGAAGTATCCAGATCATATTTTTGTGAGGACGGTTTATCAATTATGGTTACACTCCAATATCTGTATGCATTGCAGGGTTTATCGCACCCAGGATTTCCAGTCCATGGATGTTCGGTCCATACGATTTGTCACGACCTTTGAATTTGTCTTTGCTTGTGGGAGTAAGCGGGGCCCTGCATGCCACGCAGCGTGGTTGGACGATCAATCTTCTATTTAGTACTTCAACATAGTGATTTCCTGGTAAGGATTCACTCGTGTCACATCAAGTAAATCTTATTGATTTACTGTCTAAATCTTATTGATTTACTGTCTAAATCTTATTGATTTAATGTCATGTTTTCTTTCTTTTCCTGCAATTTTACGATGCAGGTTTTGCCATGTGACATTCATCACAGAATAAACCGTTTGGTTTGCTCTATGATGGCTATTTTTGCAGGTTTCACTTCTTATGCCGTGTCGATGTGAGCATACTTGTCCATCACTTATATTACTGGAAAAAATTGGATCAGTCTGTTGTCTGAGTACAAGCTGCATCCCTATGATGAACTGCAGTTTGGTTTAACAAAAACTCCATAATTAGTCCTCGCGTTTAAAAGAAATGAAGAAAAAAACGGGATCACGGTCACGGATCCTAGTCAAGTTAGAAAGCTGATCATAGCATACCAGACACGATCGCTTGTTGTCTACGCAGATCGAGCACCGAGCTGCTCTAGCAGCGACAATGGCGGCAGCTCACCGATCCAAATCGGTGAGGATTGGGCACCGACAGCGTCGATGGATCGATCGATCTACCGGAGGATCGGGCATCGACACGGCACCAGCTCTACAAGGAGCACCATTTCCGGCAGCGGTAATGACCGGCACCTGCACCAACACTTGCACTTGCATTTGGTCCGGCCCGTGCGGTTGCACCGACAGCAGGGCTGCAGTTCGCACTTCATATACCAAAGTCCTTACAAAACTGACATGTCCACCTTCTTGGTAAGCATTGGCCGCCCAAGTGCTTCGTTCTTTTTTCTTTCCATGTTGTTTCACATGATTCACTGTGTTGATCTAACTGTTTGGGTATGTATTCTTGTTTTCAAACAGAGAATTCCTAGAGCAATGAGGGAGTCGTTCAACAATCCGGGCGACCGCGGCCAAGTTTCTCTTACCATGCGCAGCCTTGGTGTGAATGAACCTACTCAATATACCGTAAGTACAAAGGATGGTCGCATGATGATTGATGCTAAAGGATGGTCAAGGTTCAAATCTAAATCATATCTTGCGGTAGGGGATGATGTCAAAATCGAACTTTCTCGGCAAGGAGAGCTGGTCCAAATCAACTTTGAAATTCTTGATGGCAACCGCATAGCTGCCGAACTGATCTATCCTCCGAGAGATTTTGATGTAATAATCTGGCATGGTGAAACAAGTGTCCTGTGTGTATAGGTAGTACGATAGTATTATTTATCACATGGTATATCGTTGATAGAATTGCAACTCTGATTGCTGGTTAGGAACTGTCGTTCGATTTTATTCCAACAATTGCCGTGCTTTATTCAATTTTGTGTATTCGCCTTGCGACAGCATCTAAAACCAGCGCAGTACTGGTCGCTTGCAATATGAAAAGCGCTGAGGTAGAACACATGGGCCCCCAAACATGCAAGGTCGGCCTGCGGCCCAAAGTCAAGAACCATGAGCCTATCTGAGTATTATATTCTCAGCTGAACCCCCATAAAAAAGCTGAACCCCATAATGCCCGTGCGTTGCAGAGGGAGTATATTTCTCGGCAAGGTGAGCCTGTGATATAAAAGATTTGTATATTTCTTTACAGAGGGAGTATCTCTCTGTCAAAAAATATATTTATGTGTAACTAGTTACTCCTGTCTTTCTACTTCCTTTCGTTGATATGTGGGGCAACCGACAACGGGGTCCACGTGCCATATGCACAAATTAGAGTGCACAACTTCACGGTAGACACACCCCGGTCGTAGCGCCGCAGTAATGCCCAATGAGCCATCAAATCACAACCCCCCTTTCCAGCTTTAGCGATAAGCTGAATGAATGACGGCAATATTTCACCGGGCCTGAATCCCCTTCTCCCTCGTCGCTTGTTCGGAGAAAACCCCTTTCGGTGATTGCATAGGGTTTTCTCATGGAGAACCAGTGCAATTCTTCATCCATCCCCGATAAATCCAAGTCCCTTGGTCGCAGGTAATCCTAGGATGGCAGCCGCCGCCGTTGATGCATTTTTCTTCATACTGAATCCAGTGTGTTTCAGTTGCAGTGCCCAAAGTGTGAGTACCCTATAGATTTCTGCGCCTGATGAAGTCATGTACCTAGGGTAGGGTCATGGACCTGTCTAAGACACTCTCCCCAAGGACATCTCTAGAAGAAGCTACCTTTCAGTCGACCTGGAAGGGTTCCACTCGACCAACTGGAAGACACTCGACCATGAAGCCAACCACTTTCGACCGCCGAAGACCTAAAGCGATCTGCACCCAAGCGGTCGGTCATTAAGTAGCCTTTATGGTCATCATAGCATTTTATGTGGGCGTTACCGGTAACCCCCTATCTTAATGTACCTTTAACCTGCGTGGCGAGGACCGGAGGGTGCAGCGAACTCTATATAAGCCACCCCCCTCCTCGGTGTCGTGATTCGCACCTCTGTTATTCATACGCACATAATACGATCGACCGCCTCCGGGCTCCGAGACGTAGGGCTGTTACTTCCTCCGAGAAGGGCCTGAACTCGTAAACATCTTGCGTATACAACTACTCCATAGCTAGGATCTTGCCTCTCCATACCTACCCCCATTCTACTATCAGGCTTAGAACCACGACAGTTGGCTCCCACCATAGGGCAGGTGTCTTAGCGACTTGTTGGAGAAGTTGCATTTTTCTCGATCCCATTCATCATGGTTTCAGGCGGAGTTTTGGTTGAGGGCCGCGAGATCCGTCTCGGCGCGCTCACGTTCATCGCCGACGACTCCGCTTGGTTGCAGGAGGCTCCACTCGACGTTGACGCACTCCCCGTCCGCGGAGCGGCCTTTTCAGCGCGTGCGTCCGCGGCGTCCTCCTGCGGCAGCCGTCGACCCAGTATCGGTCAGCTCATGTGCCTTCCTCCCTCCCGGTCTCGTGCCGGCGCAAGCGCTCCGGTCAATCGAGGCTTCAGCGATGGGTGAGCACGCGGTGGCCCGCCAGTCGGCCACTCCCCAAGTCGCGGCAATCGAGCCCGACGAATCTCTCTACGGCCTGTTCGATCCGTCGACTGGCTCCGCAGAGACTGCATCCGAGTGTGATAGCAGCGATCCAGCGGTGGAGGTTCTGATGGTCGACGGACCATGCAGTCCTCCTGGTTTCCCCCGCACCGACGAAGGCGTTGGCGGAGGCGAGCTGGCGCAGGCTCACCAAGAGTACCAACCCGAGCCCCTCACTTCACTGCGAGAGGAGGAGCTCCGCCACGGAACATGGATGCGCTTCATACTCCTATTGTTGGAGAAACCCCGAGGCCAGCGCCTTAGAAGATGCAGCGTTTGGCCAACTTGGCTGGCGATTTCATTGGAAAATCTCCAGCGAGTGCTTTCGTGACGCAGCGACAACGGGTCCCGTCCTCCGGTCGGCGTCAACTCTTTCCACAACCGACTCGGTATACCGAACTCATTCAAAATCTAGCAGCTGCAGCCGTATAGCGAGTCCATTCAGCCTTCGGTCGGAGGCTGGCAGGGCTTACTCGGATCAGAGATTTGCTTCGGGCAGCAGGAGATCAAAATTCAGCTGTATAACAGTCGCGGAACAGGATTCACAATAGATCCGTCGCTGCGAATACAGTCCAGTCGGCACATAGCCCAAGATCACCCCCGAGGCGTGAGGGACATGGAGGCCGGCGTGATCAGTGTGAGGACCGATTCAATCGTGATGATCGACATCGAGTGCCCACTCCTCCCCCAAGGGGTGGGTCATATGCGCCTCGGCAGGAAGATGACAGACGCCAACACAGTGTTGGGCGAAGGATTCCAGTCGACCCCCGGGAACCAGGCTTTGATGCAAGATCCATCATCGTTCAAGGTCTGGTCGACAGGAACAGATCTAACTGTGGAGGTCATGACAGAAATGCACCCATCAGCAGCAGAGTACACGTCTCGGGGCGAGTGTTTTAGCGAGCCATCGAGCCGCGGTGATTCCTCCCAACTTCAGGTTGGCTCTTTGGAGTCGATAAGTTCATCTGGCGAGTCCAAGCCGGATACACGGCTTGAGGACTACCGAGTGGCTGTCCAGATTGGAGGCGGCAGCGATGAAGTGGCCATGAAACACCTGCCTCTTATGTTAGAGGGATCGGCGAGCATGGCTGAATCGGTAAGCACCCAAAGCATTTACACTTGGGAAGATCTAGCCCGAGTGTTTGTCGGGACATTTGAAGGGACTTGCAAGCGACCAGCGGGGTTGACAGAGTTGCGATCATGTGTGCGAAGTCGAATGAAACTACGAGGATTACATCCGAGATGGATCACTCTGCACCACCACGATGAGAATGTATCGATCATCAAGCGATGCGTGCCTTCAAGGAAGGAGTCAAGAACAAAGAGTTGAGTCTGAAATTGGTCGGACGGGGACATGACCACAGAGTCGAATGATGGAGATTGCCACCAAATGCGCCAATGGTGAAGAAGAGGATCGGCTCCGGAGTGGCAAGTACAAGTCAGCCGCTAATGAAACCGGGGGAGGGAACTCCAGTCGGAAACAGAAGCAGAGAGCCGAGCCGGTCGCTCCTGGAGAAGCCTTGGCCGTGACCCCAGGAAAGTTCAAGGGGAAACCCAAGGGGCCTTGGAACCCCAAGAAAGTTAAAGACCAAGATGTAAATGATGTGTTGGACTTGCCATGTCACATTCACACGAAGAAAGATGAAGAGGGTAAACTCATTTACCCAAAGCATACCACTTTCGGCGATTGCGGCTCTTGATTCAGCAGTTCCAGGGGAAGCAACCCAAGGATAAAGAAAAGGAGTCGGACAAAGTTGAGGACAAGGAAGATAGTGACGGAGGGTACCCTCAGATCATTTTCCTCTCCCCCGCATCGACCAAATAGTCGACTCGACTGCGGGATGTGAGCGGTTGTCTTTCTTAGACGCATATTCTGGATACCATCAGAACCGTCTATATGGACCCGACGAGATCAAAACAGCTTTCATCACTCCATTCGGGTGCTTCTGTTATGTCACCATGCCATTCGGCCTCAAGAATGCCGGAGCCACGTTCATGAGGATGATTCAGAAGTGTTTACTCACTCAAATCAGTCGGAATGTAGAAGCATACATGGATGACATTGTGGTCAAGTCACGGAAAGGTTCCGACCTATTGGTGACCTTGCTGAAACATTTGCCAATCTCGGGAGGTATGATATCAAGCTTAATCCATCAAAGTGCACATTCGGAGTTCTGGCGGAAAGTTACTCGGTTTTCGTTTACGAGCGAGGAATCGGCGCTAACCCGGAGAAAGTTGGCACTATACTCCGAATGAAACGCATACATGCGTGTGCACGATGTCGAAGCTTCTTTGGATCCTTGGCGCTTTAAGTCGATTCATCTCTCGCCTCGGTGAAAAGGCATTGCCTCTTTACCGCTGATGAAGAAGTCGGACAAGTTCGAGTGGAGTCCACGAAGGCTGATGCAGCGTTTGCAGAGCTCAAAGCTCTGCTCTCCACCCAGCCGGTGCTTGCTGCCCCAATCAGCAAGGAGCCGTTGCTGCTTTACATTGCAGCCAGAGGACAAGTCGTCAGTATAGTACTTACGGTCGAGTGGGAAGAGGAAGGAAAGGCCTTCAAAGTTCAGCGCCCAGTATATTATCTTTTTGAAGTATTAACCCCGTCGAAGCAAAGATACCCTCATTATCAGAAGCTTGTGTATGGGATTTATATGACGGCGAACAAGGTTGCTCACTACTTCTCTGATCATTCCATTACAGTCATCAGCGACGCCCCATTATCAGAGATTCGGCATAACAGAGATGCAACTGGTCGAGCGGCGAAATGGGCGATTGAACTTCTTCCCCTTGATATCAAGTTTGAGGCAAAGAAAGCCATCAAGTCCCAAGCAATAGCAGATTTCATCGCCGAGTGGATTGAACAACAGTTACCGACTCAAGTTCACTCGAACCTTTGGACTATGTTCTTTAGCGGTTCCAAGATCTTTGAATGGTTCGGTCTTTGGGGTAGTGTTGGTTTCCCCAAGGAGATAAGCTCGGATATGTGCTCCAGATTCACTTTAATTCTTCCAACAACGAAGCGAATCTGAAGCACTTTGTTGTATGGGTTGCGTATGGCCATTTCACTTTCGGCGTCCGTCGCCTCATGGTTTATGGCGACTCGAGATCCGATGGTTAATCAGGTGATGAAGGAGTGGGGACGTCGGAAGTCCAGCCATGAGTGGTTCTTTGTAATGTAGTGAGGAAGCTAGAAAAGAAGTTTGAGGGGTTAGAGCTTCATCATATACCCGACCGAAAAATCAAGCTAGCTGATGATTTGGCAAAATAGGGTCCAAGAGGAAGCCATTCCCGGTGATGTGTTTTGGAGCACATCCGCACACCGTCGATTCAAGAGGATCCTTTCACCGAAGAAGCTCCACAACCAAAAAGTGCCACCGATCCGGTGAAGTTGAGGTTCCGGTGGTCGACTTGGTCATGGAAGTCGTGGTCATCACTCCCATTTGGACGATTCGATTACATTGCGTATATCCTGAGGAAAGAGCTCCCAGAGAACGAAGAAGAGGCTCGACAGATCGTCCGCCGATCCAAGGCCTTTACTGTGATCAAGGGACATTTGTTCAGAGAAAGTGTGACTGGGGTCAATCAAAAGTGCATAACACCAGAAGAAGGTCAGATAATTCTTGATGATATCCACTCAGGGACCTGTGGTCACCATGCGTCCTCTCAGACCATCGTGGCTAAAGCATACCGAGCGGGATTTTATTGGCCGGAAGCAAATGAAATGGCAAAGGAAATAGTCGACAAGTGTGAAGGATGTCAGTTCTACTCCAATTTGTCACACAAACCAGCCTCAGCATTGAAGACCATTCCAGTCGTCTAGCCTTTTGCTGTTTGGGGATTGGATATGGTTGGACCCTTGAGAACTGGCAGGAGCAGTTTCACTCATTTGCTTGTGGCAGTCGACAAGTTTACGAAGTGGGTCGAAGCTAAACCTATCAAGAATCTTGATGCGTGCACTGCTATCAGTTTCATCAGAGAGTTGATATTCAGATATGGAGTTCCGCATGACATCATCACCGATAATGGATCAAACTTGATTCCGACAAGTTCAAAGCCTTTTGCGCCTCTCGAGACGCATAAGTCGACTATGCTTGATTGCTCACCCTCGATCGAATGGACAAGCGAGAGCGAGCAAATGGTCTAATTCTCAAAGGACTGAAACCTCGTGATGCGTGATCTCAAGCATGCAGCGGGAGGCGTGGGTCGACGAACTTCCGTCGGTTCTTTGGGGATTAAGGACCACTCCTAATCGGTCATTGGGAGAACTCCATTCTTCATGGTCTATGGAGCTGAAGCGGTTACGCGGCGACCTGCTCCTAATCTTGCCCAGTCGAACTCTACTCTAAAGCTGAAGCGGAGCAAGCCCGTCAAGATGCATTCGACCTCCTTGAAGAGGAGAGGGAGATGGCCTTGATCCGCTCGACCATCTATTAGCAGGACTTGCGTCGATTCCATGCTAGAAATGTGAAGAGCCGAGCCTTTCAAGAAGGGGACTTGGTCCTCCGAGTGGATCGTGAGAAACCACACAAGCTCGCTCCCACTTGGGAAGGTCCCTTCATCGTCACCAGAGTTCTCCACAATGGAGCTTATCATCTCTACAACGTCGAACGCCAGATCGATGAGCCTCGAGCCTGGAATGCGGAGCTGCTCCGCCCCTTTTACACTTAAGAACTCACTCGGGTAAGATGTAATAAAATGCCTCTGTAGTTTGTTTATCAAAGATAAGAATGTTATAATTTTCCCAGTGATTGTTATTAATTTTTCATTTACATAAGAAATTCCCCCAGTGGGTGGCTTAGCCGCGAACTATTTCGCCTAAGTTTGTAAAAAAAAAAATCCCTACCGAGTGGAGAGCCAGCCTCCCACTCGGGGGCTTAGCTGCGAATCCGTTTCGCCTAAGTATCTGAAAAATCCTACCGAGTGAGGAGCCAGCCTCCCACTCGGGGGCTTAGCTGCAGTCCAAGTACTCGCCTAAGTATTTGAAAATCCTACCGAGAGAGGAGCCAGCCTCCCACTCGGGGGCTTAGCTGCAGTCCAAGTACTCGCCTAAGTATTTGAAAATCCTACCGAGTGAGGAGCCAGCCTCCCACTCGGGGGCTTAACTGCAGTCCAAGTACTCGCCTAAGTATTTGAAAATCCTACCAAGTGAGGAGCCAGCCTCCCACTCGGAGGCTTAGCTGCAGTCCAAGTACTCGCCTAAGTATTTTAAAATCCTACCAAGTGAGGAGCCAGCCTCCCACTCGGAGGCTTAGCTGCAGTCCAAGTACTCGCCTAAGTATTTAATACAATGTGCACTTTGAGGACTGACGAGGCACAGTGTCTGACCATTGTTGCCTTGCCTTCCCTTCAAAGCTATGACTCAAAAATCCTCCTTGGAGGCTTAGCTGCAGTCCGATTACTCGCCTAAGTTTGAAAAATCCTACCGAGTGGAGAGCAAACCTCCCACTCGGGGCTTAGCTGCAGTCCGATGAGTCGCCTAAGTTTGAAAAATCCTCTAGAGTGGAGAGCAAACCTCCCACTCGGGGCTTAGCTGCAGTCCGATGCTACTAAGTTTGAAAATTCCTACCGAGTGGAGAGCAAACCTCCCACTCGGGGCTTAAGCTACAGTCCGATGCTAGCCTAAGTTTGAAAAATCCTCTTTGAGTGGAGAAAACCTCCCACTCGGGGGCTTAGCTGTAGTTCAAGACTACCTAAGTTTGAAAAATCCTACCGAGTGGAGAGCAAACCTCCCACTCGGGGCTTAGCTGCAGTCCGATGCTACTACCTAAGTTTGAAAAATCCTACCGAGTGGAGAGCAAACCTCCCACTCGGGGGCTTAGCTGCAGTCCAGTACTCGCCTAAGTACTAAATGCATCCTGATCCGCAAGGACGACGAGGTACAGGTCGACTGTTACCTTCTCCTTCGGAGCTGCGCCACAAGTACAACGTGTGCTTCATCCCGATCCGCAAGGACGACGAGGTACAGGTCGACTGCTGCCTTCTCCTTCGGAGCTGCGCCACAAGTACAACGTGCGCTTCATCCCGATCCGCAAGGACGACGAGAAGGTCGAAGGCTACCTTCTCCTTCGGAGCTGCGCCACAAGTACAACGTGCGCTCCATCCCGATCCGCAAGGACGACGAGGTACAAGTCGACTGTTTCCTTCTCCTGCGCCTGCAAGAGCAACTAAGTGTAGGTCGACTGGATCCACCTCAGAGCCACATCTCAAGCATTGAAGCATAATCCGAGTGAAGAGCAAAGTTCACTCGAAGGCAAACAAAGGCATATTTCGACGATAAGTAAATTTCGGATAGCATCCTAAGGATGCATAAGTACCCAGGCCTCAAGCATGTTAAAGTTTATCGGTTACAGGATCACTCGGCATTCCGAGGCAAATTTAAGACGAATCATAGAAGTTTTTTACTCCTCAGGCGGAGGACTGGAAGGCGCGACGAACTGGTCCAGGTCAATCCCATCAGCGATTCGGGTGGCAGCACCAATGAAGGTCTCCATGAAAGAACGGAAGTCGTACTTCTTGGTATTGGCAACTTTGATGGACGCCAACCTTTCCTCTCGCGCCTCCTTGCAATGAACGCGGACCAGGGACAGGCGACATCAAGACCGCATCTGGCGGAAGACTTCTTCCATTCACACTTTTCGACTTGGAATATCATTCAGTCGAGTCATTAAAGACTCGAGGTCATTTTGAAGTGTTTCGCCTGGCCAGAGTGTTGAGTCGATCCGCGACACCACAACCTTCAGATGAGCGAGGTAGTCCACCACAGCAGCAACGCGAGATTCCAGTCGGAGCACGTTCATAGCAGCTTCATCTTTCACGGGAGAGTTAATGGGGTCCAGACTTGTCTCCACTCGACTAGTCTCCTCCTCGAAATTCTGACAGAATTCTGCAAATACGATTCGAGTTCAAGCTAATGGTTCTATGATGAGTCGATGATGACAAGTCAGTCGGATAAGAGGAATTACCTTCAAGCATGAGGAATAGCTTCTTGGCGAGTCCTCCCAGATAAGCCTCTAGATCATTCCTCTTCCCCGCCAGCTCACCAGCCTTGTCGCTCAAAGCTATCTTGTCGTTCTTCAGTCGGCTAACCTCCGTGTTAGCCGCATCAAGAGCAGCTTTCAGATTGGTGTTCTCTTCTTCAAGTTTTCCGACTGAAGACAACTTCTCTTCCGCGAGCTTGGTCTTGTTCAAAGCCGTTTGTTGCGCCTCGGCAAGGTCATGATCCTTCTTCTTCAGAGCCTCCTCCATTTTGTCTGCAAAATAACAGTGAGGTCAGAATTAGGAAGGGACAGAAAAACAAAAACAGTCGTCAAGATCTCACCAGCCATACCTTTTTCTTTGTCTCTGCTTACGCAAGTTCTCCTGTGCAAGCTTCAAGTCAAGGTTGAGATGGATTTGTTTGTTCTCCAATTCAGTGTATCGAGCCACAAGCTCACAGGACTTCTGTAAATAATCAGTCGACAGACGTCACGGATAGTTTACTTCCGAGTGACTAAGAAAAATCATTTCGTTTCTAAGACTACAGCCAAATCAAAATATTCGACAGTAGTCTCGGGGACTACACCCAGTGGGTGCACTTAGCGTGCCCCCACTGATCCTACCAACTCGGTCCGACCAGTCGACCGAAAAAAAAGAGAGAGAGAGAAAGGAGTTCTTCAGACTACGGTAGACTGCAAACAGTCCACCATAGTCTCGGGGACTACACCCAGTGGGTGCACTCAGCGTGCCCCCACTGGTTTCAAGATTCCACTCGACATGGTCCGACCAGACCGAGTGAAGAAGTTATCAAATAGATACAAAGTATAAAGACTACGGTCGACTGCCCGGTGATCCACCATAGTCTCGGGGACTACACCGGTGGGTGCACTCAGCGTGCCCCCACCGGTCCGAAAATTCACTCGACACACCCGGTGGGTGTACAAATCTGAAGATCTTCAAAGAAGAGTTTTTCAGGTAGCATATCCTAACGGAACAAGTGGTGATCAACTAACACGGGCGTTGCTCACGAAGAGCTGAATCGGCATCATAGGCCGCTTGGTGGCTTCCGGACCACCTTCATCTGCTCCATCATGAGCCCCGCTTGGCGTATAGCCTCCTTAGCAGCACCCACTTGGTCCTCCGGGACGTGGTGCGTGGCGAAATGGGAAGGCGGATCAGCAGTCGACGTTGAAGGCCGGATACTTGTCAGCGGCATAGCGAAAGACACAGAAGTCCGAGTGGTGTTGCCGCCCTCATGAACCAGCGCCTCAGACATCGATGCAACCTGAGCAATCCTGCCGATAGGTGCCTTCTTAGTCCTCCTCCGCCTCAACGGCGCCTCATCATCGTCATCAGGGAGATCAATGACATGAGGAGGGACTACAGGAAAGATCCAAAGTTAAAAATGGAAATCCAATCGACCAAAAGCAAAAATTGCGGCGATCATACCAAGGTTCGAGGTAGCAGCGTCGTCCATCTCCTGGTCTTCGTTCCTGACTGAGGTCTCGGAGGTGGCAGCGCTGCAGATTTCAGAAATCAGTTGATCAGTCAACAAGTCGACCAAAAGTATGATTCGCTCTGAACAAAAGCTCAAGTTCTGCTGTACCCGGAAATAGTGGGGATAACCATCTTCATCTTGGGAAAAACCTTTGTCGGCTTCGACGACGTCGCTCGGGGTTGCTTCGGCGCTTTTTCAGTCGGCGTCGGAGAGGTCGTCCGAGGACGTTTTGTCGACTGCCCGACAGGCGCGATAGCCTTGCCGCGCTCAACCGCGGGGTCATGGGTGAGCTTGGACCGCCTTTCCATGCGAGGAGGGTCGACTTCTTCCTCCTCCTCCTCCTCCTCCTCTTTGTCGGAGATGTTGTCATCTTCGTCTCCCCCACCGTCAGACTGCCATTCCTCCTAGCTTTCACCTCCGCTCCCTTCTTCCTCCTCAACTGGTTCCTGCGCCCCGTTGGGCATCGAGTAGATCTCAGTGGTGACCTGGAAGATGACAAACAAGATGAAAGTCAGTCGACCGATTTAAGCAAACAAGATGGAGTAAGCAGAGTCGGAGTTAAAGATACGGGATTGAACCTTGTCTGGCTCGTACGATTGGTCGAGTGGAGGGATCCTCCGGGCTCCTCGAGGGTTATCTTTGTTCCCAGTGATGGCGGCCATCCATCTCTCCAGTGTGGCATCCTCGACCTCCTCCGGGTGGACCCGAGTGGTGTCTTCAGTACCAGAATACATCCACATCGGATGGTCTCGATACTGAAGTGGCTGGATGCGCCGTCGAAGAAAAACCTCTAGAAGATCCATACCAGTCACCCCGTCACGGATGAGCTGGACTACACGCTCGACCAAAACCTTGACCTGAGCCTTCTCCTCCGGGATCACCTTCAGTGAGGACGGCTTGCTAACTCGATCCATGGAGAAAGGAGGGAGTCCAATGATCGGCCCACGGCGTCGGCTGGTCTTGGCAGTAGAACCAGGTCGACTGCCACCCTCGAACCGACTCAGGAAGGATCATGGCTGGAAAAGAGCTCTTACCTCTCATTTGGACCCCTAGACCCCCACACATCTAGATCACTTGGGTTCTCTCATCACTCGGGTTTGCCTTTTTCACCGTCTGGGAGCGACAGGTTTAAATGTGTTTGAAGAGGCCCCAATGCGGTCGACAACCCAAAAAATTCTCACACAAAGAAACGAAAGCGGCGAGATACACGATAGAGTTGGGTGTGAAGTGGTGGAGTTGTGCCCCAAAAAAGTTCAGAATCCCTCGAAAGAAAGGGTGGGGCGGCAAAGAAAACCCGTGGTCGACGTGAGTGGCTAAGAGGACGCACTCACCCTCCTGAGGCTGCGGCTTCCACTCCATCCCTGGAAGCCTCGCTGATCCATGAGGGATCATTCCTTCGTTGGCCAGGTCGTCAAGATCTACCTGGCGGATGGTCGAGCGAATCCAGTCGCCCTGGATCCAGCCCTGCGACAAACCGGCTCGCGACGAGGATCCGCCCCGACTAGTCGCCCTCCCATTCGCCTTCGTCGTCGCCTTCTTCGCCCGTTCCAAGGCTGCCGTCTTTTCTTTCACCATTGTCACCGGCGGAACGCGCGAGGAGCAGCAGTTCGGAGGTGGAGAAAGGTGCGGCGGATGAATCTGAGGAAGAAAGGAGAAAAGGGGAACGCACTGTTCAAAAAACCTCAGTCCTGGACCTTATATGGGATCGCTTCAGTGGTATTTGGTAGGCCCGAGCGATCTGTCAAATCCATAGCGATCGCCCAGCGCGATACGTGGCGAAAAAAGGTGGCGCGGAGATCGGCGCCCTTGCCTTATCCCGTCCGATTCTGCGGCTCTCTCCGTCCGCTCGTTTCCGAAGATTCAAATCCGCCAAATCCATGCGCCCTTGAGCAAATCGTCGGAACAAAAGATTTCCTCCGTCTGTCATTCGGAAATCGCCAAATCTGAACGCACTTTTCGGCGGATACAAAGAATGGATCAAGGCGACTGAAAAAGAAGTTGATGCCGCCACTTAAGTCCATTTGATCCAAGACAAGACACTATTGCAGCACAAGAATGAGTCGGGAGTATGTTCAACTCCTTCCCCACTCAAACCTCGATCCATTCGGGGGCTAATGATGAAGTCATGTACCTAGGGTAGGGTCATGGACCTGTCTAAGACACCCTCCCCAAGGACATCTCTAGAAGAAGCTACCTTTCAGTCGACCTGGAAGGGTTCCACTCGACCAACTAGAAGACACTCGACCATGAAGACAACCACTCGACCGCCAGAAGACCTAAAGCCAGTCTGCACCCAAACGGTCGGTCATTAAGTAGCCTTTATGGTCATCATAGCATTTTATGTGGGCGTTACCAGTAACCCCCTATCTTAATGTACCTTTAACCCTGCATAACTGAGGACTGGAGGGGACTGGCAAACTCTATATAAGCCACCCCCCTCCTCAGTGTCAGGGGTTCGCACCTCTGTTATTCATACGCACATAATACAGTCGACCGCCTCCGGGCTCCGAGACGTAGGGCTGTTACTTCCTCCGAGAAGGGCCTGAACTCGTAAACATCTTGTGTATACAACTACTCCATAGCTAGGATCTTGCCTCTCCATACCTACCTCCCATTCTACTGTCAGGCTTAGAACCACGACAGCGCCCACGGCGAGACGCCACACTTGTTCCTTCTCATCCTACCACAGCATTTTGAAACGCGCACAGTATGTTCCTAGAATCCTCTTCTCTATCAGGGAGGGTGGGGTTTTTTTGAACATGTTGTGTTCTCATATTATTTTTCCTGCAGGGTATTTGTTGCTCTGCCCGAACACATGTACTCAAGATGCTCGGCCTTGCCATAATCGAATACACTAGTTTAATGGTCACAGTGAAGACAATCCATGGATATTGCTTTCGAGTTGGGTTCATGAACCAAGAAGATCACGCTTTTTATGGCGAACTTGGATAAACTTTCTCAAGTGTTACGGAATGAAAGTTGGCGCCACGAATGTTGATGGAAATAGCAGTAACCTGGTCTCATCTTCACTGCGATCTTCCACCCGACGTCGTTCAATTGTTCATCCATGTTAGTTTTGTATCTGGTTCTTGCTTGTTGCCTCGATTACTTCTTAATCCACCCATTACATCTAACTAATCACAATTTAACTTTAGAAGTAGCAGCGAATCTCTCACGAAGATGCTACTTCTAACTAATATTGTCTTATAATTGGTGGCACGTGTAGGTTTTTTCAGAGTTAAGCAGTCTGCTCGTTTGTTACTCTGTAATAACTCGGCTGTTACTTGTAGCGACCCGACCCGAATGGATCAAGTCTCTGTGCTTAGGTGTCATCCCTGGATCGGTATGCTGACACACACAGTACTCGAAGGATTTATAACAGAGGTAAATCACATGTATAAAGTAACGTAAATACTATTACCTCGATCCAAAAGATAGCGGAAGCAACAAGGTTGTGGATTCCCATCAACACCAACGGCAAAGTTGAGTATAGGAAACCGTAACCCTAACGTATCACTTACTCGTAAATGCGAAAAAGTACGCAACATGAAAGCGTTGCAGCCAAAACGGCCAAGACATGGAATATGCTGGCAATGTAACACATAGAGAGTAATGAAAGAATAAGCCTATACTACATGCATATATGGCTGGTGGAAAGCTCTATGGTTACGGTTTTGCGAAAAAGCCAAATTTTCCCTACTGCAAAGGAATAAATTTATTTAACTATCATGGTGGTTGTTGAACATTGAGAATGGTTGACAGCATCCTCAATCCCAATTATAAGTACTCATTAAAACCCAACAATATAATTAGAAGTAACATGATGAGATCAACAGGATAATCCAAGAACTAGATACTCAAGATGTCCATAACCGGGGACACGGCTAACCATGATTAGTTTATACACTCTGCAGAGGTTTGCACTTTTCCCCACAAAAATGGATCGCCTCCGTTTGGTTTCTCGCACTACATGGTGTTTGAGAAACGGATGACCGAGACATAGTCTTTCAGAAGCGCTAGCACCTTACATGTGGGTAGACCGTACCAACCTACATCCCCTACATCTACTAGTCTACCCGTAAGAGTTCGCACAACTTAGTCAACTATGCCAGAGCCCATAATGGCTTGTGGCTGCACACGGAAGTTTCTAGTTTGAATAATCTCATGATCCCTTTGAGCACAGGTGGCGGTCCGAAGAAATACTGAGCAAATCCTGTCTACCCAGTGCCTTGATAGGCAAATCCTGGAATAGCCAGGTGCCTCAATCCACCCAGATGTGTGTTTAAGTTTCCACCTTAGATAAACCATTAATTATCAATCTCACATCTGTCATGGATATTCACTCAAACCCAATCCACGTCTACGAGCATAGCATTGCATAATAAGCAAACGTAGAAGTAACTCCCAAGGGTTTGATAATAAAATAGGTAATAGGTACTACCTCAAACTACTTCCTATAACCCACAATTTAATTAGATCCTAATCATGCAAGTGTTTGAGGAATAGATCTAATGCATAAAAACTGGGTATGAGAAGAGTATGATCAAAGTGTTACTTGCCTGCAAGGTTGATGAAGATGATTCGCACTCAAAACTCTTGATAGTTCTACTCGTCACACTCCGGTCAATCTATCGTAATCAAGCAATAGTAACCACACATAAGCAATCACTCAAAAGATCAGAAAGAACGAAGAATCAATTCGGAAAACATCAAAACCAAGCAAATAACTCTTGCAACATAAAACAATTTCTAACAGTACCAACATTATGTGAATTTGGCCTTATCAGAAAGTTTAGGTCAAGAGCTTCGATTTGCAAAAAAGAATCAATTCAAATGGAGCTACGAACTCAAGTTACGATCAAACGAAGTTTGAATTCAAATCTGATCTAATTCAAATTTTAAACTTTCAAAAATATGTTTGAGTTGTTTTACTGGATAGAGGAGATCATAACGAAGAAGTGGGCGTTGGTTTCGTTGGATTTGGACTAACGAGTAAAAAGTTATGATCGTTTGAAGTTTAGGGACTAATCTGCAAAAATAACACTATGGATAGGTCCCTGGCAGAAAATCTAAAATAAAAAGAAAAAACCTACCGAACGAACGCTCCCTACAGAACCTAAACCGACGAAAACCGTTCGCTAAGGAGATCTAAACAGCGAACGCTCACTATATAAACTAACCAAATAAAAAAACGGGTTTTTTAAACAAAACCGAAACCCTAAAAAAACCGAACTTAAGAAAAGAACCGGGGTCGGTTTATACCGGTTCGCGGCGGTTTGCGAAGAAAACCCGGCCCGGCGTAGGTCGAACTCAGCCGAGGCAATGGGGCTCGGCCCGGCTCCGGTCGTCGGAGGAGGAGCGCCTGAGGAGGCGCTGGGCGGCGTGAGTGATGGCGGCAGCGGTGGGCATAGGCGGCGAGGTGGCGGCTTGAGGCGGCGAGGCGGATCTCACCGGGCGGCGGCGACTTGGGCGGCGGCGGCGAGCAAGGAGAGAGGGAAAAGCAGAGGCTCCTTTATAGGAGGAGGGTCGGCTTGCATGCGGGAGGGGCAGAGGCGGATTCGGCGGACTCCATTGGCCAGCGATGCTCGGGACTCCAGCGGAGTCCTTCGAGACGAGGGCGACGGCGACGTGGGCCGGCTGGGCCGTGGCCTGGCAAGCTGGGCCGGCTCGGTCTGGTCGGTCCAAAAGATTTTTATTTTTTTAAAACAGACAAACTAAAATAAAACCAAAAGAAATAGAAATAATATATAGGCATATAATATATCAAAATTTTCAGAAAAAGATTTCCTACAACATGGACATTTCTATAGCATTATATAAAATACACACAAATTCAAATAAAGCAAAGAGTGCTTACGGTCTAATAAAATCCAATAAAATCATTTTAAAAATACCAAAATTAATTCAAATTTATTTTTCTCCATTTTTCTGATGTAGGGCATCATGTTACCCTATTTTCCATATGTTTTATTTTTGGAGAAAAATAATTTGAACAAAACTCAATAACTCCAAATTGAAAATAATTTCAAAAGAAATTTGAATTAAATTCTTTGAAACTCCCAACTCATATTTCATATAATTTGTAGAAGTCATTTTATCTTCGCTCGTGAAAATCATTGAGTTGCATAAAGTTTCAGAATTGGAAATATTTTCCAAATGAAATTCAAAATTTTCAACACCCCTTGTCATTTAAATAAATGGAAGAAGTCATGTCATCTTCTCTCCAGGGTTTTGTGATGAAAAGAATTTGAATTCCCGAAGATCATAAAAGCAAAAATGAAAGTTTTGGAAAGTCCTTTTATTCCCTCTCATTTAACTTTCAAAAGTTTCGAATTCACTCACTTTCAGTCAATCAATCGAACAATCAACCAAAACTATCTATTTGTTTATAACATTCCAAAATTTAGAATTTTGGGATGTTACATTACTAATGGCACTGAAGTTGACTGGATCGACATCCACATGTTCCTACACTTTATTGATCGTCTTGAGGTCCTTGTGGGGCGTTTCAATGGTGGAAGGCCACGTGGGATATGTGTGCCACTGCTGCACTTGTTGAACAGGTCCAAGCGTGTCGAGAAACTTATGGTACGAGCTGTTTTACATTACATATGTTGTTCATAAACTATTGCTTATACACAGTTTTACACCGTGATCTTCTTGAAAGCGAGGCTGCCGAGTTCTATTGTTCCTATACTGGATGCTGACCATGGTCGGGTCAGACTTGGCGCTTGGTCACAACATGATGTTTATGTCGACCTACTCAATTCCCCTTGGAGGCGAAAAGATACTTATTCGTGGGTGGTCTCAGATAATGAACGCCCGTCCATCTTCGAGAATAGGACAGAAGATTATGTTCATGCTTTTCCATGGCTCTAAAGCGAATATCCTGTTTATTGACAACGTTGCGAGATGAAGCCGCTTTCAGAAGGTTGTGGATGCGCGGGGTGGTGCCTGGGCCTTGTCACGGGGCTTGGCGGCCTCACCCTTAGTTAAGCGTAGCACTTTGTAGGCAAAGTAGCACTGTTCGAGCGTGCTTTGTACCGTTGAACCTGTATAAGTACTCATCTTGCTTTCAGCTTTGGTTGTTAAGTGCCCCTCTTGGTTTCAGATTAAGGTTGTTAAGTACTCCTGCTGCTTTCTGATGCATCGTGTTTCTTCAGTCCTGTCTTCCTCCAGCCGCCAAAACCAAACCAGCGCCGGCGGGGCCGCCTGCTTCCGCCTCCCACGGCTGGCTACGCCTCAGCGCACGCATCGCCGCCCCACCGTCTCCTAAATCGTTAACGCTGACGTCCTCCGCGCGCTTTGGTGCGCTCGCCGCGGCGCCGCCCTCTCGCGTTGTCAACATGGTCAACAAACAACAGGAATCGGCAGAAGTATGTGGAGAGGATGACAGTAGGGGCCCACCACGTCAGCGTATGGAAAAATAAAATGCTTCCTCCTAGTGTTTTCCTGACATCTGGGACCCACGACATTGTGAGCGTATATAGTCAATAGACAAGAGAACAACACAAGATCGGTGACACACAGGGCGTAGCTACTCGAGCAGTATTTTTTGTTTGGTATTGTTGAGGCGGAGCAGAGTTTGAACTGGTCGTGGCCCGTCTAGCCCAGGCTTATATTTTATGTTCACCATGTGACCAGCCCAGCTATTTTTTCTTTGTGCAAATGAGCCCAGTTTATTTTTTCTGAAGAATACCCAATCCAGGCCTACTTATTTTTCTACGCCTCGAAAGTAATATGAAATGGGTTGTAAATATAAAACAGATGACAAATTGGAAATTACTTTATAATTTCTAATTTTTTTCACATTTTCAGATTCCTATTTCACTGGGCATTAACCTAATTCAAATATATCTTCAAAGTTCTTTAAATCTGGCTCGATATTTCAGTATTAAAAATAGTTTGGAACCCACAGAAATATGCGAAATTGGCCCTGGCCAACCAAAAAAACGACTGCAATAAATTGCATAAGAAGTTGCCATGAGCTATATATAAATTATTAAAAAAGAGGAGTGGTCTGACTTGTGGGCTGTTTAGTTGACGCGTATGCAAGATTTTTTAGTTATTATATACTACGTCAACAATCGATTCTAGCAGACGTAACTGTTGGATGTCAATCCAACGGCCGTCGTCATTTCTTCAATCTCGATCTTCTTGCTCCGGCCGTAAGCGGCCGGCGGGACCGCTGCTCCGCCTCCCCGGTGGTCGGGGTCATGCCGCCAGCAGCCTCAGCGCCCCCTACTACTCCCAGCACCACCAGGGCATCCCTCTACTCACCCACACCCCCTGTTATTCTGCGGTGACGGCAGCCTCACACCGCAGCCGAACCGGTGAACCCTCGTACTCCTCTCCACGCGGGCTTCCACTACCGCGTCTTCCCCGGCTCCACGTCGTCCCCTTCCTAGGCCTCGCCGTCGTCCACCGTCGTGGTGCTCTCGGCGCGGCGTGGTCAATGTGGTCAACGACCGACTTCCATCGGAAGAGTATCTTGTAACGATGGAGAGGCCGACAATTTGGGTCCACAGCGGCCGCAAGGAAGTGCCTCCTTATTACGCGGAAAATAATTATTCCTCCACCGACATCTGGGTCCCACCGACGGGCCACCAGTATTTCCACGAAAAACGTTTCCCCCTGACTGCTGGGACCCACAGGTCGGGCCATCGTATTTCGCGAAAAAAACGTTTCCCCCGCTGTCATCTCGGACCCAACGGAAGTGCCTCCTTATTACGCACAAAAAAATGAATACCCCCTTCTAGCTGGGACCAACCTTGGTGGGAGGCTGACTTGTGGGCCTACTAAGTTGACTGGGACGGAGGCCTTTGTCAACTTTAGTCAATATATGAACGATTCTAGCTCCAGTGACCGTACGATGTCCATCCAACGGCCGTAGTGCTTCTTCAACCTCTGGTCTTCTTGCTCCAGCCGCCCAAAGCAGCGCCGGTCGTGCCGGCTGTGATGCCGCGGAGGCCTCACCACCCCCTACTACTCCCACCGCTGCCAGGCCATCCCTCTACGCACCCACACTCCCTGTTATTCTGCGGCGCGGCAGCCTCACACCACAACCGAATGAGTGAACCCTCATACTCCTCTACGTGTGGGCATCCACTGCCGCGTCTTCCCCAGCTCCATGTCGTCCCCTTCCTAGGCCTCGTCGTCGTCCACCTCCCTGGTGCTCTCGGCGCAGCGTGGTCAACGTGGTCAAGGAATGGCTTCCATCGGACATGGACTATACGTGGAGAGGCTGACAGCTGGTTCCACGGCCGCGGCAAGGAAGTGCCTCCTTATTACGCGCAAAATAATTATTCCTCCACCTGACAGCGGGGACCCACCGGACGGGCCACCGTATTTCGCGAAAAAAATGTTTCCCCACATCTGCTGGGACCCACCGACTACATCTTCGCACGCAAGGAAGTGTGTCCGAAAAACCGATTCGCCCCCACCGCTGGGACCCACCAGCTACATCTTCTCACGCAAGGAAGTGCACGGCGGTCGGGACCCACCTGGTCGAGCGTGCACGTGGCGTTGTCATTACGGTCGTGAGCGTGTATGCATTACATCTTTGGTCGATGTAGAGGCGCTCACGTGTCGTAGATGTAGAGGCGCGCACGTGTCGTAGTAGAGGCGTGCACGTAGCATGTACACGTACGTACAGCAACGAGGGTGCAAGAAAGAACATACAGCCACGTACGTACATACAGGCAGAGTCTCTAACGCCTATCGCGCATACGTACATGGCTGGGTCGGAACGGAGAAACAGCATCGTCGTCGTGTTCATGGGGAGCCAACCGACTGGGTCAGAACGGAATGTGTGGCCGTGTTAATCGGGAGGGCTTGGACGGAAGGCGATGGAAACGAGGCCTGGCGTATCGCTGTGGAGGAAAGCGGCCTTGTGTGCGACCGCCACGTTCAAACGGGTCCTGATGATCGGGAGGGGCCTGGCGTATCGCAAAACGGAGGAAACGGACCTCCTACGATCGAAATGGGGGTCATGTTGATCGGGAGGGGTGTGGCGTACCGCAAAACGGAGGAAATGGACCTCCTATGGTCGAAACGGGGGTCCTGTTTATCGGGAGGGGTGTGGCGTACCGCAAAACGGACGAAACAGACTTGTGTTGGAGCGCTACGGTCGAAACCGGGGGGGAGGGGTGTGGTGTACCGCAAAACGGGACTCCACGGGATACTGTTCATCTCCACCGTCGACCTCCTCCAGCCTCCACGGGCTACCATCGACCTCCTCCAGCCTCCACGGGCTCCTGTTCATCCAGCCTCCACCGTGCGCTACTCCACCGGCTACTGTTCAACCACCCCTCCACGGGCACCCTCCACCGCTTCTCTGTTCATCCAGCCCTCCACACCACGGGGTCCTGTTCAACCACCCCTCCACGGCCACCCCTCCATCGTCTACTGTTCATCCAGCCCTCCACACCACGGGTTCCTGTTCATCCAGAGGCAACGCCACCGCTCACTGTTCATCCAACCCTCCCTCCCCCGGCAACACTCACTGTTCATCCCAGAGGCAGCATCGATCGGCTTCAGTTAGCAGCAGTAGCGAAGGAATCGCTCCATCGGGTTCAGTTAACATCCATCGATCGATCCCTCGGGTTCGATAGCGTAACTGCAGTACTGTCGCTCGGGTTCGATTAGAGCCCAACGCCTCGCTTCGGGTTCGATTAGAGCCAAGGCCTTGCACACACGCCACAGACGTATTTAGAGAAAGCAGCGCATCGCTCCGCCCCGACCTCCCACCGTGAACGGCAACTCCACGAAATTTTCCTCCCCTCGCTTCTACCACGGTTTTTCCGTCATGGACGACCTAAAGAATGTCATGCATTGCGTCTCCGGCCCGCCCAGACGAAAAGCCCATTTTCTGTCATGATTTTTTGTCATAGAAGTAGGAGCCCACCACATCTATGATGATACCGGGTTTTGTCACAATTATCGTCATAGAAGTGTCATATGTATGACAGAAAAAAATTCGTTCGGCCCAAAATGTCACGGATGTGTCTTTTTTTGTAGTGGGTTGGGGGCGCGTTCCCCCTCTCCCTTCCTCCCCCTCCTCCTTTAGGTGGAAACCTACTAGGACTTGGAGTCTTAGTAGGATTCACCTTCTCCCGGCGCGCCTAGCTAGGGCCGGCCGGCCTCCCCCTCCCTCCTCTATGTACGGGGGCAAGGCGGCACCCTAGAACACACAAATTTCTCTTAACCGTGTGCGGTGCCCCCCTCCATAGTTACACACCTCGATCATATCATCGTAGTGCTTAGGTGAAGCCCTGCGCCAGTAACATCATCATCACCATCGCCACGCCGTCGTGCTGACGGAACTCACCCTCGTCCTCAATTAGATGAAGAGCACGAGGGACGTCATCGAGCTGAACGTGTGCTGAACGCGGAGGTGCCGTACATTCAGTACTTGGATCGGTTGGATCGCAAAGATGTTCGACTACATCAACCATGTTACTAAACGCTTCCGCTTTCGGTCTACGAGGGTACATGGACACACTCTCCCCTCTCGTTACTATGCATCTCCTAGATAGATCTTGCGTGATGGTAGGATTTTTTTTGAAATTACCGCGTTCCCCAACAGTGGCATATGAGCCAGGTCTATGCGTAGATGTTAAATGCACGAGTAGAACACAAAGAGTTGTGGGCGATAATAGTCATACTGCTTACCAGCAATGTATTACTTTGATTCGGTGGTATTGTTGGATGAAGTGGCCCGGACCGACATTACATGACCGCGTTCATGAGACTGGTTGTACCGATGTGCTTTGCACACAGGTGGCTAGCAGGTGTCTATTTCTCCATCTTTAGTTGAATCGAGTTTTACTATGCTCGGTCCTTGTTGAAGGTTAAAAAAGCACACTTGACGAAAAATCATTGTGGTTTTGATGCGTAGGTAAGAACGGTTCTTGCTAGAAGCCCGTAGCAGCCACGTAAAACTTGCAACAACAAAGTAGATGACGTCTAACTTGTTTTTGCATGGCTTGCTGTGATGTGATATGGTCAAGACATGATGTGATATAATTTGTTGTATGAGATGATCATGTTTTGTAACAAACTTATCGGCAACTGGCAGGAGCCATATGGTTGTCGCTTTATTGTATGCAATGCAATCTCCATGTAATTGTTTTACTTTATCACTAAGCGGTAGCAATAGTCGTAGAAGCAATAGTTGGCGAGACGACAACGATGCTATGATGGAGATCAAGGTGTCGCACCGGTGACGATGGAGATCATGATGATGCTTCGGTGATGGAGACCATGAGCACAAGATGATGATGGCCATATCATGTCACATATTTTGATTGCATGTGATGTTTATCTTTTATGCATCTTATTTTACTTAAAACGGCGGTAGCATTATAAGATGATCCCTTACTAAATTTCAAGGTATAAGTGTTCTCCCTGAGTGTGCACCGTTGCTACAGTTCGTCGTGCCGAGACACCATGTGATGATCGGGTGTGATAAGCTTTACGTTCACATACAACAGGTGCAAGCCAGTTTTGCACACGCATAATCCTCGGGTTAAACTTGACGAGCCTAGCATATGCAGATATGGCCTCAGAACATTGAGACCGAAAGGTCGAACGTGAATCATATAGTAGATATGATCAACATAGTGATGTTCACCATTGAAAGCTACTCCACTCACGTGATGATCGGACATGGTTTAGTTGATATGGATCACATGATCATTTAGATGACTAGAGGGATATCTATCTGAGTGGGAGTTCTTAAGTAATATGATTAATTGAACTTTAATTTATCATGAAACATAGTACCTGATATTATTTTGCATGTCTATGATGTTGTAGATAAATGTCCCGTGCTACTGTTCCTTTGAATTTTAATGCGTTCCTAGAGAAAGCTAAGTTGAAAGATGATGGTAGCAACTACACGAACTGGGACTGTAACTTGAGGATTATCCTCATTGCTACACAGAAGAATTATATCCTTGATGCACCGCTAGGTGGCAGACCCAATGCAAGAGCAAATGTAGATGTTATGAACATTTGACAAAGCTCAGTATGATGACTACTTGATAGTTTAGTGCACCATGATTTACGGCTTAGAATCGAGACTTCAAAAACGTTTTGAACGCCATGGAACATATGAGATGTTCCAAGAGCTGAAAATGATATTTCAGACTCATGTCCATGTTAAGAGGTATGAGACCTCTAACAAGTACTTTGCCTACAAGATGGAGGAGAATAACTCAGCTAGTGAGCATGTGCTCAGAATGTCTGGGTACTACAATCACTTGAATCAAGTGGGAGTTAATCTTACAGATAAGATAGTGATTGACAGATTTCTCTAGTCACTATCACCAAGTTACTAGAACTTAGTGATGAGCTATAATATGCAAGGGATAGCGAAAATGATTCCCAAGCTCTTCACAATGCTGAAATCGGCGAAGGTAGAAATCAAGAAAGAGCTTCAAGTGTTGATGTTTGACAAGACCACTAGTTTCAAGTAAAAGGGCAAAGGAAAAGAAAGGGAACTTCAAGAAGAATGACAAGCAAGTTGCCACTCCCATGAAGAAGCCCAAAGCTAGACCCACTCCTGAAACTGAGTGCTTATACTGCAAAGGAAATGGTCACAGGAAGCGGAACTGCCCCAAATACTTGGTGGATAAGAAGGATGGCAAAGTGCAAAAAAGTATATATGATATATATGTTATTGATGTGTACTTTACTAGTGTTCATAGTAGGCCCTGGGTGTTTGATACAGGTACAGTTGCTATGATTAGTAAAACAAAATACAGTACAGAGGTTATAACCAATACACAAGCAGGCGTGAACCAGGAAGAAAAAGTTAGACCGTAGCCTTGTCGAACAACCTCGTTTCTCGAAACTGGAGTTACAAAATGAACAAAGACTAGTTGAGGGCGAGGTGACAATGTGTGTTGGAAATGATTCCAAGGTTGATAAGATCGCCATCGCATACTCCCTCTACCTTCAAGATTAGTATTGGAACTAAATAAATGTTATTTGGTGTTTGCGTTGAGCATAGATATGATTGGATCATGTTTATTGCGATACGGTTATTCATTTAAGTCAGAGAATAATTGTTGTTCTGTTTACATGAATAAAACCTTCTATGGTCTTACATCCAATGTAAATGGTTTACTGAATCTCGATCGCAGTGATACACATATTGATAATATTGATGCCAAAAGATGCAAAGTTAATAATGATAGTGCAACATGTTTGTGGCACTGCCGTTTAGGTCATATTGGTGTAAAGCGCATGAAGAAACTCCATGCAGATGGACTTTTGGAATCACTTGATTATGAATCATTTGATACTTGCGAACCATGCCTCATGGGCAAGATGACTAAGACTCCGTTCTTCAGAACAATGGAGCAAGCCACTGACTTACTGGAAATAATACATACCGATGTATGCGGTCCGATGAGTGTTGGGACTCGCGGTGGGTATCATTATTTTCTGACCTTCACAGATCATTTGAGCAGATATGGGTATATCTACTTAATGAAACATAAGTCTGAAACATTTGAAAAGTTCAAATAATTTCATAGTGAAGTACAAAATCATCGTAACAAGAAAATAAAGTTTCTATAATCTGATCGCAGAGGCGAATATTTGGGTTACGAGTTTGGCCTTCATTTAAAGCAATGTGGATTAGTTTCACAACTCACACCACCTGGAACACCACAACGTAATGGTGTGTCCGAATGTCATAACCATACTTTATTAGATATGGTACGATCTATGATGTCTCTTACCGATTTACCACTATCTTTTTTGGGGTTATGCATTAGAGACAGCTACATTCACGTTAAATAGGGCACCATCTAAATTCGTTGAGACGACACCATATGAACTATGGTTTCGCAAGAAACCTAAGTTGTCATTTCTTAAAGTTTGAGGTTGTGATGCTTATGTGAAAAAGCTTCAGCCTGATAAGCTCGAACCCAAATGGGAGAAGTGCGTCTTCATAGGATACCCAAAAAGAAATTGTTGGGTACACCTTCTATCACATATCCTAAGGCAAGATCTTTGTTGCTAAGAATGAATCCTTTCTTGAGAAGGAGTTTCTCTCGAAAGAAGTGAGTGGGAGGAAAGTAAAACTTGATGAGGTAGTTGTACTTTCTCCCGAATTGGAAAGTAATTCATCACAGAAATCAGTTCTAGTGATGCGTACACCAATTAGTGAGGAAGTTAATGATGATGATCATGAAACTTCAGATCAAGTTACTACCGAACCTCGTAGGTCAACGAGTACGCCCGCACTGCAGTGGTACGGTAATCCTGTTTTGGAAGTCATGTTACTAGACGATGATGAACCTGCGAACTATGAGGAAGCGATGATGAGCCCAGATTCTGCAAAATGGCTTGAGGCCATGAATTCTGAGATGGGATCCATGTATGAAGAACAAAGTGTGGACTTTGGTTGACTTGCCCTATGATCGGCAAGCCATTGAGAATAAATGGATCTTCAAGAGGAAGACGGACGCTGATAGTTGTGTTACTATCTACAAAGCTCGATTTGTCGCAAAAAGTTTTCGACAAGTTCAAGGTGTTGACTACGATGAGATTTTCTCACTCATAGTGATGCTTAAAGTCCGTGCGAATCATGTTAGAGATTGCCACATTTTATGAAATCTGACAAACGGATGTCACTACATTCCTTAATGGATATCTTAAAGAAGAGTTGTATATGATGCAACCAGAAGGTTTTGTCGATCCTAAAGGTGCTAACGAAGTGTGCAAGCTCCAGGGATCCATTTATGGACTGGTGCAAGCCTCTCGAAGTTGGAATATACGCTTTGATAGTATGATAAAAACATATGGTTTTATACATACTTTTGAAGAAACCTGTATTTACAAGAAAGTGAGTGGGAGCTTTGTAACATTTCTAATATTATATGTGGATGATATATTGTTGATTGGAAATAATACAGAATTTCTGTATAGCATAAAAGGATACTTGAATAAGAATTTTTTAATGAAAGACCTCAGTGAAGCTACTTACATATTGGGCATCAAGATCTATAAAGATAGATCTAGGCGCTTGATAAGACTTTTGATGAGTACATACCTTGATAAGATTTTGAAGGAGTTCAAATTGGATCATTCAAAGAAGGAGTTCTTACCTGAGTTGTAAGGTGTGAAGTTGAGTAAAGACTCAAAACCCGACCACGGCAGAAAATAGAATGAATAGTCATTCCCTATGCCTCAATCATAGGTTCTATAAAGTATGCTATGCTGTGTACCAGACCTATTGTGTACCTCACCATGAGTTTGGCAAGAGGGTACAATAGTGATCCATGAATGGATCACTGCACAGCGGTCAAAAATATCCTTAGTGGAATAAGGACATGTTTCTCGGTTATGGAGGTGACAAAAAGTTCGTTGTAAAGGGTTACGTCGATGCAAGCTTTAACACTGATCTGGATGACTCTAAGTCTCAATCTGGATACATATTGAAAGTGGGAGCGATTCGCTAGAGTAGCTCCGTGCAGAGCATTGTAGACATAGAAATTTTGCAAAATGCATACGGCTCTGAATGTGGCAGACCCGTTGACTAAACTTCTCTCACAAGCAAAACATGATCACTCTTTGGGTGTTAATCACATAGCGATGTGAAGTAGATTATTGACTCTAGTAACCCTTTGGGAATTAGTCACATGGAGATGTGAACTAATCACATAAACATGTGAACTATTGGTGTTAAATCACATGACGATGTGAACTAGATTATTGACTCTAGTGCAAGTGGGAGACTGAAGGAAACATGCCCAAGATGCAATAATAAAGTTGTTATTTATAGTTCCTTAAATCATGATAAATGTTTATTATTCATGCTAAAATTGTATTAACCGGAAACTTAGTACATGTGTGAATACATAGACAAAACAGAATGTCCCTAGTATGCCTCTACTAGACTAGCTCATTAATCAAAGATGGTTAAGTTTCCTAAACCATAGACATGTGTTGTCATTTGATGGACGGGATCACATCATTGGGAGAATGATGTGATGGACAAGACCCATCCGTTAGCTTAGCATATTGATCGTTTAGTTTTTCTTCTATTGCTGTCTTCATGACTTATACATGCTCCTCTGACTATGAGATTATGCAACTACCGAATACCGGAGGAACACTTTGTGTGTTATCAAACGTCACAACATAACTGGGTGATTATAAAGATGCTCTACAGGTGTCTCCGATGGTGTTTGTTGAGTTGACATAGATCAAGATTAGGATTTGTCACTCCGTGTATCGGAGAGGTATCTCTGGGCCCTCTCGGTAATGCACATTACTATAAGCCTTGCAAGCAATGTGACTAATGAGTTAGTTGCGGGATGATGCATTACGGAACGAGTAAAGAGACTTGCCGATAACGAGATTGAACTAGGTATGATGATACCGACGATCGAATCTCGGGCAAGTAACATACCGATGACAAAGGGAACAACGTATGTTGTTATGCGGTTTGACCGATAAAAGATCTTCGTAGAATATGTAGGAGCCAATATGAGCATCCAGGTTCCATTATTGGTTATTGACCGGAGATGTGTCTCGGTCATGTCTACATAGTTCTCAAACCCGTAGGGTCCATGCGCTTAGCGTTTGATGACGATTTGTATTATGAGTTATGTGATTTGATGACCGAAGTTTGTTTGGAGTCACGGATGAGATCACGGACATGCCGAGGAGTCTCGAAACGGTCGAGAGGTAAAGATTCATATATTGGAAGGTTACATTCGGACACCGGAATGGTTCGAGTCGTTTCGGATTAGTTTCGAAAGGCCGGGATTACCGAACCCCCCCACACACCACCCCCCGCCCGAAAGTTCATGGGCCTTAGTGGAAAGGAGAGAAGGGCCAGAAGGGAGGCCGCACAACCCCGCCCCCCCACGGCCAGTCCGAATTGGACTAGGGAGGGGGGCGGCGCCCCCTCTTTCCTTCTCCCCTCTTCCTCCTTCCCTCTCTCTCTCTCCCTCTCTTGGAAAGGAAGGGGAATCCAACTAGGATTAGGAATCCTAGTTGGACTCCCCATGGCACGCGCCCCCTTGGGCCGACCACCTCTCCTCCCCCTTGACATACATGGGAGGAGGGCACCCCAAAGGCAGACCAAGTCTTCTCTTAGCCGGGTGCGGTGCCCCCCTCCACAGTTACACACCTCGGTCATACCGTCGTAGTGCTTAGGCAAAGCCCTGCGTCGGTAACTTCATCATTACCGTCGCCATGCCGTCGTGCTGATGGAACTCTCCCTCGGCCTCAACTGGATCAAGAGTTCGAGGGATGTCATCGAGCTGAATGTGTGCTGATCGCGAAGGTGTCGTACGTTCGGTACTTGGATCGGTTGGATCGCGCAGACGTTCGACTACACCAACCGCTAAGCATTAAACGCTTCCTCTTTCGGTCTATGAGGGTGCGTGGACACACTCTCCGCTCGTTGCTATGCATCTCCTAGATAGATCTTGCGTGATCGTAAGTAAAAAATTTAAAATCTGCGTTCCTCAACACCTACCAGATGAGCAAATGCCTCCAACTAGCTACAACCACAAACCTTAGGTCCATGGATCACAACATCGCAAAAGAACCACCATCAAAAACACATCAACATCCAATATACTCACAAATACACGAACCACGACTACCCAAAGAAGAGAACAATCCATCAAGCAATCACAAAGCCTTGCCTATGGCGCCATTCTTCTTGCTTTTTCTCCCAAATGATTTCTCCTTCGTGGTGTTAGAACGATGGCTAGTGCACACTCTCTTGCTCTTGTCCCTGATAGCCTTCTCCTTTGAGAGGCAATGGACGATTAGGACCAACATCAGACAAACCATTGTAGAGAGTTTTAAAAGTAAATTTATTAGACTTTGTAAATTTTCAAAGATGGAGATCAGGGCTCTTGTTAAGAGCCACCCACATCATCATACTTCTCAAAGTATTTCATTGGTCTTGCTGGTCGTGATCATATTCCCACCTTCTCCTGAATCCGATGGTCCCCCCCCCCCCAATCGTAATACGCCCCCCCCCCCCCCCGCCACCACCACCACCACCAATTCGATTTCTATTAAAGAAACCATCTGGTTCCGTTCAACCTAAGAACAAACTACAACAAAAAAAAACTTCCCAGCCATATTAGACACATTATACTGTTAATCCAAGCACACTGCATAATAAAGCTATAAATACTTGTTACAAAGAGGAAAGTTCCCGCACCAAAAGTCAGTTTGTTTCCCATCGCACACTAGCATCTTTCTGCCTTGCACATAGAATTTCTCAACCCTGAGTAAATCAGACCACATAGCTGAGTCACTTCGTTTATTAGAGACCATGGAGATGGGTTAGGATTTGTGGCTCTCGGTGCCACACATCCCTATATGAATATAGCATTAAAAAAGATACCAAGAAATTTCAGGAAAAAAACTGGAAATTTTGGGGATATCAAACCTGGGTGCTCATTGTACACATGTATTCAATTTCATGGGAATGGGTGCCTGTGGTAATCTCGATTAAAAAACTAAAAAAATTCCTTGTATGTATAGGAGAAATATTTGGATGGATCGTATGTCGGGCCATATTTCCTTCGCCACAGATACCATGGGCATCCATTCCCCACGAAACTGAATATGGGCGTACAATGGGCACCCAGGTTTGATATCCCAAAATTTTAGATTTTTTTTTTTTTGAAACTTCCTAGTTTTTTTAGTGATATACTTTTTTTTAAAATGGGTGTGTGGACCTGGGAGCTCCAATGCATTTCCCCCATGCATATGCCATCCTGAAACCTATATCTTGCCATAACAATTTGCTGCCAGGGGCCATCACTGCTCTCAAGCTTCCACCAGCATTTGCTCAGCAATTATTTACACCCAATACTCCTTCATGTTTGGGTACGAGTCACCTCTAAATCTGCAATACCAAGTCAGCTGATCCATGTGAGGCGACGCAACGCAATAAACTGGGCAACTAGGCCTCTCGCTCTAGACCAATCGAGCTTATAATACGCTGAAAAAAGATCAGTCGTCCTTAGGAAAAAAACGTTCATTCCACGAGGATCTTAGGAGAAAACGTTGGATCAGAAGCAGCAACGGCCATGCCAAATGGAACAGTAAATTATATTTGCACTAGCAGATTTTAATTTTAATTGTACAGGGACAGCTCATGCTCAACGAACAAGACCCAAATAATACGGGGTACAGTTTTCATCTCGAAAAGAAGTACGAATACAAATAACGCTCGGTTAATTTCCAGCCTTCTTCGCCAGCTTAGCGAAGAGGCTACCGTCGTAGACGGTGCGCACGGTGTCCTTCTGAAGGAAGCCGTCCTTGTCCTTGGCGAGGCTGTAGAGCATGCCCCACTCCGCCTTCGACGCCGCCCTGCAACCGCCGGCGGAGTTAGCCGTCGGTATGAATGGTAGTATTTCTTTCTATAAGATTTACAGGTAGAGATGAATTATTACCATCCTTTGAAGTCACCCTCCTTCCTGTTGGCAGTGCGCATCGCATCCAGCTCGTCCTCGTTCAGGGCGTTCGGCTTCACCTTGGCGTACTTGGTGAATATGTCGTTGAACTTCGCTGGAACAAACCTTCCTTGCGCATCGTACGAGCCGCTGTCGCTCCCGTGGATCCCTTTCTGGATGTTGGCTATGTAGATGTCAAACCGCGACGTCGTAGCATTTTCCTGCATGTCATGTTTGTATCAGGTACTGTGTCCACGGGTTCTGTACTCGTATCAGAGTAGGGCACACAGTTGCAGGTGTACGCAGAAGGACGTGTTGGACGACAAGTGTGCTGGCGCCTGAAGCGTAAAGCGTTTGTTTAGGCCGCCAACCTTGCCATATATGCACCAAACTAACTGACTATGAGGAGACTGGAGGAGCACGCCGATGATATTTGACATGGATTAAGCGCCCAAGGGAACATGGAAACGGCATGAAATTGTGTACGCGTGTTGGGCAGGTGAAACGAAAGAAAGAGCATGGACGTACAGGTCTGGTCTTGGGTCCGATGGCTCCGTTGATCAGGGTCGCGCTGGCCGCCGCCTCGATAGCTCCGAGACCGATGGCACGAAGCCCTGCATGCATGCACACAAAGGCCAAAATTAGAAGCCTGCGACGACGTACGGCCAGCCGTCGACGCAAAAAAGAACCGAAGCCGATGAACGAGGGAGCGGAGAAGAAGATGCGTGATCGACGGTCGTTTCCTCACCTTGCTCGGTCTCGGAGAAGGAGACGATGCCGTCGTTGTCGGTGTCGAAGAACGCCACGTGCTTCTCCAGCGCCGTCGTCCAGACCGGAGCCGCCGCCGCCGCCTGGCTCCCTGTCAGAATCGAAGCGAATCAGTTAACAATTCAAACAGAAATGGGCGATATATAAAAAGAGATCGTGCCCCGGCCGGAAACCATGGACTTACAGGAGGACACGGCGAGCAGAAGCAGGAGGGTCGCGGCCGCCGCCGCGGGCAGAGATGACATCCGACGCTGGCCGGTGGCGCCCATCGTGTCAGGCGATTCCTCCTCTCTCTCTCGACCCTTTCTCTGTCTCTCTCTCTCTCTGGCTCCCGATCTATCCTTATCTATCCCCTGATCGAGGCTGCGTCTGCGTGCCTCTGTGCCTCGACGTGCGGCCCTATTTATAGGACGGCCTGCGCTCCGGGTAGGCGTGTGGCGGCCTCGCCATCACATCACAGGCGGCCTGGGGAGACCTCACGCGAATTCATTACATCACAGCAACGTGGACCGCCTGCCAGCAGCAGAACGACAGAGAAGCTTTGGGAATCCAGCATGCACGATCGATCGGTGCGAAATCGGCAGATACGCTGCAAGTAAATGCGCGGGTGTAAATTTGGAGGACAAAATTAATATCCACCAAGAATGCGGATTGCGCACAGGCTGTGAGTGCTGATTTTCCTTTGTTTTGATGGAAGGCTAAAGGCTATGAATGCTGATTAATGGAGAAATATTTTGTCGAGATGGCCGGCCCAAGTCAAGCGAACGGGTACAGTTCGGCCGGTTTTCTTGGAACCCTCGCTGACGTGAGAGCGAGATGGGTCGGCCCAGACGCGAGCTTTTTCAAAAAAAAGATTCCCACTTAAAAAATTATTCGAGCTTTTCCAAAAAATGTTTGTGTTTTAAAAAGGGATTTAAACAAACAGTCTTTCAAATTTGTCCAAATTCAAAAATACTCAGCAGCTTCATAAATGTTCATGTTTTAGAAAAATTGTTAAATATTTTGAAACACTATTCATGTTTCTGAAATATTGAACGCAAATTCAAATTTTGTTTCCAATTTTCGAAATTTGTTCACATTTTTCAAAACAAATGTGAATTTCAAAAGAAATCAGGGTCTCTCACAAAATCTTCAGAACTTTAAGAGATTGTTTCAAATTTCAAGAAATGTTCTAAAAATATATACAGATATGCGCCTACAATTAGTTCTTAAAAATAATTTGAGGCAAAGTTATTTCTAAAATGTGCACTCAGCCTACTAGAAATTACTCCCTCCGTCCCATAATATAAGAGCGTTATTTACACTACAAACGCTCTTATATTATGGGACGAAGAGATTATCACACACCAACTCTGGTGGCTAGTTACCTGCGTTCACGACCGGGTGTGGTCGTGAGTTTGATTCCTAGCTAGTACACTCCTTTTCTGTATTTTTACACGGCTTTCTACGGTGCCATCCAATGGGCCGGCCAACTCAGGCTACCACCAATGGGTCGCAATGAGCCCTATAAAAGGAAAACCCTATTGGACGCTCGCTGCGTCAAGTTGGCAGAACCTATTTGACGCGTGTTAGCGTCACAAGGTTGACCTTTCGCTGAGGTGAGCCACCGGGTCGGCCGGCCCATGTACAGGGTCCGCGTTTTATCCTTTCGCTACACCTTCCTTCGTTGTTTCCTTCGTTTTTTCTGTGTTTTTTTGCTTCCGGTTCTTTGCAATGGTTTGTCCGGTCTTCACTGATTTTGTTCTGTTTCATTTTGTTTTGCTTCCTTTTTCCTTTCGTTTTTTTCTTTTTCGTTTTTTTCTTTTTCGTTTCTTTTCTGCTTTTTTATTTCTTCTTCTCTTTCCTGTGTGTTATATTCAAAGGTTGCCTCCTATTACAAAGATATTCATCATATATGAAAAACATGGCTAACTGTATGAAAAAGTTCACTATGCATTACGAAAATGTTCATCGTACATTTAACAAAATGTTCACCATATATTAAGAAAATGTTCATTGTATTTAAAAAATGTTCATTGTGTACTAAAACAATGTGCAGCGTATATCAAAAATGTTCAGCGTTTATCAAAAATGTTCAACGTGTATTTTTAAAAATTCAGTGTATATCACAAGAAAGTTCAATGTGTATTTAAAAAGATGTTCAATGGTTGAATTTATTTGATTTTTTAATCTACCGATGCGATTAGTTCTTCAAAAATCTCGCGCCACTGTAATCACTAATAATCATTAGCTCAACTGGTAAGTAATACTTACTCTCTGTCTTTGGTTGTGAGTTCGACTACTTGACTAAGCAACCTTTTTTTGCTAATTTAATTCAAGCCACCGGATGGGCCGGCCCAATTGGATTAACACCCTGCGCGAAAGCTGCTCCTGTTGACGCACGCGAGCGTCAGCTAGGAGCACTCCGTCAAGTTGTCGTGCAAACGCACAGGCAGCGGGACGCTAGCGATTAAATGGGCCGGCCGGTTGTGCGTTACACTGATCCCGGTTTTGGGAATCTTCTAGAAGGTTCCCAACCGGTCCAGATCAGGTTTTTTCGTTTTCCTTTTTTTCCTGTTCTTTCTTTTATGGTTTTCTTCAGTTTTTCATTATTTTATTTATGTTTTATTTTTCGTTTTTCCTTTTCTTTTACTCGTTTTTTATAGCTGTTTCCTTTTTTCCCTTTTCTTTCTTGTTTCTTTCTAAATATTTAGACTTCAAAATTCAAAAAATGTTCAACTCTCCAAAACAGCCCACGTTTCCAAATTTTGTTCCATTCTACTAAAAAACTGTTCAAGAATTACAAATATTGTTCCCTTCTATTCAAAAAATATTCAAAATTAAAAAACAAATTTGTCTTCACCATTTTTATGCTGGGATTTAAATTTTTCAAATGTTTGCAGTTTTTTTACCAATTCATACAACATTCATGAATTTCAAAAAACTTCCCACTTTGAAAATTGGGTCACAAATTCAAAACAAATCGTTTATTCATAATTTGTTCTAGATTCAAAAAATGTTTTGAAATTTAAAAAATGTTCTCACTTAAAAAATTCAGAAATTCGAAACATATTGGTATTTATTAAATTTGTTGAGGAATTACAAAAATGTTCGGCACTTTCAATAAATGTTCCCAGTTTCAAAATTTGTTGACTAATTTGGAAAATGTTCATGTTTTCAAATTTTACAATTTCTTTGGTGAATTTCGAAAAATGTTTGCGTTTTCTAATTTTTGGTTCACAAATTCAAAAATGTTCCTGCTTTCTGAATTTGTTCACAAATTCAATAAATGTTCTTATTTTAAAATTTTGTTCGCTAATTAAAATTATGTTCAGGTTTTGCAAATATTGTTTGTAAATTAAAAAAAATGGTGTTACCATTATTTGTTCCTCTTTTTGGAAATTTTGTTCATAGTTTTGAAAAATGTTCGTGTTTTCAAATTTGTTCCTTTTTGGAATTTTTTTTTTTGAGATTCCCAACAAATGTTGTGTTTTCACAAAGTGGCAGAGTTTTAAAATTTGTTCAGAAATATCAAAGAAGAAAATCACGTCCGAAATTGCAAACAAAGTTCATATAAACCGGGCTGCCATTTTGGACACCAATCTCTAGGGATTACGGTGGTTAGTGACGTTGATCACTTGCAGTAGGTCGTCGGTTCAAGTCTTGTCACGAACTTTTACATGCTTCGAATTTTAAGGAACAGTTGTTTGTTTTTTTGCCGCTGTTGTTTGCTTTTTCAAGTGTGATGCTACAAATCTTTCACAAATGTTTCTCTGTCGCAGCGGCTAGTACAGCTCACCCTTTGCAACGAGGTCGTGGGATCGAATCACAGGGCACGCGCTTCTATTTTTGCTTTTTCCCATCTCGCGAACGTGATGCCATCGCGTGCCACTGTAAATGGGCCGGCCCAGTTTTGCCGCCACTGTGCGAAACCCCGACCTTTTGCCGCAACGAGCGGCATATAGGAGGTCTCCTATAAAAGGACAGGTTTTCTTCTTGTTTCAGGATGTGTTTTCTTTCTTTTCTTTTTTCTTTATATTTTTTCATGCCGGTGGCTTCTATTTTTGCTTTTTCCCATCTCGCGAACGTGATGTCACACGTGCCATCGTAAATGGGCCGCCCAGTTTGTTACTTCTGTAAACTCCTCGACCTTTTGCCGCAACGAGCGGCATATAGGAGGTCTCCTATAAAAGGACAGGTTTTCTTCTTTTTTCAGGATGTGTTTTATTTCTTTTCTTTTTTCTTTTATATTTGTTTCATGCCAGTGGCACCCTGGCTCAGAGAAATCGGAATGCCCCGTATTCCAGCCCAGAGATCAAGGAGAAGTCTTTGGAATACGACACTGCTTGACATAGAACAAATCAACTCTTATTACAAAGGATAATAAATACACAGGTCTGGTGTTACAAAGGATCACATCAGCACGGCGACACTATGCCTACGGTACTACAATTGCTCTATGCTAGCAATGAACAACTCAGAAAGGCCGAATACTTCTAGCAATGAACAACGACGAAGGAGGTGAACTCCACTCCGAGGACTCGGTGGGACACGATCTAGCTCGCACGCTGAAACCTCGACAAGCAATCAATCAAACATGGCATCACCAGAATCGGCATGACACGCCAGTTCAGTACATTGAACGTACTTGCAAGCTCACAACAACCAAAAGCATCATGGCAAAACAACAACATAACATTAAACAGGTTAATTAAATTAACAGCTACCATGATACAAAAGCAACTACTAAGCATGATATGAAACTACTACAATGCTGATAAACCTCTCCAATCTCAAAACCCATCTCACTCTTGGCTATCAGGCCAAGTAATATACCATCTCGATCACCTCGTGATCCACCTGATCACCTTGTGATCAAACATCCACATGATCAACTCATGACCACATCACAAGCTGAACGATCATCCTTGTGATCATCTCAATATCATCATCTGCATCTTGCCAAACCGTTACTGTTCAAAATATATCAACATATAAATCACCTATAAGTCATTCCGTCATGTGAGTGTTGATCGAACGGTGTGACCTAGTACGAACTTGTGCACATGACCGAGGACGTGGCTATCGATAGGTTAAACACACACACTCTGCAGAGGTAGCGCACTATACCCACACCACAGAACCCATGGCCTCGCACTCCCATTCGGGTGGGCCAACGGCGTTTTGACAAACCGATCTACTGCCATGACACTCTCCCGGCCACTCCGACAAACACCCTTCTGGGCTAAGTCATGGGTGGCCCCATGTCTACCAAAGACATCAACGGCCACCATCATGGAAAAACAAAAATGGTCCAAACGGGGACAAAAAGGGCCGTATCCAACTATGGCCACACAAGGCTTATGTACACCTACCTGATCAGCTTAGCGCACCCATAACCTTCCGTCGTTGGAGGCACCGGCGAGAGGCACGACAATAGCATCGCATTAGGGCCTTCCCATAAAAGGAAAATGTGGTTGCACTGGAAAAGCCCAGTTCGGTGTCACCTGACCAACTAAATGACGGAATTTATCCCCAAAAATATAACAGTGATAACTATACTCCGATATCATCTATCAACCTGTAATCCAAGTCATAGAAATATCCAACCACTAATCCAAAGCATACTATCGTCATATCAAAATACTCCGAGGATAGCATAACCCTACTATCATGATGAATCCAAGAAATCAAGATACTACTAATCCAACAGCAAGAACAAGCTATCCAAATTTAAGATCCACATGCAAGCATTATCTCCGAAATCATACTCCAAAACATAATATCAACTATCATCATGAAAATAATACTAGCCACTAATAATCCAAAGGCAGCATGACATCCAAAGTAATACTCCAGAATGTACTACCAGATACCAACATGACAATAATCATAATACAAGCCACTAATAATCCAATGGCAACAACTCATCCACATAAGCTGCAAAATATTGATCCTAACACTCCGGGCAATACCTTGGCAATAGCAAGATCAAAATAATACTCGAAAAGTGCCATGAACAAGTCACACATAGCTAATGCAAAATTTTAAATAAGTTTAGATAAGTAAACCATGTCACTACATTGCAATCATGCAAATGGAGGGTGTGGCTTACTGGGGGATGGATTCACCGAAGAAGTCACGAGAGGCTCGCAGAAAGAATCAATGAAATAGTTCGCTCTCGGAGGAGGCTAATTAAGCGCAAGGGCAAAATGGTCATTTTAAGAATGTGACAACATCATGAAAATGATACTAACAGAACGAGCTCGACGAGACGAAGAAGTGTGCTATAGAATCACCTCATTTGGAGTTAGGAGCAAAAAGATAAGAAGGTTTGAAATTCAAGGACTAATCTTCAAAAGAACCACGGCAAATGTGTCCCCTCGGGTGAAAATGTAAAACTCATTCTCTCGAGAATACGCCTTCGTAACACGTAAAGCGCACTTTCGGGGCGAAGTGAAAATAGAATACACTTTCTAAAAGTGAAAACGACTGGGGTTGATGCCTCCACTTGCAACACCGGGCGGAGGAGGGGCCAGCACTCGGGTCACCGACAGCGGGTCCCACGCGCCTTCTCTCTCCTCCTGGCCTTCTCCTTCTTCTCCTCCGACGCGCACTGAGGCAGAGGCGAGGCCGGGCGCACCGACGACGACCGCCGACGGCTCCGTCCAGCTCTCGCGTCGTGCCGCCACAACCGTGATCAGCAGGTCGAGCCGCGCCGCCCTGGGCTATCCAGACAACCCCGGGAGGTCAGCGTCGAGGAGAGTCACGGCTGCAGCGGACGAGGCTTCGGCCGAAGCTTGAGGACCAGGCCATGGCGATTCCGATGATGAACGGGGAGCTGCGGGAGAGGCTCTGGTGGCTGGGTGGTCTACTAGAGGTGGAAGACGGAGGAGAGGGGCTTCGGTTCGCCGAAATCGGACTGGACAAGGGGTGGCGGCCATGGCGGCCAACTATGGCGAGGAGGGCTCCGGGGCTCGAGCAAGGGTCTAGTCGGGACCAGAGGAGGGTGGGGAGGCTGGTGGTGAGGTCGAACGGGCTCGGGAGCCACTTAAATAGGCGGGGAGGGGATAGCCAAGGGTGAGTGCCGCCGTGCCGCGTCCGAGCCTGTCGAGCTCAGCGATCACGGGGAGGGCACCAGAAGTCGACGAGGCATCAACGACAAGCTTCATGGGGCAGAGGAGGCCAAGGGAGCACGGGGAGGAAGAAACAAACGCCATTAAGGCCATGTCGCCACTGTTGGCCCGTGGGCGCGCGGCAGCGAGCGCCGACGAGGAGGCTTCCGGAGAGGGAGAGGGGTCCAGGAAGGTGGCGACAACGAGGGGAAGACACTGGACATGCTCACGCCGCTGCCGATGAGAGGGAGGGGGGCACAAGCACAAACGACGCCCCGCCGCCATCGCGCAAGTAGCGTGCATTGCCATGCCAGCTGCGCAGTCACCACGGGACAAGGCACAGGGAGGTCACGAGAGGATCGCAAACTATGTCTGTGGTGAAGTCCCTCCAAGATAGAGCGTTAATGAGGCTATGGCTTGATCTGAGGTGTTGTGCTTGGGTTGGAACTAAGCTCTGTAGTTTTCTGTAGCAAACTTGACTGTGCACTAGTGATCAACAGAGAATTGATTGTATCCAAATAAGTTGTTTGGGGTGATTAACTAAGGAAGGACTATGATCCTGGAGGTTTTGAGGGGAAATGGAGCACAAAACAATAGAGTTGCTTTGTAACTACCATTATTGGTCCAGAATCAAGATCATGATGGTTCACTCACAAGGAGTATCAACTTGATCTGAAATTTGGCAAGGCATAATGATTTGGATATGTAGAGATGCTGTAAAAATTTCATACCAACTGGATTCACCAAAATGTTACTTGCTTCACAAATATCCTCTCTCTCGAGAAACTTGGAATAATTTTGGAGAAATATTGGCTTAGTGAAATGATCCCAAATTTGGAGAGAGGTTATAAGGGTAGGAGCATGATCTGGTAATTTATCAGAATTAATGAAGCAATATAATGAAGGAAATATGCCCTAGAGGCAATAATAAAGTTATTATTTATTTCCTTGTATCATGATAAATGTTTATTATTCATGCTAGAATTGTATTAACCGGAAACATAATACATGTGTGAATATATAGACAAACAAAGATGTCACTAGTATGCCTCTACTTGACTAGCTTGTTAATCAAAGATGGTTATGTTTCCTAACCATGAACAAGGAGTTGTTATTTGATTAACAAGGTCACATCATTAGTAGAATGATCTGATTGACATGACCCATTCCGTTAGCTTAGCACTTGATCGTTTAGTATGTTAATGCTTTCTTCATGACCCATACATGTTCCCGTAACTATGAGATTATGCAACTCCTGCTTACGTGAGGAACACTTTGGGTACTACCAAACGTCACAACGTAATCGGGTGATTATAAAGGAGTACTACAGGTGTCTCCAAAGGTACTTGTTGGGTTGGCGTATTTCGAGATTAGGTTTTGTCACTCCGATTGTCGGAGAGGTATCTCCAGGCCTTCTCGGTAATGCACATCACTTAAGCCTTGCAAGCATTACAACTAATGAGTTAGTTGTGAGATGATGTATTATGGAACGAGTAAAGAGACTTACCGGTAACGAGATTGAACTAGGTATTGGATACCGACGATCGAATCTCGGGTAAGTAACATACCGATGACAAAGGGAACAACGTATGTCATTATGCGGTTTGACCGATAAAGATCTTCGTAGAATATGTAGGAACCAATATGGGCATCCAGGTTCCGCTATTGGTTATTGACCGAGAATGGTTCTAGGTCATGTCTACATAGTTCTCGAACCCGTAGGGTCCGCACGCTTAACGCTTCGGCGACAGTTCATAATGAGTTTATAAGTATTGATGCACGAAGGTTGTTCGAGTCCCGGATGTGATCACGGACATGACGAGGAGTCTCGAAATGGTCGAGACATAAAGATTGATATATTGGAAGCCTATGTTTGGACTTGAATGGTTCCGAGTGAAAACAGGATGTTATTTTAACACCGGGGTTACCGGAACCCCGGGGTATATGGGCCCTCATGGGCCTTGAGGGAGAAGGAGAAGGGCCGGCCAGTGGGCTGCGCGCCCCCTCCCCTTCCAGTCCGAATAGGACAAGGAGAGGGGCGGCGCCTTCCCCTTTCCCTCCCCAATCCTACTCCAACTAGGAGAAGGGAGTCCTACTCCCGGTGGGAGTAGGACTCCTCCTTGCGCGCCCCCTTGGGCCGCCACCTCCCCTTGGCTCCTTTATATACAGCAGGGGGCACCCCAAGACACACAAGTTGATCTACGGATCTTTCCTTAGCCGCAGCGGTGCCCCTTCCACCATATTCCACTTCGGTCATATCGTCAGAGAGCTTAGGCGAAGCCTGCCGGAGAAGTCATATCGTCGCTGAGCTTAGGCGAAGCCCTGCGTCGGTGGAGCATCAACATCGTCACCACGCCGTCGTGCTGACGGAACTCATCCCCGACACTTTGCTGGATCGGAGTCCGGGGATCGTCATCGAGCTGAACGTGAGCAGAACTCGGAGGTGCCGTACGTTCGGTGCTTGGATCGGTCGGATCGTGAAGACGTACGACTACATCAACCGCGTTGTTATAACGCTTCCGCTTTCGGGTCTCACGAGGGTACGTGGACGGACACTCTCCTCTCGTTGCTATGCCATCACCATGGTCTTGCGTGATCGTAGGAAAATCTCTGAAATTACTACGCTCCCCAACAAAGGCATCGAGCCTGGTTTTATGCGTTGATGTCATATGCACGAGTAGAACACAAGTGAGTTGTGGACGATACAAGTCATACTGCCTACCAAAGCATGTCATACTTTGGTTCAGCGGCATTGTTGGACGAGACGATCCGGACCAACCTTACGCCAGACGCTTACGCGAGACCGGTTCCTCGACGTGCTTTGCACATAGATGGCTTGCGGAAGACCTGTCTCTCCAACTTTAGTTGAACCGAGTGTGGCTACGCCCGGTCCTTGAGAAGGTTAAACGGAGTCTATTTGACAAACTATCGTTGTGGTTTTGATGCGTAGGTAAGAACGGTTCTTGCTCAGCCCGTAGCAGCCACGTAAAACTTGCAACAACAAAGTAGAGGACGTCTAACTTGTTTTTGCAGGGCATGTTGTGATGTGATATGGTCAAGACGTGATGCTATATTTTATTGTATGAGATGATCATGTTTTGTAACCGAAGTTATCGGCAATCGCGAGAGCCATATGGTTGTCGCTTTATTGTATGCAATGCAATCGCGATGTAATGCTTTACTTTATTACTAAGCGGTAGTGATAGTCGTGGAAGCATAAGATTGGCAAGACGACAAACGATGCTACGATGGAGATCAAGGTGTCGCTACGGTGATTTATGGTGATCATGACGGTGCTTGGCGATGGAGATCACAAGCACAAGATGATGATGACCATATCATATCACTTATATTGATTGCATGTGATGTTTATCCTTTATGCATCTTATCTTGCTTTGATTGACGGTAGCATTATAAGATGATCTCTCACTAAAAATTATCAAGAAGTGTTCTCCTGAGTATGCACCGCTGCCAAAGTTCGTAGTACCCGGACACCACGTGATGATCGGGTGTGATAAGTTCTACGTCCATCTACAACGGTGCAAAACAGTTGCACACGCAGAATACTCGAGTTAAACTTGACGAGCCTAGCATATAACAGATATGGCCTCGGAACACGGAGACCGAAAGGTCGAACGTGAATCATATAGTAGATATGATCAACATAGTGATGTTCACCGTTGAAACTACTCCGCCTCACGTGATGATCGGACACGGTTTAGTTGATATGGATCACGTGATCACTTAGATGACTAGAGAGATGTCTGCCTAAGTGGGAGTTTTTAATATGATTAATTGAACTTAAATTTATCATGAACTTAGTACCGATAGTATTTTGCTTGTCTATGTTTACCGTAGATAGATGGCTCGTCTTTGTTGTTCCGTTGAATTTTAATGCGTTCCTTGAGAAAGCAAAGTTGAAAGATGATGGTAGCAATTACACGGACTGGGTCCGTAACTTGAGGATTATCCTCATTGCTGCCTGAGAAAAATTACGCCCTGGAAGCACCGCGGTAGCGAACTGCTGCGGAATCTTGAGCCGAAGTTATGAACGTCCGCAAAGCAGCCGATGACTACTCTATAGTTCAAGTGTGCCATGCTTTACGGCTTAGAACCGGGTCTTCAACGACGCTTTTGAACGTCATGGAGCATATGAGATGTTCCAGAGTTGAAGTTAATATTTCAAGCAAATGCCCGGATTGAGAGATATGAAGTCTCCAATAAGTTCTATAGCTGCAAGATGGAGGAGAATAGTTACATCGGTGAGCACATACTCGTAATGTCCGGGTATAACAATCACTTAATTCAGCCGGGAGTTAATCTTCCGGATGATAGTGTCATTGATGTAATTCTCCAATCATCGCCACCAAGCTACAAGAGCTTTGTGATGAACTATAATATGCAAGGGATGACTAAGACAATTCCTGAGCTCTTCGCAATGCTAAAAGTCATGGAGGTAGAAATCAAGAAAGAGCATCAAGTGTTGATGGTCAACAAGACCACTAGTTTCAAGAAAAAGGGCAAAGGGAAGAAGAAGGAAACTTCAAAAAGAACAAGCAAGAAAGTTGCTGATCAAGAGAAGAAACCCAAGTCTGGACCTAAACCTGAAACCGAGTGTTTTACCGCAAGGCACCGGACATCGGAAGCGGAACTGCCCCAAGTATTTGGCGGATAAAAAGGATGGCAAGGTGAACAAAGGTATATGTGATATACATGTTATTGATGTGTACCTTACTAGAGCTCGTAGTAGCACCTGGTATTTGATAATCGGTTACATTGCTAATATTTGCAACTCGAAACAGGGACTACGGAATAGACGAGCACCGCAAAGGACGAGGTGACGATGCGCGTGGGAAATGGTTCCAAAGTCAATGTGATCGCTGATCGGCACGTTACCTCTACATCTACCTTCTGGATTAGTTTTAGACCTAAATAATTGTTATTTGGTGCCTGCGTTGAGCATGAACATTATATCTGGATCTTGTTTAATGCGAGACGGTTATTCATTTAAATCAGAGAATAATGGTTGTTCTATTTATATGAGTAATATCTTTTATGGTCATGCACCCTTGAAGAATGGTCTATTCTTGTTGAATCTCGACAGTAGTGATACACATATTCATAATGTTGAAGCCAAAAGATGCAAGAGTTGATAATGATAGTGCAACTTATTTGTGGTAATCGCCGCTTAGGTCATATCGGTGTAAAACGCATGAAGAAACTCCATCTTGATGGGCTTCGGAATCACTTGATTATGAATCACTTGGTACTTATGTAACCGTGCCTCATGGGCAAGATGACCAAAACGCCGTTCTCCTAACTATGGAGCGAGCAACCGATTTGTTGGAAATCATACATACTGATGTTTGTGGTCCAATGAATGTTGAGGCACGCGGCGGATATCGTTATTTTCTCACCTTCACAGATGATTTAAGCAGATATGGGTATATCTACTTAATAAAACACAAATCTGAAACATTTGAAAAGTTCAAAGAATTTCAGAGTGAAGTGGAAAATCATCGTAACAAGAAAATAAAATTTCTACGATCTGATCGTGGAGGAGAATATTTGAGTTACGAGTTTGGTTTACATTTGAAACAATGTGGAATAGTTTCAAGAACTCACGCCACCCGAACACCACAGAGAAATGGTGTGTCCGAACGTCAGAATCGTACTTTACTAGATATGGTGCGATCAATGATGTCTATTTCCGATTTACCGCTATCATTTTGGGGTTATGCTTTAGAGACGGCCGCATTCACGTTAAATAGAACACCATCAAAATCCGTTGAGACGACGCCTTATGAACTGTGGTTTGGCAAGAAACCAAAGTTGTCGTTTCTTAAAGTTTGGGGCTGCGATGCTTATGTAAAGAAACTTCAACCGGATAAGCTCGAACCCAAATCGGAAAAATGTGTCTTCATAGGATACCCAAAGGAGACTGTTGGGTACACCTTCTATCACAGATCTGAAGGCAAGATTTTCGTTGCTAAATTCGGGTCCTTTCTAGAGAAGGAGTTTCTCTCGAAAGAAGTGAGTGGGAGGAAAGTAGAACTTGATGAGATAATCAGATTCTGCTTCCCTTATTGGAAAGTAGTTCATCACAAGAAATGGTTCCGTGACAACTACACCAATTAGTGAGGAAACTAATGATGATGATCATGAAACTTCAGATCAAGTTGCTCTTGAACCTCGTGGGTCAACCAGAGTAAAATACGCACTGTGAGTGGTACGGTAATCCTATTCTCGAAGTCATGTTACTTGACCATGGCGAACCTACAAACTATGAAGAAGCGATGGTGAGCCCAGATTCGCAAAATGGCTGGAAGCCATGAAATCTGAGATGGGATCCATGTATGAGAACAAAGTATGGACTTTGGTTGACTTGCCCGATGATCGGCAAGCCATTGAAAATAAATGGATCTTTAAGAAGAAGATGTATCGCCGATGGTAATGTAACTGTCTACAAAGCTCGACTTGTTGCGAAAGGTTTTCGACAAGTTCAAGGGGTTGACTACGATGAGACTTTCTCACCCGTAGCGATGCTTAAGTCTGTCCGAATCATGTTAGCAATTGCCGCATTTTATGATTATGAAATTTGGCAAATGGATGTGAAAACCGCATTCTTGAATGGATTTCTAGAAGAAGAGTTGTATATGATGCAACCAGAAGGTTTTATCGATCCAAAAGGTGCTAACAAAGTGTGCAAGCTCCAAATGATCAATTTATGGTCCGTGCAAGCCTCTCGGAGTTGGAATAAACGCTTTGATAATGTGATCAAAGCATATGGGTTTGTGCTGCACTTTTGGAGAAGCTCGTATTTACAAGAAAGTGAGTGGGAGCTCAGAGCATTTCGATATTATATGTGGACGACATATTATTGATTGGAAATGATATAGAATTTCTGGATAGCATAAAAGGATACTTGAATAAAAGTTTTTCAATGAAAGACCTCGGTGAAGCTGCTTACATATTGGGCATCAAGATCTATAGAGATAGATCAAGACGCTTAATTGGACTTTCACAAAGCACATACCTTGATAAAATTTTGAAAAAGTTCAAAATGGATCGAGCAAAGAAAGGTTTTTTGCCTGTGTTGCAAGGTGTAAGATTGAGTAAGACTCAATGCCCGACCACGCAGAAGATAGAGAGAAAATGAAAGATGTTCCCTATGCTTCAGCCATAGGCTCTATCATGTATGCAATGTCGTGTACCGGACTGACGATGCTTAGCTATAAGCTTGGTGTAGGTACCAAAGTAATCCAGAATGGATCATCGGACAGCGGTCAAAAACATCCTGAAATACCTGAAAAGGACTAAGGATATGTTTCTCGTATATGGAGGTGACAAAGAGCTAGTCGTAAATGGTTACGCCGACGAAGCTTTGACACCGATCCGGACGATTCTAAGTCGCAAACCGGATACGTGTTTTTATTAAACGGTGGAGCTGTCGGTTGGTGCAGTTCTAAACAAAGCGTCGTGGCGGGATCTACATGTGAAGCGGAGTACATAGCTGCTTGGAAGCAGCGAATGAAGGAGTCCGGATGAAAGAGTTCATTTCCGATCTAGGTGTTATACCTAGTGCATCGGGACCGATGAAGATCTTCTCAGACAATATCGTGCAATTGCCTTGGCAAAGGAATCCAGATTTCACAAGAGGACCAAGCACATCAAGAGACGCTTCAATTCCATTCGGGACTAAGTCCAAGTGGGAGACATAGAGATTTGCAAAATACATACGGATCTGAATGTTGCGTAATCTGCTAACTAAGCCTCTTCCACGAGCAAAACATGATCAGCACCAAGACTCCATGGGTGTTAGGATCATTACTTTGTAATCTAGATTATTGACTCTAGTGCAAGTGGGAGACTGAAGGAAATATGCCCTAGAGGCAATAATAAAGTTATTATTTATTTCCTTGTATCATGATAAATGTTTATTATTCATGCTAGAATTGTATTAACCGGAAACATAATACATGTGTGAATATATAGACAAACAAGATGTCACTAGTATGCCTCTACTTGACTAGCTTGTTAATCAAAGATGGTTATGTTTCCTAACCATGAACAAGGAGTTGTTATTTGATTAACAAGGTCACATCATTAGTAGAATGATCTGATTGACATGACCCATTCCGTTAGCTTAACACTTGATCGTTTAGTATGTTAATGCTTTCTTCATGACCCATACATGTTCCTTAACTATGAGATTATGCAACTCCCGTTTACTGGAGGAACACTTTGGGTACTACCAAACGTCACAACGTAACTGGGTGATTATAAAGGAGTACTACAGGTGTCTCCAAAGGTACTTGTTGGGTTGGCGATTTCGAGATTAGGTTTTGTCACTCCGATTGTCGGAGAGGTATCTCCGTGCCTTCTCGGTAATGCACATCACTTAAGCCTTGCAAGCATTACAACTAATGAGTTAGTTGTGAGATGATGTATTACGGAACGAGTAAAGAGACTTACCGTAACGAGATTGAACTAGGTATTGGATACCGACGATCGAATCTCGGGTAAGTAACATACCGATGACAAAGGGAACAACGTATGTCGTTATGCGGTTTGACCGATAAAGATCTTCGTAGAATATGTAGGAACCAATATGGGCATCCAGGTTCCGCTATTGGTTATTGACCGAGAATGGTTCTAGGTCATGTCTACATAGTTCTCGAACCCGTAGGGTCCGCACGCTTAACGCTTCGGCGATGCTCATAATGAGTTTATAAGTATTGATGCACGAAGGTTGTTCGGAGTCCCGGATGTGATCACGGACATGACGAGGAGTCTCGAAATGGTCGAGACATAAAGATTGATATATTGGAAGCCTATGTTTGGACTTGAATGGTTCCGAGTGAAAACAGGATGTTACCGAACACCGGGGTTACCGGAACCCCGGGGTATATGGGCCCTCATGGGCCTTGAGGGAGAAGGAGAAGGGCCGGCCAGGTGGGCTGCGCGCCTCCCCTTCCAAATCCGAATAGGACAAGGAGAGGGGCGGCGCCCCCTTCCCTCTTTCCCCCTCCCCAATCCTATTCCAACTAGGACAAGGGGGGGGGGGAGTCCTACTCCCGGTGGGAGTAGGACTCCTCCAGGCGCGCCTCCCCTTGGGCCGGCCACCTCCCCCTTGGCTCCTTTATATACGGGGGCAGGGGGCACCCCATGACACACAAGTTGATCTACGGATCTTTCCTTAGCCGTGCGGTGCCCCTTCCACCATATTCCACTTCGGTCATATCGTCAGAGAGCTTAGGCGAAGCCCTGCGCCGGAGAAGTCATATCGTCATGAGCTTAGGCGAAGCCCTGCGCCGGTGGAGCATCAACATCGCCACCACGCCGTCGTCTTGACGGAACTCATCCCCGACACTTTGCTGGATCGGAGTCCGGGCATCGCCATCGAGCTGAGCGATGTGCGTAACTCGGAGGTGCCGTCGTTCGGTGCTTGGATCGGTCGGATCGTGAAGACGACTGACTACATCATCAACCGCGTTGTTATAACGCTTCCGCTTTCGGTCTACGAGGGTACGTGGACGGACACTCTCCCCTCTCGTTGCTATGCCATCACCATGGTCTTGCGTGATCGTAGGAAAATCTCTGAAATTACTACGTTCCCCAACATATAAATTATACTTTCTTCACAACCTGAAAATATTAACAGAATATAAGATTTGGTCCCGTGCTCACATATATGACTGGATGAAGCTGAAAATTGGAGGAGAGGGTTAATATGAGCACAATAAATTGTGCAAAATTTCAGCTCATTTGGATACTCCTAGCTAGTACTTCCTTCACAAAGCCTTCTGTCTGACAGAAACTTTGAAAAATCGCTGAGGGAAGTTGGCTAGGCAAATAAAGTTGAATTTTGGCATGAGGCAATGATTTGTACGGAATAGCTTGCCCAAAAATTTTGGGAGCAATTAAGAAAGGATATGTGGTACTTTCTTCACAGAAAACCATGCTGAATGTAAATGAATAATAATTATTGGGGATTATTCTTGGGCTAGGACAGGAAAGTTTGGGTATATTTGAGCAATATATGGCCCAAAGAAATTATGAGAATTATTTGGGAATTTTAGGAGTGATGTAAATATAGATTGCTTTACAAACTAGGGCAATTAGGGTTATTCCTTTAATAGAAAATTGAATATTCCCTAGAAAAGTATTATGGAGTTGGACTAGAATGGAAATGGCATGATCATGGGAAAGATTTGAGGATGAAGAGTCACTTGGGAGAGGAAATGATGATGATCTCAAAGTTTGCAAGGCCACCGAACCACTCTAAAAATAAAAACAGACAAAAAACCAATAAATCAAAAAGAAAAAATAAACGGGCCAAAAACCAGTGTGTTACAAACCATCAGGTTTTCTTTCGCTTTACTCCTTTTTTTCTTTTTTTGGCATGTGGTTTTGTTCTTTCTTTCTATTTTCCCTTTTTAAAAGTACTTAATGTATTTTAAATTCATCGATATTTTTGAAAATCCATGAACATTTTAAAAAGGATTTTTATATATAAATGTTCAACAATATTTTTAGTTTTTTGTGGAAATTCTAAAATTCGAATTTTTTTCTACCAATTGTGTGTCCCATTTTGATGCATGGCATTAGAGTTGCCTTAATACCGATACTGTTTTTTCAAAGCGTGGTGGCTAGAGCTACTGGTATTTCTTAATAGTGCTACGTTGTTTTTCTCGAGTGTGAGTGTGTCCTTCATGGATCATGGGATGGCCCATGTGCGCATTTAAGTGACTGAGTGATGAATAAGAGAGGAGAGTGCATATGCATCGCTTCTTGCTTTATTGCTAACCGTTAGCCATAGTAGTAGAAGTAATAGTTGGCGAGACAACTTCATGAAGACACGATGATGGAGATCATGGAGATCATGGTGTCATGTTGGTGGCGAAGGTGATCATGCCGCCTCGAAGATGGAGATCAAAGGCGCAAGATGATATTGGCCATATCATGTCACTTTATGATTTGCATGTGATGTTTGTCATGGTTGCATCTTATTTGTTTAGAACGACGGTAGCATAAAATAAGATAATCCCTCACCAAAAGTTTCAAGAAATGTGTTCCCCCTAACTGTGCACCATTGCGAAGGTTCGTTGTTTCGAAGCACCACGTGATGATCTGGGGTGATAGATTCTAACGTTCGAATACAATGGGTGTAAGCCAGATTTACACATGCAAAACACTTAGGTTGACTTGACGAGCCTAGCATGTACAGACATGGCCTCGGAACACGAGACCAAAAGGTCGAACATGAGTCGTATAGTAGATATGATCAACATGAAGATGTTCACCATTGATGACTAGTTCGTGTCACGTGATGATCGGACACGGCCTAGTCGATTCGGATCATGTATCACTTAGATGACTAGAGGGATGTCTATTTGAGTGGGAGTTCATTAAATAATTTGATTAGATGAACTTAATTATCATGAACCTAGTCTAAATTATCTTTGCAAATTATGTTGTGGATTAATAGCTCGCGCTTTAGCTCCTTGTTTTAATACGTTCCTAGAGAAAGACTAAGTTGAAAGATATTGTAGGCAATTGTGCGGACTAGGGCCGTAGTCTGAGGATTGTCCTCACTCCTACACTGAAGGCTTCTATCCTTGATGCACCGCTCGGTGTGCCAACCCCTCTGGCGTCGTCCGTGGATGTTGTGAACATCCGCGCATATCGCTCGATGACTACCTGATAGTTTAGTGCGCCATGCTTTGCGGCTTAGAGTCGGGGCTCCAAAATCGTTTTGAACGCCATGGAACATATGAGATGATTCAAGAGCTGAAATTGGTATTTCGGGCTCATGCCCGTGTTGAGAGGTTTGAGACCTCTGACAAGATCTTTGCCTACAAGATGGAGGAGAATAGCTCGGCCAGTGAGCATGAGCTCAGAATGTCTGGGTACTTCAATCGCTTGAATCAAGTGGGAGTTAATCTTCCAGATAAGAGAAGTGATTGACGGAGTTCTCCAGTCACTATCACCAAGCTAACTAGAGCTTCGTGATGAACAATAACATGTAAGGGAAGTTGATCCAGGAGCTGTTCGTCGTGCTTAAGGCCGTAAAGGTAGAAGTCAAGAAGGAGCATCAAGTGTTGATGGTTAACAATACCACTAGTTTCAAAGAAGGGCAAGGGAAAGAAGGGAAAATTCATGAATGGCAAGCCAGTTGCCGCTCCAGTGAAGAAATCCAAGAACCCAAACCCGAGACGAAGTGCTTCTATTAGGGGAACGGTCACTGGTAGCGGAACTATGAGGAAGCGATGATGAGCCCAGATTCTGCAAAATGGCTTGAGGCCATGAATTCTGAGATGGGATCCATGTATGAAGAACAAAGTGTGGACTTTGGTTGACTTGCCCTATGATCGGCAAGCCATTGAGAATAAATGGATCTTCAAGAGGAAGACGGACGCTGATAGTTGTGTTACTATCTACAAAGCTCGATTTGTCGCAAAAAGTTTTCGACAAGTTCAAGGTGTTGACTACGATGAGAGTTTCTCACTCATAGTGATGCTTAAAGTCTGTCTGAATCATGTTAGAGATTGCCACATTTTATGAAAACTGACAAACGGATGTCACTACATTCCTTAATGGATATCTTAAAGAAGAGTTGTATATGATGCAACCAGAAGGTTTTGTCGATCCTAAAGGTGCTAATGAAGTGTGCAAGCTCCAGGGATCCATTTATGGACTGGTGCAAGCCTCTCGAAGTTGGAATATACGCTTTGATAGTATGACAAAAACATATGGTTTTATACATACTTTTGAAGAAACCTGTCTTTACAAGAAAGTGAGTGGGAGCTTTGTAACATTTCTAATATTATATGTGGATGATATATTGTTGATTGGAAATAATACAGAATTTCTGTATTGCATAAAAGGATACTTGAATAAGAATTTTTTAATGAAAGACCTCAGTGAAGCTACTTACATATTGGGCATCAAGATCTATAAAGATAGATCAAGATGCTTGATAAGACTTTCGATGAGTACATACCTTGATAAGATTTTGAAGGAGTTCAAAATGGATCACCAAAGAAGGAGTTCTTACGAGTTGTAAGGTGTGAAGTTGAGTAAAGACTCAAAACCCGACCACGGCAGAAAATAGAATGAATAGCCATTCCCTATGCCTCAATCATAGGTTCTATAAAGTATGCTATGTTGTGTACCAGACCTATTGTGTACCTCACCATGAGTTTGGCAAGAGGGTACAATAGTGATTCATGAATGGATCACTGCACAGCGGTCAAAAATATCCTTAGTGGAATAAGGACATGTTTCTCGGTTATGGAGGTGACAAAAAGTTCGTTGTAAAGGGTTACGTCGATGCAAGCTTTAACACTGATCCGGATGACTCTAAGTCTCAATCTGGATACATATTGAAAGTGGGAGCGATTCGCTAGAGTAGCTCCGTGCAGAGCATTGTAGACATAGAAATTTTGCAAAATGCATACGGCTCTGAATGTGGCAGACCCGTTGACTAAACTTCTCTCACAAGCAAAACATGATCACTCTTTGGGTGTTAATCACATAGCGATGTGAAGTAGATTATTTACTCTAGTAACCCTTTGGGTATTAGTCACATGGAGATATGAACTAATCACATAAACATGTGAACTATTGGTGTTAAATCACATGACGATGTGAACTAGATTATTGACTCTAGTGCAAGTGGGAGACTGAAGGAAACATGCCCAAGATGCAATAATAATGTTGTTATTTATAGTTCATTAAATCATGATAAATGTTTATTATTCATGCTAAAATTGTATTAACCGGAAACTTAGTACATGTGTGAATACATAGACAAAACAGAATGTCCCTAGTATGCCTCTACTAGACTAGCTCATTAATCAAAGATGGTTAAGTTTCCTAAACCATAGACATGTGTTGTCATTTGATGGACGGGATCACATCATTGGGAGAATGATGTGATGGACAAGACCCATCCGTTAGCTTAGCATATTGATCGCTTAGTTTTTCTTCTATTGCTGTCTTCATGACTTATACATGCTCCTCTGACTATGAGATTATGCAACTACCGAATACCGGAGGAACACTTTGTGTGTTATCAAACGTCACAACATAACTGGGTGATTATAAAGATGCTCTACAGGTGTCTCCGATGGTGTTTGTTGATTTGACATAGATCAAGATTAGGATTTGTCACTCCGTGTATCGGAGAGGTATCTCTGGGCCCTCTCGGTAATGCACATTACTATAAGCCTTGCAAGCAATGTGACTAATGAGTTAGTTATGGGATGATGCATTACGGAACGAGTAAAGAGACTTGCCGGTAACGAGATTGAACTAGGTATGATGATACCGACGATCGAATCTCGGGCAAGTAACATACCGATGACAAAGGGAACAACGATGTTGTTATGCGGTTTGACCGATAAAAGATCTTCGTAGAATATGTAGGAGCCAATATGAGCATCCAGGTTCCATTATTGGTTATTGACCGGAGATGTGTCTCGGTCATGTCTACATAGTTCTCAAACCCGTAGGGTCCGCACGCTTAGCGTTTGATGACGATTTGTATTATGAGTTATGTGATTTGATGACCGAAGTTTGTTTGGAGTCATGGATGAGATCACGGACATGCCGAGGAGTCTCGAAACGGTCGAGAGGTAAAGATTCATATATTGGAAGCTTACATTCGGACACCGGAATGGTTCGAGTCGTTTCGGATGAGTTTCGAGCGCCGGGGATTACCGGAACCCCCCCCCCTCCCCCCAAAGTTCATGGGCATTAGTGGAAAGGAGAGAAGGGCCAGAAGGGAGGCCGCACAACCCCGCCCCCCACGGCCAGTCCGAATTGGACTAGGGAGGGGGGCGGCGCCCCCTCTTTCCTTCTCCCCTCTTCCTCCTTCCCTCTCTCTCCCTCTCTTGGAAAGGAAGGGGAATCCAACTAGGATTAGGAATCCTAGTTGGACTCCCCATGGCACGCGCCCCCCTTGGGCCGGCCACCTCTCCTCCCCCTTGATATACGTGGGAGGAGGGCACCCCAAAGGCAGACCAAGTCTTCTCTTAGCCAGGTGCGGTGCCCCCCTCCACAGTTACACACCTCGGTCATACCGTCATAGTGCTTAGGCGAAGCCCTGCGTCGGTAACTTCATCATTACCGTCGCCATGCCGTCGTGCTGATGGAACTCTCCCTCGGCCTCAACTGGATCAAGAGTTCGAGGGATGTCATCGAGCTGAACGTGTGCTGATCGCGAAGGTGTCGTACGTTCGGTACTTGGATCGGTTGGATCGCGCAGACGTTCGACTACACCAACCGCGTTACTAAACGCTTCCTCTTTCGGTCTATGAGGGTACGTGGACACACTCTCCCCGCTCGTTGCTATGCATCTCCTAGATAGATCTTGCGTGATCGTAAGTAAAAAAATTTAAAGTACTGCGTTCCTCAACACCTACCAGATGAGCAAATGCCTCCAACTAGCTACAACCACAAACCTTAGGTCCATGGATCACAACATCGCAAAAGAACCACCATCAAAAACACATCAACATCCAATATACTCACAAATACACAGACACGACTACCCAAAGAAGAGAACAATCCATCAAGCAATCACAAAGCCTTGCCTATGGCGCCATTCTTCTTGCTTTTTCTCCCAAATGATTTCTCCTTCAGGGTGTTAGAACGATGGCTAGTGCACACTCTCTTGCTCTTGTCCCTGATAGCCTTCTCCTTTGAGAGGCAATGGACGATTAGGACCAACATCAGACAAACCATTGTAGAGAGTTTTAAAAGTAAATTTATTAGACTTTGTAAATTTTCAAAGATGGAGATCGGGGCTCTTGTTAAGAGCCACCCACATCATCATACTTCTCAAAGTATTTCATTGGTCTTGCAGGTCGTGATCCTATTCCTACCTTCTCCTGAATCCGAAGGTCCAGCCCATCCCAATCGTAAGAAGCCCCCCCCCCCCGCCACCACCACCACCACCAATTCGATTTCTATTAAAGAAACCATCTGGTTCCGTTCAACCTAAGAACAAACTACAACAAAAAAAAACTTCCCAGCCATATTAGACACATTATACTGTTAATCCAAGCACACTGCATAATAAAGCTATAAATACTTGTTACAAAGAGGAAAGTTCCGCACCAAAAGTCAGTTTGTTTCCCATCGCACACTAGCATCTTTCTGCCTTGCACATAGAATTTCTCAACCCTGAGTAAATCAGACCACATAGCTGAGTCACTTCGTTTATTAGAGACCATGGAGATGGGTTAGGATTTGTGGCTCTCGGTGCCACACATCCCTATATGAATATAGCATTAAAAAAGATACCAAGAAATTTCAGGAAAAAAAAACTGGAAATTTTGGGGATATCAAACCTGGGTGCTCATTGTACACATGTATTCAATTTCATGGGGAATGGGTGCCTGTGGTAATCTCGATTAAAAAACTAAAAAAAATCCTTGTATGTATAGGAGAAATATTTGGATGGATCGTATGTCGGGCCATATTTCCTTCGCCACAGATACCATGGGCATCCATTCCCCACGAAACTGAATATGGGCGTACAATGGGCACCCAGGTTTGATATCCCAAAATTTTAGATTTTTTTTTTTTTGAAACTTCCTAGTTTTTTAGTGATATACTTTTTTTAAAATGGGTGTGTGGACCTGGGAGCTCCAATGCATTTCCCCATGCATATGCCATCCTGAAACCTATATCTTGCCATAACAATTTGCTGCCAGGGGCCATCACTGCTCTCAAGCTTCCACCAGCATTTGCTCAGCAATTATTTACACCCAATACTCCTTCATGTTTGGGTACGAGTCACCTCTAAATCTGCAATACCAAGTCAGCTGATCCATGTGAGGCGACGCAACGCAATAAACTGGGCAACTAGGCCTCTCGCTCTAGACCAATCGAGCTTATAATACGCTGAAAAAGATCAGTCGTCCTTAGGAAAAAAACGTTCATTCCACGAGGATCTTAGGAGAAAACGTTGGATCAGAAGCAGCAACGGCCATGCCAAATGGAACAGTAAATTATATTTGCACTAGCAGATTTTAATTTTAATTGTACAGGGACAGCTCATGCTCAACGAACAAGACCCAAATAATACGGGGTACAGTTTTCATCTCGAAAAGAAGTACGAATACAAATAACGCTCGGTTAATTTCCAGCCTTCTTCGCCAGCTTAGCGAAGAGGCTACCGTCGTAGACGGTGCGCACGGTGTCCTTCTGAAGGAAGCCGTCCTTGTCCTTGGCGAGGCTGTAGAGCATGCCCCACTCCGCCTTCGACGCCGCCCTGCAACCGCCGGCGGAGTTAGCCGTCGGTATGAATGGTAGTATTTCTTTCTATAAGATTTACAGGTAGAGATGAATTATTACCATCCTTTGAAGTCACCCTCCTTCCTGTTGGCAGTGCGCATCGCATCCAGCTCGTCCTCGTTCAGGGCGTTCGGCTTCACCTTGGCGTACTTGGTGAATATGTCGTTGAACTTCGCTGGAACAAACCTTCCTTGCGCATCGTACGAGCCGCTGTCGCTCCCGTGGATCCCTTTCTGGATGTTGGCTATGTAGATGTCAAACCGCGACGTCGTAGCATTTTCCTGCATGTCATGTTTGTATCAGGTACTGTGTCCACGGGTTCTGTACTCGTATCAGAGTAGGGCACACAGTTGCAGGTGTACGCAGAAGGACGTGTTGGACGACAAGTGTGCTGGCGCCTGAAGCGTAAAGCGTTTGTTTAGGCCGCCAACCTTGCCATATATGCACCAAACTAACTGACTATGAGGAGACTGGAGGAGCACGCCGATGATATTTGACATGGATTAAGCGCCCAAGGGAACATGGAAACGGCATGAAATTGTGTACGCGTGTTGGGCAGGTGAAACGAAAGAAAGAGCATGGACGTACAGGTCTGGTCTTGGGTCCGATGGCTCCGTTGATCAGGGTCGCGCTGGCCGCCGCCTCGATAGCTCCGAGACCGATGGCACGAAGCCCTGCATGCATGCACACAAAGGCCAAAATTAGAAGCCTGCGACGACGTACGGCCAGCCGTCGACGCAAAAAAGAACCGAAGCCGATGAACGAGGGGAGCGGAGAAGAAGATGCGTGATCGACGGTCGTTTCCTCACCTTGCTCGGTCTCGGAGAAGGAGACGATGCCGTCGTTGTCGGTGTCGAAGAACGCCACGTGCTTCTCCAGCGCCGTCGTCCAGACCGGAGCCGCCGCCGCCGCCTGGCTCCCTGTCAGAATCGAAGCGAATCAGTTAACAATTCAAACAGAAATGGGCGATATATAAAAAGAGATCGTGCCCCGGCCGGAAACCATGGACTTACAGGAGGACACGGCGAGCAGAAGCAGGAGGGTCGCGGCCGCCGCCGCGGGCAGAGATGACATCCGACGCTGGCCGGTGGCGCCCATCGTGTCAGGCGATTCCTCCTCTCTCTCGACCCTTTCTCTGTCTCTCTCTCTCTCTGGCTCCCGATCTATCCTTATCTATCCCCTGATCGAGGCTGCGTCTGCGTGCCTCTGTGCCTCGACGTGCGGCCCTATTTATAGGACGGCCTGCGCTCCGGGTAGGCGTGTGGCGGCCTCGCCATCACATCACAGGCGGCCTGGGGAGACCTCACGCGAATTCATTACATCACAGCAACGTGGACCGCCTGCCAGCAGCAGAACGACAGAGAAGCTTTGGGAATCCAGCATGCACGATCGATCGGTGCGAAATCGGCAGATACGCTGCAAGTAAATGCGCGGGTGTAAATTTGGAGGACAAAATTAATATCCACCAAGAATGCGGATTGCGCACAGGCTGTGAGTGCTGATTTTCCTTTGTTTTTGATGGAAGGCTAAAGGCTATGAATGCTGATTAATGGAGAAATATTTTGTCGAGATGGCCGGCCCAAGTCAAGCGAACGGGTACAGTTCGGCCGGTTTTCTTGGAACCCTCGCTGACGTGAGAGCGAGATGGGTCGGCCCAGACGCGAGCTTTTTCAAAAAAAAGATTCCCACTTAAAAAAATTATTCGAGCTTTTCCAAAAAAATGTTTGTGTTTTAAAAAAGGGATTTAAACAAACAGTCTTTCAAATTTGTCCAAATTCAAAAAATACTCAGCAGCTTCATAAATGTTCATGTTTTAGAAAAATTGTTAAATATTTTGAAACACTATTCATGTTTCTGAAATATTGAACGCAAATTCAAATTTTGTTTCCAATTTTCGAAATTTGTTCACATTTTTCAAAACAAATGTGAATTTCAAAAGAAATCAGGGTCTCTCACAAAATCTTCAGAACTTTAAGAGATTGTTTCAAATTTCAAGAAATGTTCTAAAAATATATACAGATATGCGCCTACAATTAGTTCTTAAAAATAATTTGAGGCAAAGTTATTTCTAAAATGTGCACTCAGCCTACTAGAAATTACTCCCTCCGTCCCATAATATAAGAGCGTTATTTACACTACAAACGCTCTTATATTATGGGACGAAGAGATTATCACACACCAACTCTGGTGGCTAGCTACCTGCGTTCACGACCGGGTGTGGTCGTGAGTTTGATTCCTAGCTAGTACACTCCTTTTCTGTATTTTTACACGGCTTTCTACGGTGCCATCCAATGGGCCGGCCAACTCGGGCTACCACCAATGGGTCGCAATGAGCCCTATAAAAGGGAAAACCCTATTGGACGCTCGCTGCGTCAAGTTGGCAGAACCTATTTGACGCCTGTTAGCGTCAAAAGGTTGACCTTTCGCTGAGGTGAGCCACCGGGTCGGCCGGCCCATGTACAGGGTCCGCGTTTTATCCTTTCGCTACACCTTCCTTCGTTGTTTCCTTCGTTTTTTCTGTGTTTTTTTGCTTCCGGTTCTTTGCAATGGTTTGTCCGGTCTTCACTGATTTTGTTCTGTTTCATTTTGTTTTGCTTCCTTTTTCCTTTCGTTTTTTTCTTTTTCGTTTTTTTCTTTTTCGTTTCTTTTCTGCTTTTTTATTTCTTCTTCTCTTTCCTGTGTGTTATATTCAAAGGTTGCCTCCTATTACAAAGATATTCATCATATATGAAAAACATGGCTAACTGTATGAAAAAGTTCACTATGCATTACGAAAATGTTCATCGTACATTTAACAAAATGTTCACCATATATTAAGAAAATGTTCATTGTATTTAAAAAATGTTCATTGTGTACTAAAACAATGTGCAGCGTATATCAAAAAATGTTCAGCGTTTATCAAAAAAATGTTCAACGTGTATTTTTAAAAATTCAGTGTATATCACAAGAAAGTTCAATGTGTATTTAAAAAGATGTTCAATGGTTGAATTTATTTGATTTTTTAATCTACCGATGCGATTAGTTCTTCAAAAATCTCGCGCCACTGTAATCACTAATAATCATTAGCTCAACTGGTAAGTAATACTTACTCTCTGTCTTTGGTTGTGAGTTCGACTACTTGACTAAGCAACCTTTTTTTGCTAATTTAATTCAAGCCACCGGATGGGCCGGCCCAATTGGATTAACACCCTGCGCGAAAGCTGCTCCTGTTGACGCACGCGAGCGTCAGCTAGAGCACTCCGTCAAGTTGTCGTGCAAACGCACAGGCAGCGGGACGCTAGCGATTAAATGGGCCGGCCGGTTGTGCGTTACACTGATCCCGGTTTTGGGAATCTTCTAGAAGGTTCCCAACCGGTCCAGATCAGGTTTTTCGTTTTTCTTTTTTCCTGTTCTTTCTTTTATGGTTTTCTTCAGTTTTTCATTATTTTCTTTATGTTTTATTTTTCGTTTTTCCTTTTCTTTTACTCGTTTTTATAGCTGTTTCCTTTTTTCCCTTTTCTTTCTTGTTTCTTTCTAAATATTTAGACTTCAAAATTCAAAAAATGTTCAACTCTCCAAAACAGCCCACGTTTCCAAATTTTGTTCCATTCTACTAAAAAACTGTTCAAGAATTACAAATATTGTTCCCTTCTATTCAAAAAATATTCGAAATTAAAAACAAATTTGTCTTCACCATTTTTATGCTGGGATTTAAATTTTTCAAATGTTTGCAGTTTTTTTACCAATTCATACAACATTCATGAATTTCAAAAAACTTCCCACTTTGAAAATTGGGTCACAAATTCAAAACAAATCGTTTATTCATAATTTGTTCTAGATTCAAAAAATGTTTTGAAATTTAAAAATGTTCTCACTTAAAAAATCAGAAATTCGAAACATATTGGTATTTATTAAATTTGTTGAGGAATTACAAAAATGTTCGCACTTTCAATAAATGTTCCCAGTTTCAAAATTTGTTGACTAATTTGGAAAATGTTCATGTTTTCAAATTTTACAATTTCTTTGGTGAATTTCGAAAAATGTTTGCGTTTTCTAATTTTTGGTTCACAAATTCAAAAAATGTTCCTGCTTTCTGAATTTGTTCACTAATTCAATAAATGTTCTTATTTTAAAATTTTGTTCGCTAATTAAAATTATGTTCAGGTTTTGCAAATATTGTTTGTAAATTAAAAAAAATGGTGTTACCATTATTTGTTCCTCTTTTTGGAAATTTTGTTCATAGTTTTGAAAAATGTTCGTGTTTTCAAATTTGTTCCTTTTTGGAAAAAAAATTTTGAGATTCCCAAGAAATGTTGTGTTTTCACAAAGTGGCAGAGTTTTAAAATTTGTTCAGAAATATCAAAGAAGAAAATCACGTCCGAAATTGCAAACAAAGTTCATATAAACCGGGCTGCCATTTTGGACACCAATCTCTAGGGATTACGGTGGTTAGTGACGTTGATCACTTGCAGTAGGTCGTCGGTTCAAGTCTTGTCACGAACTTTACATGCTTCGGATTTTAAGGAACAGTTGTTTTTGTTTTGCCGCTGTTGTTTGCTTTTTCAAGTGTGATGCTGCAAATCTTTCACAAATGTTTTCTCTGTCGCAGCGGCTAGTACAACTCACCCTTTGCAACGAGGTCGTGGGATCGAATCACAGGGCACGCGCTTATGTTTTTGCTTTTTCCCATCTCGCGAACGTGATGCCATCGCGTGCCACTGTAAATGGGCCGGCCCAGTTTTGCCGCCCCTGTGCGAAACCCCGACCTTTTGCCGCAACGAGCGGCATATAGGAGGTCTCCTATAAAAGGACAGGTTTTCTTCTTTTTTCAGGATGTGTTTTCTTTCTTTTCTTTTTTCTTTTATATTTTTTTCATGCCAGTGGCTTCTATTTTTGCTTTTTCCCATCTCGCGAACGTGATGCTGTCACGTGCCACTGTAAATGGGCCGGCCCAGGTTTGCCGCCCCTGTGCGAAACCCTGACCTTTTGCCGCAACGAGCGGCATATAGGAGGTCTCCTATAAAAGGACAGGTTTTCTTCTTTTTTCAGGATGTGTTTTCTTTCTTTTCTTTTTTCTTTTATATTTTTTTCATGCCAGTGGCTTCTATTTTTGCTTTTTCCCATCTCGCGAACGTGATGCTGTCACGCACATCGTAAATGGGCCGCCCAGGTTTGTTACCATGCGAAACCCTGACCTTTTGCCGCAACGAGCGGCATATAGGAGGTCTCCTATAAAAGGACAGATTTTCTTCTTTTTTCAGGATGTGTTTTATTTCTTTTCCTTTTTCTTTTATATTTGTTTCATGCCAGTGGCACCCTGGCTCAGAGAAATCGGAATGCCCCGTATTCCAGCCCAGAGATCAAGGAGAAGTTTTTGGAATACGACACTGCTTTACATAGAACAAATCAACTCTTATTACAAAGGATAATAAATACACGGGTCTGGTGTTACAAAGGATCACATCAGCACGGCGACACTATGCCTACGGTACTACAATTGCTCTATGCTAGCAGCGGAACAACTCGTAGAAGCGGAATACTTCTAGCAGCGGAACAACGACGAAGGAGGTGAACTCCACTCCGCAGGGACTCTGGCTGGGACACGATCTAGCTCGCACGCGCGGAAACCTCGACAAGCAATCAATCAAACATGGCATCACCTGTAATCTGGCATGACACGCCAGGTCAGTACATTGAACGTACTTGCAAGCTCACAACAACCAAAAGCATCATGGCAAAACAACAACGTAACATTAAACAGGTTAATTAAATTAACAGCTACCATGATACAAAAGCAACTACTAAGCATGATATGAAACTACTACAATGCTGATAAACCTCTCCAATCTCAAAACCCATCTCACTCTTGGCTATCAGGCCAAGTAATATACCATCTCGATCACCTCGTGATCCACCTGATCACCTTGTGATCAAACATCCACATGATCACCTCATGACCACATCACAAGCTGACCGATCATCCTCGTGATCATCTCAATATCATCATCTGCATCTTGCCAAACCGTTACTGCTCAAAATATGTCAACATATAAATCACCTATAAGTCATTCCGTCATGTGAGTGTTGATCGAACGGTGTGACCTAGTACGAACTTGTGCACATGACCGAGGACGTGGCTATCGATAGGTTAAACACACACACTCTGCAGAGGTAGCGCACTATACCCACACCACAGAACCCATAGCCTCGCACTCCCATTCGGGTGGGCCAACGGCGTTTCGACAAACCGATCTACTGCCATGAGACTCTCCCGGCCACTCCGACCAACACCCTTCTGGGCTAAGTCATGGGTGGCCCCATGTCTACCAAAGACATCAACGGCCACCATCGTGGAAAAACAAAAATGGTCCAAACGGGGACAAAAAGGGCCGTATCCAACTATGGCCACACAAGGCTTATGTACACCTACCTGATCAGGTTAGCGCACCCATAACCGGCTAGAGGCACGACAATAGCATCGCATTAGGGCCTTCCCATAAAAGGAAAATGTGGTTGCACTGGAAAAGCCCAGTTCGGTGTCACCTGACCAACTAAATGACGGAATTTATCCCCAAAAATATAACAGTGATAACTGATACTCCGATATCATCTATCAACCTGTAATCCAAGTCATAGCAATATCCAACCACTAATCCAAAGCATACTATCGTCATATCAAAATACTCCGAGGATAGCATAACCCTACTATCATGATGAATCCAAGAAATCAAGATACTACTAATCCAACAGCAAGAACAAGCTATCCAGCTAAGATCCACATGCAAGCATTATCTCCGAAATCATACTCCAAAACATAATATCAACTATCATCATGAAAATAATACTAGCCACTAATAATCCAAAGGCAGCATGACATCCAAAGTAATACTCCAGAATGTACTACCAGATACCAACATGACAATAATCATAATACAAGCCACTAATAATCCAATGGCAACAACTCATCCACATAAGCTGCAAAATATTGATCCTAACACTCCAGGCAATACCTTGGCAATAGCAAGATCAAAACAATACTCCGAAAAGTGCCATGAACAAGTCACACATAGCTAATGCAAAATTTTAAATAAGTTTAGATAAGTAAACCATGTCACTACATTGCAATCATGCAAATGGAGGGTGTGGCTTGCCTGGGGGGATGGATTCACCGGGAAGAAGTGCGAGAGGCTCGCAGAAAGAATCAGCGGAAATAGTTCGCTCTCGGAGGAGGCTAATTAAGCGCAAGGGCAAAATGGTCATTTTAAGAATGTGACAACATCATGAAAATGATACTAACAGAACGAGCTCGACGAGACGAAGAAGTGTGCTCTGGAATCACCTCATTTGGAGTTGGGAGCAAAAAGATAAGAAGGTTTGAAATTCAAGGACTAATCTTCAAAAGAACCACGGCAAACAGGTCCCTGGGCTGAAAACAGAAAACGCATTCTCTGAGAATACGCCTTCAGAACACAGAAAGCGCACTTTCGGGCCGAAGTGAAAATAGAATACACTTTCTAAAAGTGAAAACGTACTCTGGGGTTGATGCCTCCACTTGCAACACTGGCAGAGGAGGGGCCAGGCACTCGGGTCGCTGACAGGCGGGTCCCACGCGCCTTCTCTCTCCTCCTGGCCTTCTCCTTCTTCTCCTCCGACGCGCACTGAGGCAGAGGCGAGGCCGGGCGCACCGACGGCTCCGTCCAGCTCTCGTGTCGTGTCGCCACAGCCGTGATCAGCAGGTCGAGCCGCGCCGCCCTGGGCTATCCAGACAACCCCGGGAGGTCAGCGTCGAGGAGAGCCGCGGCTGCAGCGGACGAGGCTTCGGCCGAAGCTTGAGGACCAGGCCATGGCGATTCCGATGATGAACGGGGAGCTGCGGGAGAGGCTCTGGTGGCTGGGTGGTCTACTAGAGGTGGAAGACGGAGGAGAGGGGCTTCGGTTCGCCGAAATCGGACTGGACAGGGGGCGGCGGCCATGGCGGCCAACTATGGCGAGGAGGGCTCCGGGGCTCGAGCAAGGGTCTAGTCGGGACCAGAGGAGGGTGGGGAGGCTGGTGGTGAGGTCGAACGGGCTCGGGAGCCACTTAAATAGGCGGGGAGGGGATAGCCAAGGGTGAGTGCCGCCGTGCACGTCCGGTCGAGCCCTGTCGAGCTCAGCGATCACGGGGAGGGCACCAGAAGTCGACGAGGCATCAACGACAAGCTTCATGGGGCAGAGGAGGCCAAGGGAGCGCGGGGAGGAAGAAACAAACGCCATTAAGGCCATGTCGCCACTGTTCGCCCGTGGGCGCGCGGCGGCGAGCGCCGACGAGGAGGCTTCCGGAGAGGGAGAGGGGTCCAGGAAGGTGGCGACAACGAGGGGAAGACGCTGGACATGCTCACGCGCGCGAAGCCGATGAGAGGGGGAGGGGCCGAAGCACAAACGACGCCCTGGACGCGGCCACTACGCACAGAGCACGTGCATTGCCATGCCAGCTGCGCAGTCACCACGGGACAAGGCACAGGGAGGTCACGAGAGGATCGCAAACTATGTCCATGGTGAAGTCCCTCCAAGATAGAGCGTTAATGAGGCTATGGCTTGATCTGAGGTGTTGTGCTTGGGTTGGAACTAAGCTCTGTAGTTTTCTGTAGCAAACTTGACTGTGCACTGGTGATCAACAGAGAATTGATTGAATCCAAATAAGTTGTTTGGGGTGATTAACTAAGGAAGGACTATGATCCTGGAGGTTTTGAGGGGAAATGGAGCACAAAACAATAGAGTTGCTTTGTAACTACCATTATTGGTCCGTAATCAAGATCATGATGGTTCACTCACAAGGAGTATCAACTTGATCTGAAATTTGGCAAGGCATAATGATTTGGATATGTAGAGATCTTTGTAAAAATTTCATACCAACTGGATTCACCAAAATGTTACTTGCTTCACAAATATCCTCTCTCTCGAGAAACTTGGAATAATTTTGGAGAAATATTGGCTTAGTGAAATGATCCCAAATTTGGAGAGAGGTTATAAGGGTAGGAGCATGATCTGGTAATTTATCAGAATTAATGAAGCAATATAAATTATACTTTCTCCACAACCTGAAAATATTAACAGAATATAAGATTTGGTCCCGTGCTCACATATATGACTGGATGAAGCTGAAAATTGGAGGAGAGGGTTAATATGAGCACAATAAATTGTGCAAAATTTCAGCTCATTTGGATACTCCTAGCTAGTACTTCCTTCACAAAGCCTTCTGTCTGACAGAAACTTTGAAAAATCGTTGAGGGAAGTTGGCTAGGCAAATAAAGTTGAATTTTGGCATGAGGCAATGATTTGTACGGAATAGCTTGCCCAAAAAGATTGGGAGCAATTAAGAAAGGATATGTGGTACTTTCTTCACAGAAAACCATGCTGAACAGAAATGAATAATAATTATTGGGGGATTATTCTTGGGCTAGGACAGGAAAGTTTGGGTATATTTGAGCAATATATGGCCCAAAGAAATTATGAGAATTATTTGGGAATTTTAGGAGTGACAGAAATATAGATTGCTTTACAAACTAGGGCAATTAGGGTTATTCCTTTAATAGAAAAATGAATATTCCCTAGAAAAGTATTATGGAGTTGGACTAGAATGGAAATGGCATGATCATGGGAAAGATTTGAGGATGAAGAGTCACTTGGGAGAGGAAATGATGATGATCTCCAAGTTTGCAAGGCCACCGAACCACTCTAAAAATAAAAACAGAGCAAAAACCAATAAATCAAAAAGAAAAAAAAAACGGGCCAAAAACCAGTGTGTTACAAACCATCAGGTTTTCTTTCGCTTTACTCCTTTTTTTCTTTTTTTGGCATGTGGTTTTGTTCTTTCTTTCTATTTTCCCTTTTTAAAAGTACTTAATGTATTTTAAATTCATCGATATTTTTGAAAATCCATGAACATTTTAAAAAGGATTTTTATATATAAATGTTCAACAATATTTTTAGTTTTTTGTGGAAATTCTAAAATTCGAATTTTTTTCTACCAATTGTGTGTCCCATTTTGATGCATGGCATTAGAGTTGCCTTAATACCAGTCGCCTGTTTTTTCAAAGCGTGGTGGCTAGAGCTACTGGTATTTCTTAATAGTGCTACGTTGTTTTTCTCGAGTGTGAGTGTGTCCTTCATGGATCATGGGATGGCCCATGTGCGAATTTAAGTGACTGAGTGATGAATAAGAGAGGAGAGTGCATATGCATCGCTTCTTGCTTTATTGCTAACCGTTAGCCATAGTAGTAGAAGTAATAGTTGGCGAGACAACTTCATGAAGACACGATGATGGAGATCATGGAGATCATGGTGTCATGCTGGTGGCGAAGGTGATCATGCCGCCCCTCGAAGATAGAGATCAAAGGCGCAAGATGATATTGGCCATATCATGTCACTTTATGATTTGCATGTGATGTTTGTCATGGTTGCATCTTATTTGTTTAGAACGACGGTAGCATAAAATAAGATAATCCCTCACCAAAAGTTTCAAGAAATGTGTTCCCCCTAACTGTGCACCATTGCGAAGGTTCGTTGTTTCGAAGCACCACGTGATGATCGGGGGTGATAGATTCTAACGTTCGAATACAATGGGTGTAAGCCAGATTTACACATGCAAAACACTTAGGTTGACTTGACGAGCCTAGCATGTACAGACATGGCCTCGGAACACGAGACCGAAAGGTCGAACATGAGTCGTATAGTAGATATGATCAACATGGAGATGTTCACCATTGATGACTAGTTCGTGTCACGTGATGATCGGACACGGCCTAGTCGATTCGGATCATGTATCACTTAGATGACTAGAGGGATGTCTATTTGAGTGGGAGTTTATTAAATAATTTGATTAGATGAACTTAATTATCATGAACCTAGTCTAAATTATCTTTGCAAATTATGTTGTGGATTAATAGCTCGCGCTTTTGCTCCTTGTTTTAATACGTTCCTAGAGAAAGACTAAGTTGAAAGATATTGTAAGCAATTGTGCGGACTAGGGCCGTAGTCTGAGGATTGTCCTCACTGCTACACAGAAGGCTTCTGTCCTTGATGCACCGCTCGGTGTGCCAACCCCTCTGGCGTCGTCCTAGATGTTGTGAACATCCGCGGACACGCTCGATGACTACCTGATAGTTTAGTGCGCCATGCTTTGCGGCTTAGAGTCGGGGCTCCAAAATCGTTTTGAACGCCATGGAACATATGAGATGTTCCAAGAGCTGAAATTGGTATTTCAGGCTCATGCCCGTGTTGAGAGGTTTGAGACCTCTGACAAGATCTTTGCCTACAAGATGGAGGAGAATAGCTCGGCCAGTGAGCATGAGCTCAGAATGTCTGGGTACTTCAATCGCTTGAATCAAGTGGGAGTTAATCTTCCAGATAAGAGACGTGATTGACGGAGTTCTCCAGTCACTATCACCAAGCTAACTAGAGCTTCGTGATGAACAATAACATGCAAGGGAAGTTGATCCAGGAGCTGTTCGTCGTGCTTAAGGCCGTAAAGGTAGAAGTCAAGAAGGAGAATCAAGTGTTGATGGTTAACAATACCACTAGTTTCAAAGAAGGGCAAGGGAAAGAAGGGAAAATTCATGAATGGTAAGCCAGTTGCCGCTCCAGTGAAGAAATCCAAGAACCCAAACCCGAGACGAAGTGCTTCTATTAGGGGAACGGTCACTGGTAGCGGAACTTCCTCAAATACTTGGTAGATAAGAAGGCTGACAACTTCAACAAAAGTATATTTGATATATGTGTTATTGATGTGTACCTTTCTAGTACTCCTAATAGCACATGGGTATTAGATACCGGTTCAGTTGCTAATATTGGTAACTCGAAACAAAAGATACAGAATAAATGGAGACTAGCTAAGGGCGAGTTGACGATATGTGTTGGAAGTGGTTCCAAAGATGATATGATCACCATCGCACGCTCCCTCTACCTTCGGGATTAGTGTTGAACCCAGATAAATGTTGTTTGCGTTGGTGTCTGCGTTGAGCATGAACATGATTAGATCATGTTTATTGCAATACGGTTATTCATTTAAGTCAGAGAATAATGGTTATTCTGTTTACATGAATAATACCTTCTATGGTCATGCATCCAATGTGAATGGTTTATTGAATCTCGGTCGTAGTGAGACACATGTTCATAACATTGATGCCAAAAGATGTAGAGTTGATAATGATAGTACCACTTTCTTGAGGCACTACCGCTTAGGTCATATTGGTGTAAAGCGCCTGAAGAACCTCCATGCTAATGGACTTTTGGAGTCACTTGATTTTGAATCACCTCACACATGCGAACCATGCCTCATAAGCACGATGACTAAAACCCCGTTTGCTGGAACAATGGAACGGGCAAGTGACTTGTTGGAAATCACACATGCTGATGTGTGCGGTCCGATGAGTGTTTATGCACGCAGTGGATATCGTTATTTTCTCACCTTCACCAATGAATTGAGTAGATATGGGTATATTTACTTAATGAAGCATAAGCCTGAAACGTTTGAAAAGTTCAAGCAATTTTAGAGTGAAGTTGAGAATCATCGTAACAAGAAGATCAAGTTCCTACGATCTGATCAAGGGGAGAGTATCTGAGTTATGAGTTTGGCAATCACTAAAGACAAGGTGGAATCGTTTCACAGTTGACGCCACCTGGAACACCATACCGTAATGGTGTGTCCGAACGTTGTAGTCACACCCTATTGGATATGGTGCGATCTATGATGTCTCTTACCGATCTACCACTATTATTTTGGTGCTATGCATTAGAGACAACTAGATGATACCCCGCGCGTTGCCGCGGGACATTGGTGAGCCAAATAGTAGATGATACTCTGCTCGTTGCCGCGGGACGTTGGCGAGACAAATAGTATTTCTTAGATGTGGGTCACCCAACTTTAAGAGAGATGATGTGCTCTCTAGACTATAGAGGAATAATAGTATTGATAAGATAAAGAAAAATAATGCGAACAAATTGTACCATTGATGTAGGATGATTTTTAGTCACTAAAAAGAGATGTTCGATGACTTATAAGATTGAAATCATACTTAGTGATAATTGCCTTCAAAACATTATCCTAAAAATTCGATTGTAGGTTGTCTAACATTCCATTCTTAGATGCAAGCACCCTTATAATATTTGAGACTAAGTGCTAGCTTGTATTTCTGCAGCAAATTGTAAGACCAATGTCCTGAGACTAGAAAAAATGAACAAAGTGATTGTGCATTATCTTAGCAAGTACATGTGTCAATTTGGACCAGCATCATTATAGCCTAATGTGCTTCACATTAGTAAGATTAGGTCTGATTAAACAAATTTATATTTTACTTCTATAAGAAGCATAGTTATATTATGCCTTTCATCTACGAAGACTGAAAGATCTCCCCAAAGTTGTTTTTCTCTGTAGATGAAACCAATAATAGCATCTTATGTTAGACACTTGGATAAGTATGCAACCCCATTATATTCATCCATTACAATGGAAATCAATCAAGTAAAATAAAAGTAAACAGTTTATCATCAAAAAGGAAAGACCACTCATTATTAACACTACAAAGCGAAATTACGTCTTGCTAATTAAGTAGAAGTTATGCAACATTATTTCTAGCAAAAAAAATGATTTACCTTTTCCAAAAAAAGGCAACATATAAGAGTTATGCAATTGCTTGCTTACACTAAAATCAAAGATTCTTAATCAAGAAACATCCATAATATGTACAAAAGTTATACATAAACAGTATCATAATCTCCTTGAACTGCTCCCAAGTCTGCATTTTCAGTACACCAAATTACTAACAGAACAGAAAGTAGAAGAAGTTTTACTACACCTGAGTCAAGAGATCATTGAACATTCAAAGATAAATATTCATCACTATAAGGATATCTGAAAAGTACAAATTCCAAATACCATTGTTTCTGGAATTTCAGAAACTCTAGCAACACCAGAAGCTAGAAATTCCTTAAAACTGCACTTGAACATCTATGTACACACAATGAAATTTAAAAACAAACACAAATACTAATTTTCCTGTTGGTGACAACCGTGAAAAGTGTTGATCTAGGGCAAAGGCTGAACTGAAAGCTTGCCCAGATGTTTTTAGCATAGTAAGCAATATGCACATATTTTATCAACAAAGTAACTGGATGGAGTTAGTTGTTTGATCAATTAAGGAAAAAATACCTAATAGAATCTTGGTGGCAGCAGATGAAAAAAATATGTAGTAGTGAGGCTTAAAAAATGTCAAGCATAAACGTTAAAACCAAAGTAATACCTTGTGATTTCTTTGTAGATGCTAAACCATATCCATGATCGAGCCTGTTAAACTTCCAATCCCCATTAATCTGCCAATATTATAGTTTATTAAGATAATTAAATCCCCATCAGTATTAAGTAGCACATGAATATATATACATGGAAGATACGACACCCAAAAAAGGTTCGGTATTAACATGAGAGAGAGAGAGAGATGGAACTGCAGACCAAGAAAGAACACCATGTTCAGTATTTAGCAGCAGGCCTGTAACGACCCGGATTTGGTAGAATCCAAGTCTCTGTGCTTACTGTGCTATCCATGGATCATAGCTAGCACACACAGTAACAAAAATGAATATCAATAAGACATACATCATTCTACTACAATGGTAGATCCAGATATATATAAATCATACCTTAGGCACAGCTCAAGTTGGCAGATAATACAGCGGAATTATACGTAGTCACTAAGTTAGGCTCCATCAACGCCACTGGGCTCGTTGAGTGTAGACCATAACCCTATCGTCTCTTAATCTGTCGAGATCTGCACATGACAGGTGCAGATGAGTACGTGGAATGTACTCGCAAGTTGCAAAGGAAAGTATAACAGATTATATATGCAGGGTAAGTATTGGTGGAGGTTTCCTTTGCATAAAGCCAATTTTCTCCTATAGTAAATTTTGTAAACTTCTTTTGAAATAGAAATAGGTTTTAGTATAAAAGGTAGGAGTGAGACACTTGGATATACGCACCACTGCTCATTCTCCAAAAAATAGTTTAAAACATACATAAGGTTGAAGTGAAACACATTCACTGTGCTCATTCCTCAACTTTAACCCTTAAAACAGATTTTTAGAAAAGAGAGGGGAGATTCTTATTCAGTCCAAGTCTTCAGTTGCTCAAAATTATCCGTAACCGGGGGCACGGCTAATCGATTCGGTTAAACCCTCTGCAGAGATCATACACGTTCCCCACATGACACAACCAACCCCGTTTATCGTTACACACTTGGGTGTACGACTAGGAGGAGGTCGTGACGAAGCCTTTCTGTAACAGCCCCCTATACCACCAAGCTGCCCGCAACTTCGGCACGAAGGCCTCTCTCCGATGGCGGTCCTGGGGTAGGGTTTCCCGTTAGTACTAAGCTAAGCCAGAGCCCATAGTAGCATGCGGATGTACTGGAAGCTACATCAAACTGTATTTGGAAGATCTCAGTCCCCTGGACGGCAATCCCCACCAAAAACCTGTGTGCAAGACCCCAGTCGAGCGCATTCACTTCAAGACCCCGATGGGCGCAATCACTTGTAGACGCCTCCCACAATACCATTCCGCCCAGGGAGTAGAAGTAAAATAGTATATAGTTTTGTTTTCCAAAAGTTTTCACAAAACGTTGCCCCAAAAGAGGCAAGTTTAAAGGTTTAAAACAATTTTGGTTTTCATCCCACCCATTTTGTGCAAGCGTGGCCAAGCATGGTTGCAAGTCTTGAACCTATGGCTCTAGCTAGTAATAATACTTGTAAAACTTTTATAAAACATGCAGAGTATTAAAATATAAAGGAATATGCATAATATGAAAACATAGGTCAAAGCATGATCAATTTGCAACTTGCCTGGGTCTTGAAGTTGATTCCCTACTTGTTATCGTCACTCCTTTACTTTACGATATATCTAACGAAGAAAGAAAATACTTCAACACACAACAATTCAAATAAAGATCCAAATAAAAGAGTCAAATTAACAATACAAACACATTCTTAGGATAATTATCATGTCGTGGCTATGGTTGAGATAAGAAGTTTCTTTGGATGGGAATGTGTCATAGATTTTATTCTAGGGTGGGTCAAGTTGGTTCAAGGCAAGGTCATGGTGTTAATATATAGAGTGATTGAGAGACAAGTTTTGACAACCAAATTTCCATAAAGAAACTATTTAGAATATCAGACTTGTGGTCGACTATGAGAATTGAAATTTATGAGTTTAGGGAATTGAAACTAATAATTTACTAACTCCAAATTTGTGAGGTAGTAACATATGACCACAGTGATTTGTAGGGATCAATCTAAGAGACTTATCTAAGCATAAAATTTAATTGGTCGAAGATGTTAAATTATGAGTAAGGAACGTGATTTTATGGTGTAGAGGCTAAAACATGAACTAAGCATGGTTGAAAAATTAAGGTATGGGTCCTAACAGATAGGTATGGTTCTAACGATCAAATTTTATATAATAAGATTTTTGATATGAATTATAGATTAAAAGATATGGCAAAAATATTCAATTTACTATTTAAATCAAAACTAAATTTTAGGTTGCTCAAAAGTGAAATTTTATAATTTCATAAAAATTACATGTTCCAAAGAATCCGTGGATATCTTATTTGTCGAAATCGGACATACGGTTTGGGAGATATGAATTTCCAAAGTTTGGATATTTTTCTATAAAAAGATTTACGGAATTTAGAGGAGGCTTGCCGGAGTTGGTTGCCGGAGTTGGGGAAGAAGGTCGCCGGAGTTGTGGAAGACGGTCCCCGACGTCAAGTAGCAGATGAACAGCGAAGAGGCCGACGAGGGGAGTCCGTTGGGAAATATTCTGGGCTTGGCCTCGTCCTGTGGCGGCGTGGAGCGGCCGCCGGAGCTGCATAACTCCGGCGAGCAATTGCTCACAGAGGAGGGCAAGGTAGAGAGGGGTTTCCTCGGGAGGGGGTGAGGGCTGTGATTTTCACCTATGGGTACTATTTATAGGAGCGGGGGACGTCAGAATTCGAGCAGGTGGTGGTGCTTAATGGTGGCTGTTTCTCTGCCTTGTAATGGCCACTACGGGAGTCTCCAATGCGCACTAAGCAGGCAAAGGGTCGAGGGAGGGTGCGGGTGACGATTCAGGAGGTCGATAGTGCGGGGGAGTGAAGGGAGAGGAGGGGAGGAAGAGGTACAGGCGTCCATGGAGTTCTCTTTCTGTAGCTGTGTACGTGATCCTGAGGTAGAAGAAGATCGAGTGGAGGTGGGCTAGATCGGTCGGCACATGTACAAGGAAGAGGAACAGAAAAACAAATGAGAGAGAGGGATAGATGGGTCAGGCCCAATTAGGACAGGCTAGGATTTATTAATTATTTATTTAACTATATGCGAAAAGTTTCATTAACAAGATTTAAAAAAATGTTTATGTTTACATGTTTATTATTTGGATTGTGCGCACATTAGTTTCAGAATTCATTAAACTTAGTTTCATGCACAAACTTATTTTAATAATGCATTATGGGCTTCATAATTGCCCCAACATATGTTTTAGGGTTTTATGATTACCCAAATGACTAACAAGAAATATTGAATATTTCCAATAATAGTTTTAGAGAAGTCATATTATCTCCTCTCATATTTTCATTAAATGGTTTATTCAAAATAAATACAAATAAGTTCCAACTTCAAAAGAGAAGCTCCAAATAAAATCCTTATGGGATATTTTTACACCACATTTGAGAAAGTCATTTTATTCTCACTCATAAATTTGAATGTGGTTTGAAAATATTTCAGAAAGTTCAACCGTAAATGGAATGCCATTGGATAAACTTTCAAACCATAGCTTTCTTTTATAACGTGGTTTGAAAAGTTTAAACAAGGTCTCAAAAAGTTTTAAATTCCCGTGAAAATTGAAGCAATTCCCACAATATTACTTATTTGTTAACATTCCAAAATTTGGAAAATTTTGGGATGTTACAAGGCCAAAAAAGCTCAGAGAGAGAGAGAGAGATGGAACTGCAGACCAACAAAGAACACCATGTTCAGTATTTAACTGCAGACAAAAAATCTGAGAGAGAGAGAGAGGTGAGGTGAGGTGAGGTGCAGACCAAGAAAGAACACCCTTATCAGTATTAACTGCAGACCAAAAAAAGTATTAACTGCAGACCAAAAAAGATCCTAAGCGATATAGGAGTCCATCAGGATGCATCAGACCATGGGGACTACCTTGTGTAGCAGCGGCCAGCGGGGATCCTCACGGGCAGAGGATGGTTTGGAAACCATCTTCGCAGAGCGAGCGGCAACTTCGATCCTGAACGGCGCCGGCGCCGGCGAGTACGACATGGTGCGGTCGTGTCAGTCCTACGTGGAGATGGATGCTGAGTACAAGCTTTGTAAAAGGAGAGCCGGAAAATAGGTGATGCTTCACGTTGAAGGAGATCAAGCAGAGGGAGGGGGTAATTAAGGGGACGGTAGAATCTAGTGGGGGGTAATTAAGAGGGAGTCAGAAATTCATTGGTCTCTTTTACAGAAAATATAGTGGAGGAGATGAAGAGGATGTAGATTCGGTGGAGATGAAGAGATCAGTGGAAATCTATAGACGGGGAAGTAATTGAAAGGACGATAGGGCTGCCATGGGGATCGAGAGAAACAAAACGCTCGCGTCAAGAAAGAAGAAAGTGCCAACCAGCGGTTCGACATAAATTAACAAAGCGACTTTTAAATCACATGATTAGTTTCGTGGAATGTTTTTTTTTGCTGACGTGGCAGATTTGCTGAAGGTGAATGGCTGCATGTATATTGATGATGTGGATAGCTTGCATGTCAAGAGAAATAACATAGTGGGGATGAACTATTTAGGTATTATAGATTACATTCACTTTAAATAGGGCACCATCTAAGTCCATGGAGACGACACCATATGAACTATGGTTTGGCAAGAAACCTAAGTTGTTGTTCTTAAAGTTTGGGGCTACGATGCTTATGTCGATAGGCTTCGGCCAGAAAAGCTCGAACCCAAAGTGGAAAATTGTGTCTTCATAGAATACCCAAACAAGACGATTGGGTATACCTTCTATCTCAGATCTGAGGGCAAAGTGTTTGTCGCTAGGAACAGGTCCTTTCTCGAGAAAGAGTTTCTCTCGAAAGAATTGAGTGGGAGGAAGATAGAACTTGATGAGGTTGTTGAACCTTCACTTCAACCAGAGAGCAGCGTAGCACAAAAAGATGTTTCTATGGCACCTACCTCAGTTGAATCGAAAGCTAATGATGATGATCATGGAGCTTCATATCAAGTTACTATCGAACCTCATAGGTCGACAAGGGTGTGTAAAACTTCTGTGTGGTAACCCTATCTTAAAGGTCATGTTGTTGGACAACGATGAACCTATGAGCTATGGAGAAGCGATGGTGGGCCCAGATTCCAACAAATGGCTAGGAGCCATGAAATCCGAGATAGGATCCATGTATGAGAACAAAGTATGGACTTTGGTGGACTTGCCCGATGATCGGCAAGCCATTGAGAATAAATGAATCTTTAAGAAGGAGACATACGCTGATGGTAATGTCACCATTTATGAAGCTCGACTTGTCTCAAAGAAGTTTTCGACAAGTTCAAGGAGTTGACTGTGATGAGACTTTCTCAATCATAGCGATGCTAAAGTCTGTTAAAATTACGTTAGCGATTCTTTGCATTTTCATTTACGTAAATCTGGCGGATGGATGTCAAAACAAAGTTTCCTTGACGGTTTCCGTGAGGAAAGGCTGTATGTGATACAACCGTAAGGTTTTGTCGATCCTAAGGATGCTAAAGGTATGCAAACTCCAGTGATCCTTCTATGGACTGGAGCAAGCATCTCGGAGTTGGAACATACGCTTTGATAAGGTGATCAAAGCATTTGGGTTTATACAAAGTTTGCAAGAAACTTGTATTTGCAAGAAAGTGAGTGGGAGCACTACAACATTTTGATAAGTATATGTGGATGACATATTGTTGATCAGAAATGATGTAGAATTTCTAGAAAGCATAAAGGGTTGTTTGAATGGAGTTTTTCAAAGGAAGACCTGTGTAAAACTGCTTACATGTTGGGTATCAAGATCTATAGAGATAGATCAAGACGCTTGATAAGACTTTCACAGAGCACATACCTTGACATGATCTTGAAGGAGTTCAAGATGGATCAGTCAAAGAAGGAGTTCTTGCCTGAGTTGTAAGGTGTGAAGTTAAGACTTGAATCTCGACCATGGCAGAAGAAAGAGAAAGGACGAAAGTCGTCCCCTATGCCTTAGCCATAGGCTCTATACGATATGCCATGCTATGTACTAAGAAAAGAGTCTTGATGACCCACAATTATAGGGGATCTATCGTAGTCTTTTCGATAAGTAAGAGTGTCGAACCCAACGAGGAGCAGAAGGAAATGATAAGCGGTTTTCGGCAAGGTATTCTCTGTAAGTACTGAAATAAGTGGTAACAGATAGTTTTGTGATAGGATAATTTGTAACGAGCAACAAGTAACAAAAGTAAATAAAGTGCAACAAGGTGGTCCAATCCTTTTTGTAGCAAAGGACAAGCCTGGACAAACTCTTATATGGAGAAAAGCGCTCCCGAGGACACATGGAAATTATCGTGAAGCTAGTTTTCATCACGTTCAAATGATTCGCGTTCGGTACTTTGATAATTTGATATGTGGGTGGACCGGTGCTTCGGTGTTGTTCTTACTTGAACAAGCATCCCACTTATGATTAACCTCTATTGCAAGCATCCGCAACTACAACAAAAGTATTAAGGTAAACCTAACCATAGCATGAAACATGTGGATCCAAATCAGCCCCCTTACGGTAACGCATAAGCTAGGGTTTAAGCTCATCACCCTAGCAACCCATCATCTACTTATTACTTCCCAATGCCTTCCTCTAGGCCCAAATAATGGTGAAGTGTTATGTAGTCGACGTTCACATAACACCACTAGAGGCTAGACAACATACATATCATCAAAATATCGAATCTAATACCAAATTCGCATGACTACTAATAGCAAGACTTCTCCCATGTCCTCGTGAACAAACGTAACTCACTCACAAAATACTCATGTTCATAATCGAGGGGTATTAATATGCATATAGGATCTGAACATATGATCTTCCACCAAATAAACCAACTAGCATCAACTACAAGGAGTAATCAACACTACTAGCAACCTACTAGTACCAATCTCGGACTTGGAGACAAGAATTGGATACAAGAGATGAACTAGGGTTTTGAGAGGAGATGGTGCTGGTGAAGTTATTGATGGAGATTGCCCTCTCCCGATGAGAGGAGCGTTGGTGATGACGATGGCGATGGTTTCCCCCTCCAGGAGGGAAGTGTCCCAGGCAGAACAGCTCTGCCGGAGCCCTAGATTGGTTCCGCCAAGGTTCAGCCTCGTGGCGGCGGAGTCTCGTCCCGAAAGGTTGCTTATGATTTTTCCCTTGACGAAAGACCTCATATAGCAAAAGATGGCCATCGGAGAGCCAATAGGGGGCCCACGAGGCAGGGGGCGTAGGGCGCGCCCCCCACCCTCGTGGCCAAGTGGGTCCCCCTCTAGTTTACTTCTTCCGCTCAATATTTTTTATTATTTCCAAAAATGACTTTCGTGGAGTTTCAGGACTTTTGGAGTTGTGCAGAATAGGTCTCTAATATTTGCTCCTTTTCCAGCCCAGAATTCCAGTTGCCAGCATTCTCCCTCCTTATGTAAACCTTGTAAAATAAGAGAGAATAGGCATAAGTATTGTGACATAACGTGTAGTAATAGCCCATAATGCAATAAATATCGATATAAAAGCATGATGCAAAATGGACGTATCATACTACGATGTGCCTTGCCACGTGTCTGGCAAGGGGGTATAAGAGTGATCCAGGAGAGGATCATTGGACAGCGGTCAAAATTGTCCTTGGGAATAAGGAAATGTTCCTCGATTATGGAGGTGATGAAGAGTTTGGCGTAAAGGGTTTCGTCGATGCAAGCTTTAACACCTACCCGGATGACTCTGAGTAGCAAACCGGATACATATAGTAGAGCAACCATTTGGAATAGCTCCAAGTGGAGCATAGTAGCAACATCTACAATATGAAATAGAGATTTGCGAAGTACACACGGATCTGAATGTTGCAGACCCGTTGACTAAAACCTCTCTCGTATGCATAACATGATCCAACCCTAGAACTCAGTGAGTGTTAATCACATGGTGATGTGAACTAGATTATTGAATCTATTAAACTCTTTGGGTGTTAGTCACATGGCGATGTGAACTATGTGTGTTAATCACATGGCGATGTGAACTAGATTATTGACTCTAATGCAAGTGGGAGACTGTTGGAGATATGTTCTAGAGGCAATAATAAAATGGTTATTATTATATTTCCTTGATGATACGTCCATTTTGCCTCATGCTTTTATATCGATATTTATTGCATTATGGGCTGTTATTATGCATTATGTCACAATACTTATGCCTATTCTGTCTTATTTTACAAGGTTTACATAAGGAGGGAGAATCCCGGCAGCTGCAATTCTGGGCTGGAAAAGGAGCAAAATTAGAGACCTATTCTGCACAACTCCAAAAGTCCTGAAACTCCACGAAAGTTATTTTTGGAAATAATAAAAAATATTGGGCGGAAGAAGTATTGCCGAGGGGGCCCCACAGCCACGAGGGTGGGGGACGCGCCTACCCCTGTATGCCCGCCTCGTGGGCCCCGCTGGCTCTCCGGTGGCCATCTTCTGCTATATGAAGTCTTTCATCGAGGAAAAAATCATAAGCAACCTTTTGGGACGAGACTCCGCCGCCACGAGGCGGAACCTTGGTGGAACCAATCTAGGGCTCCGGCAGAGCTGTTCTGCCGGGGACACTTCTCCCGGAGGGGGGAAATCATCGCCATCGCTATCACCAACGCCTCCTCTCATCGGGAGAGGGAAATCTCCATCAACATCTTCACCAGCACCATCTCCTCTCAAAACCCTAGTTCATCTCTTGTATCCAATTCTTGTCTCCAAGTCCGAATTGGTACTAGTAGGTTGCTAGTAGTGTTGATTACTCCTTGTAGTTGATGCTAGTTGGTTTATTTGGTGGAAGATCATATGTTCAGATCCTATATGCATATTAATACCCTCTGATTATGAACATGAATATGCTTTGTGGGTAGTTACGCTTGTTCCTCGAGGACATGGGAGAAGTCTTGCTATTAGTAGTCATGTGAATTTGGTATTCGCTTGATATTTTGATGAGATGTATGTTGTTCAGCCTCTAGTGGTGTTATGTGAACGCCGACTACATAACACTTCACCATTATTTGGGCCTAGAGGAAGGCATTGGGAAGTAATAAGTAGATGATGGGTTGCTAGAGTGATGTAAGCTTAAACCCTAGTTTATGCTGTTTCGTAAGGGGCTGATTTGGATCCATATGTTTCATGATATGGTTAGGTTTACCTTAATACTTTTGTTATAGTTGTGGATGCTTGCAATAGAGGTTAATCATAAGTGGGATGCTTGTTCAAGTAATAACAGCACCCAAGCACCGGTCCATCCACATATCAAATTATCAAAGTACCGAATGCGAATCATATGAACATGATGAAAACTAGCTTGACGATAATTCCCATGTGTCCTCGGGAGCGCTTTTCTCCATATAAGAGTTTGTCCAGGCTTGTCCTTTGCTACAAAAAGGATTGGGCCACCTTGCTGCACTTTATTTACTTTTTGTTACTTGTTGCTCAAGTTACAAATTATCCTATCACAAAACTATCTCTTACCACTTATTTCAAAGATTTGCAGAGAATACCTTGTCAAACCGCTTATCATTTCCTTCTCGCTTCCTCGTTGGGTTCGACACTCTTACTTATCGAAGGACTATGATAGATCCCCTATACTTGTGGGTCATCAAGACTCTTTTCCGGCGCCATTGCCGGGGAGTGAAGCACCTTTGGTAGGTGGAATTTGGTAAGAAAAATTTATATAGTGTGCTGAAATTTCATCACACTTGTTACTATGGAAAGTAATCCTCTGAGGGGCTTGTTCGGGGTATCTTCACCCCGACCAGTAGAGCAAAGAGTTGCTCCTTGAGGGAGTCCTAGATTAGGGGGTATCCGGACAGCCGGACTGTATACATCGTCCGGACTATTGAAGCGTGAAGATACAAGACTCAAGACTTCGACCCGTGTCCGGATGGGACTTTCCTTGGCGTGGAAGGCAAGCTTGGCGATCCCGATATTATATTTCCTCCCTTGTAACCGACTCCATGTAAACCCTAGCCCTCTCCGGTGTCTATATAAACTGGAGAGGTTGGTCCTTAGAAGGCCGATCGAAATTACAGCCATACCATCATAGGCTAGCTTCTAGGGTTTAGCCTCTACGATCTCGTGGTAGATCTACTCTTGTACTACCTATATCTTCAATATTAATCAAGCAGGAAGTAGGGTTTTACCTCCATCGAGAGGGCCCGAACCTGGGTAAACATCTGTGTCCCTTGCTTCCTTTTACCATCAGCCTAAGACGCACAGATTGGGATCCCCTACCCGAGATACGCCGGTTTTGACACCGACACTCCTCAACCTACTGAAAATGAAAATGTTCCCTTTGAACTTCCTTCGGGTATGTTAGAAAAACTGCTAGCTAATCCTTTTGCAGGAGATGGAACAAAGCATCCCGATGAGCACCTAATATATGTAGATGAAGTTTGTTGATTATTTAAGCTTGCAGGTATACCCGATGATGTCGTTAAGAAGAAGGTCTTCCCTTTATCTTTGAAGGAAGATGCATCGACATGGTATAGGCTATGTGATGATACGGGATCATGGAACTATAGACGATTGAAATTGGAATTTCATCAGAAGTTTTATCCTATGCATCTTGTTCATCGTGATCGCAATTATATATATAATTTTTGGCCTTGCGAAGGAGAAAGCATCGCTCAAGCTTGGGGGAGGCTTAAATCAATGTTATATTCATGCCCTAATCATGAGCTATCAAGAGAAATAATTCTTCAAAGTTTTTATGCTCGGCTTTCTGATAACAATCGCACCATGCTCGATACTTCTTGTGTTGGATCTTTTATGATGAAGACTATTGAATTCAAATGGAATTTATTGGATAGAATTAAACACAACTCTTAATATTGGGATATCAACGAAGGTAAGGAGTCAGGTATGACACCTAAGTTTGATTGTGTTAAATCTTTTATGGATACCGATGTTTTCCATAAGTTTAGCACTAAATATGGACTTGACTCTGAGATAGTAGCTTCTTTCTGTGAATCTTTTGCTACTTATGTTGATCTCCCCAAGGAGAAGTGGTTTAAATATCATCCTCCCATAGAAGTAAAAGTAGCTGCACCTACTAAAGTTGAAGAAAAGACTATCACTTATAATGATCCTGTTGTTCCTACTTCTTATGTTGAGAAACCACCTTTCCCCGTTAGGATAAAGGATCATGCTAAAGCTTCAACTGTGGTTAGTAAAAGCAATAATAGAACTTATACACCTTCTGAGCAAGTTAAAGTTGAACCTAATATTGCTATTGTTAAAGATCTCTTGGCTGATAATATTGATGGGCACGTTATTTATTTCTCATGTGAAACTGCTAGAATTGCCAAACCTTGTGCTAAAGATAAACATAGACCTGTGGTAGGCATGCCTGTTATTTCTGTTAAAATAGGAGATCATTGTTATCATGGCTTATGTGATATGGGTGCTAGTGCTAGTGCAATACCATATGACTTATACAAAGAAATTATGCATGATATTGCACCTGCTGAGATAGAAGATATTGATGTCACAATTAAACTTGCCAATAGAGATACTATTTCACCAATGGGAATTGTTAGAGATGTTGAAGTTTTGTGCCGGAAAACTAAATATGCTGCTGATTTTCTTGTTCTTGGTTCCCCACAATACAGCTTTTGTCCCATTATATTTGGTAGTCCCTTCTTGAACACAGTTAATGCTAGGATAGACTGCGAAAAGAATGTTGTTACTATTGGCTTGGGTGATTTGTCTCATGAGTTTAATTCTCTAAATTTAGTACACAACACCGTGAAGAGGAATTATCTAGTAAGGATGAAATTATTGGTCTTGCTTCTATTGCCGTAACTCCTAGTGATCCTTTAGAACAATATTTGCTAGACCATGAAAATGATATGTTTATGAATGAAAGAAGGGAAATAGATGAAGTATTCTTTAAACAGGAGCCTATTTGAAACACAATTTGCCTGTTGAAATCCTAGGGGATCCTCCTCCACCCAAGGGTGATCCCGTGTTTGAGCTTAAACCGTTGCCTGATACTCTTAAATATGCTTATCTTGATGAGAAAAGGATATATCCTATTATTATTAGTGCTAACCTTTCAGAGCATGAAGAAGAGAGATTATTGAAAACTCTGAAGAAGCACCGTGCTGCTATTGGATATACTCTTGATTATCTTAAGGGCATTAGTCCCACTCTATGTCAACATAATATAAATTTGGAAGAAGATGCCAAACCAGTTCGTGATCATCAACGATTTGCTAAATCCTAAGATGAAAGAAGTGGTAAGAAAAGAAATACTAAAGCTCACGGAGGCAGGTATAGTTTATCCCGTTCTTTGATAGTCGATTGGGTAAGTCATGTCCATTGTGTCCCTAAGAAGGGAGGTATTACTGTCGTTCCTAATGATAAAGATGAATTGATTCCGCAAAGAATTATTACAGGTTATAGGATGGTAGCAGTCGTATTTTCTTGTGATAAGTTCAGGCCTTATATTGTTGATTCTAAAGTAACTATTCACACGGATCATGCTGCTATTAAATATCTTATGGAAAAGAAAGATGCTAAACCTAGACTTATTAGATGGGTTCATTTGCTACAGGAATTTCATTTGCATATTGTTGATAGAAAGGGAGCTGAGAACCCTGTTGTAGACAACTTGTCTAGGTTAGAAAATGTTCTTGATGACCCACTACCTATTGATGATAGCTTTCCTGATGAGCAATTAAATGTCATAAATGCTTCTTGTACTGCTCCGTGTTATGCTGATTATGCTAATTATATTGTTGCTAAATTCATACCACCTAGTTTCACATACCAACAAAAGAAAAAGTTCTTCTATGATTTGAGACATTACTTTTGGGATGACCGACATCTTTATAAAGAAGGAGTAGATGGTGTTATTAGACGTTGTGTGCCTGAGCATGAACAGGAACAGATCCTACGCAAGTGTCACTCCGAAGCTTATGGAGGACACCACGCTGGAGATAGAACTGCACATAAGGTATTGCAATCCGGTTTTATTTGCCTACTCTCTTCAAGGATTATCGGTGTACTAGAGTAGGGGTACCCTAGTATCCCGAACTTGTGCACGGGCAGTTGCAGCCCTCCGCGGCAAGGCTTACCGGGTGACCGCCAAGGTCCTCCGTTGTTCCTTTGGAGCCATTTAAGAACAAAGTATTCAAGCCAAGGAGACAAGGCCCGCAAGAGGAGCTTGCCGGAAGGCCACCCAAGGCACCTAGGAGACAAGGCCCCGCAAGAGGAGCTTGCCAGAAGGCCCGATGAGCGACAAGCTTCCGGACGCAACAAGACAACAACCGCGGCAAGGTGCTTGCCGCGGATCACCACTGCACTGCGCTTCCAAAGCACATCCACTAACGTGTCGCCTCAGGACCTTTCCAGCGCTAGCGTGGCAAGAGGCCGTCTGCGGCCGGAGCGCTGGTGGTGGCGGCGCTGACAAGATTGCCATCGTGGCAAGCGGTGGCGCCCATGACGGTCCCTTTCTGCACTGTTAGGGCGACGTAGACGGGCATTTAATGCCTTTGTCCCCTGCCGTCAGGGTTAGGTATGATACACTGTACAAGTAGTTGTACCAACCATTCCTTTTTCCATTTTTACCCTTGTCTACGCTACACCGCCGGAGACCCCTTGAGCATATAAAAGGAGGCCCATGCGCAACGTAGAGGGGGTTCGAGAGGTTCAAGCCAGAGAACACTCACGCCGGGTCTCGTTAGCAGCTTGTGTGTATCAGAGCACTCGCGCTCCCGAGCAAGAACTCAATACACTCGGACATGCAGCAGAGGGAGTGTTATCTCTCCGAGAGCTCAAACTGGGTAACCGCTCGTGTGCTTCGCCACGATCTCGCTCTTCGTCGACCTCCCCCACCGAACCGAAAGGGGCTCGGTCCGCCGGTCCCATAGGTGTTCGTGGGCCAGATCAGCTTCCCCGACATCTTTGGCGCGCCAGGTAGGGGAGTTTGCCGGCGAGGAAGAGCTTGCCGGGCCTGAAGCTGAATCGAGCGAGCCCGCCGAGGGCGCCTCCTCCCCTCCTTCAGACAGCTTGCCGCGAGCGGAGCCCCCAGCTCCACCAAGAAGGCGTCTTCGCAAGGCCGGAGACGTAGCGGGGCGGCAGACGGGCCAACAGCCGCCACAGGCGACGCGCTTCCACCGCGGCAAGCATTGTCGCGGAGCACCTCACGCCCGCTGCGGCAACCGGAGCGGGCCCTCCCTGCACCATCGCTTCTGCTCCCGCCAAGCGGCCAAGGGAACCTACTCCTCCGCCTCGTCGCACTGGGGGCGAGCCAGAATTTGATCTCTCCGCGCTCAGCTCCGACGAGGAAGAAGAAGAGTAAGATTCTTTGTTGTACTTGTAGTTCTTCGATTTGTTGTTTTGTCTTGTATCTGATTTGCTTCACTCTGAACCCATTCCTTTTCAGGACGCTGGCCCAGAGAGCGTCGAAGAGAGCCAAGGCCCCGGTGATTGTCATCGAGGACGAACCCACTGCGACAAAGCAGGAGGCGCGTCGAGACCACCTTGCCGGACGCGGCAACTCTTCCTCAGCAGCCCCAGCGTAAGTATATGGTTTACTTCCTGCTGTTAGGCGTGCATGGGTGCCCTTTCTTTGCCGATATCTCGATCGCTGATTTGTGTAGGAGCAGAAGCAGCCTTACCAGAGTGCCTCAAGCCGCCTCGACATGCCTTCGCTTTCGACTACACCGCCAAGGGAGGATTCCCGGCAAGGGAGCGTTCTCCGCAAGGAGACTTCTCCGCAAGGGCAGTTCTCCGGCAAGGGACAGCTCTCCGGCAAGGGACAGCACCAATGATCCCCTAGTGGCGGAGACCATGATCAGAGACCCTAGCACAGGTAATCCTCTTGCTTGAAAACTTTCCTTGTGTTCTTCTTCTTCTGATTTTCTTTTGAATATTTGCTTGACTTTTCTTCATTTTCCGGTCGTCGAGATCCATCCGCCACAGAGCCAATGGAGACCGAGGCCGCGGCGAGGAGGACGCCTGCTTCCCCGCTTATAAAGAGGGAGGGGCGGACGCCCGCCTTTCCAAATAAAGAAACCACCCACGATCTCTCACACGACGCCGCATTCGACGCGTGTCGCTCGTGGAGGGCGTGGTGGGTCCGGGTGAGTTACGGCGTAACCCAGCCGCCGATGCGTCTGCAGCTTTTGGGCCTGGCCCAACAACGCTTGGCACCGCAGTGTGGCCCAGGCCCGGGGCTCCTCTCGGTGTACTAGAGTAGGGTACCCTAGTATCCCGAACTTGTGCACGGGCAGTTGCAGCCCTCCGCTGCAAGGCTTACCGGGTGACCGCCAAGGTCCTCCGTGGTTCCTTTGGAGCCATTCAAGAACAAAGTATTCAAGCCAAGGAGACAAGGCCCCGGCAAGAGGAGCTTGCCGGGAAGGCCACCCAAGGCACCTAGGAGACAAGGCCCCGGCAAGAGGAGCTTGCTGGGAAGGCCCGGTGAGCGACAAGCTTCCGGATGTGACAAGACAACAACCGCAAGAAGGCGCTTGCCGCAGACCACCACTCAGACCAAGCGCTTCCAGACATCCACTAACGTGTCGCCTGGACCTTTCCAGCGCTGGCAGGCAAGAGGTCTTGCCGCCGAGCGCTGGTGGCAAGCGGCGCTGACAAGAGTGCCATCGTGGCAAGCGGTGGCGCCCCAGACGGTCCCTTTCTGCACGGTTAGGGCGAAGTAGACGGGCATTTAATGCCTTTGTCCCCGCCGCCGTGGTTAGGTATGATACATCGCATGCAAGTAGCTGTACCAACCACTCCTTTTTCCATTTTTACCCTTGTCTACGTTGCCACCTGTCGGAGACCCCTTGAGCATATAAAAGGAGGCACATGCGCAACGTAGAGGGGGTTCGAGAGGTTCGAAGCCAGAGAACACTCACGCTCGGTCTCGTTAGCAGCTTGTGTGTCAAAGCACTCAGCGCCCTGAGCAAGAACTCAATACACTCGGACATGCAGCAAGAGGGAGTGTTATCTCCCGAGAGCTCCGGTTGGGTAACCGCTCGTGTGCTTCGCCTCGATCTGCTCTTCAGGCGACCTCCGCCCCCGAACCGAAAGGGGCTCGGTCCGCCGGTCCCATAGGTGTTCGTGGGCCAGATTAGCTTCCCCGACAAGGATGCCCGTAAGTTTGTCTTATCTTGTGATGAATGTCAAAGAATTGGTAATATTAGTAGACGTCAAGAAATGCCTATGAACTATTCACTTGTTATTGAACCATTTGATGTTTGGGGCTTTGATTATATGGGACCCTTTCCTGCCTCCAATGGATATACACATATTTTAGTTGCTGTTGATTACGTTACTAAGTGGGTAGAAGCTATTCCAACTAGTAGTGCTGATCATAACACCTCTATTAAGATGCTTAAAGAAGTTATTTTTTCCGAGGTTTGGAGTCCCTAGATATTTAATGACTGATGGTGATTCACATTTTATTCATGGTGATTTCCGTAAAATGCTTGCTAAGTATGATGTTAATCATAGAATTGCATCTCCTTATCACCCACAGTCTAGTGGTCAAGTAGAATTGAGTAATAGAGAGCTCAAATTAATTTTGCAAAAGATTGTCAATAGGTATAGAAAGAATTGGTCTAAGAAACTTGATGATGCATTATGGGCCTATAGAACTGCATATAAAAATCCTATGGGTTTGTCTCTGTATAAAATGGTTTATGGAAAAGCATGTCATTTACCTCTCGAACTAGAACACAAGGCTTATTGGGATATTAAAGAGCTCAATTATGATTTCAAACTTGCCGGTGAGAAAAGGTTATTTGATATTAGCTCACTTGATGAATGGAGAACACAAGCTTATGAAAATGCCAAGTTGTTTAAAGAAAAAGTTAAAAGATGACATGACAAAAGGATACAAAAGCGTGAGTTTAATGTAGGTGATTATGTATTGCTATACAACTCTCATTTAAGATTTTTTGCAGGAAAACTTCTCTCTAAATGGGAAGGCCCTTACGTTATCAAGGAGGTCTATCGTTCCGGTGCCATAAAAATCAACAACTTCGAAGGCACCAATCCGAAGGTGGTGAACGGTCAAAGAATCAAACATTATATCTCAGGTAATCCTATAAATGTTTAAACCAATGTTATTGAAACCGTAACCCCAGAGGAATACATAAGGGACACTTTCCGGAACGTTTCAAACTCCGAAAAGGAATAGGTATGTGGTCGGTAAGTAAACCGACTCCAAAACAGTTTTTAAGGCAATATTTCTCCGTTTTGGAATATTTAGAAAAATAAAAAATAAGGAGTGGTCTGGGAAGGACACGAGGCCTCCACGAGGGTGGAGGGCACGCCCTACCCTACTGGGCACGCCCCCCTACCTCATGGGCACCTCGTGTGCTCTCCGGACTCCGTTTTCTTGCACAATACATATTTTGGTCGGTAAAAATTCATTATATATTCTCCCAAAGGTTTTGACTCCTGTATCATGCAAATATCCTCTGTTCTTGTTTCGAGCTGTTCTCCGTCAGGGTTGTCAAGGCCAGGCGTCGTGTCGTCCCCCTCCTCCAACAATGGTGACAACGATGCTTGGCTAATGAAGATAGAGCTGAAGAGGGAAGAACCCATGGAGATCAACAAGGATGAAGGGATCAAGAAGGCCACGGAGGATCAAGCTCCGCAAATGTAAGACATCCTTCAACTTGATCACAATCTTCTTACCCCAACCGAGATCAAGCTTTCAAGATGATTGAGTTAGCTCAGATACGTAACAAGTATCTCACACGTGAAAATATTTTGTTGAAGGAGCATATCGTTGCACTCAAGGGCATTATCCGCAAGCTGGAGGACCTCTTACGTTCGATGTGCGACTATCCATCAACACCGCCACCTTCCTCGCCAACAAAGAAGGAGATATAATCACATGGGTATGGGCACTCCCCTTGGCAACTGCCAAGCTTGGGGGAGGTGCCCCGGTATCGTATCACCATCACACTCCTATCTTTACCGTTTTCCTTAGTTCGATCCTATTAGTAGTATCTTGATCTAGTAGAATGAAGTTTATGGTATGATCTAGTTTTGAGTTTTTGCTTTATGATCCCTCTATGTAATCGAGTCCGTGAGCTATATAATAAAGATTAGCGTTGAGTCAAGGGCTTGATTATTTTGCCATGATCTTGAGTGAATAAAAGAAAAGAGAAAAAGAATAAAAATAAACAAAGAGATCATATTGATCTTATTAAGAGTAATGACTTCACATAGAAAGAGTATGATGATTAAGAATTGTTGAGAGTTGGCAAACATAGCTTTGGTCATCGTTGCAATTAATAGGAAGTAATAAGGAAAGAGAGGTTTCACATATAAATATACTATCGTAGACATCTTTTATGATTGGGAGCACTCATTAAAATATGGCATGCTAAAGAGTTGATGTTGGACAAGGAAGACAACGTAATGGGTTATGTTTTCTTATATCTGAGATAAAGTATATTGTCATGGATCATCCAACATGTTGAGCTTGCCTTTCCCCCTCATGCTAGCAAAATTCTTAGCACTAAGTAGAGATACTACTTGTGCTTCCAAAAACCCTTAAACCATTTTTGCCATGAGAGTCCACCATATCTACCTATGGATTGAGTAAGACCCTTCAAGTAAGTTCATCGGTGCAAGCAATAAAAATTGCTCTCTAAATATGTAGGATTGATTGGTGTGAAGGAAATAAGCTTTATATGATCTTGTGATGTGGAAGAAATAAAAGCGAAGGACTGCATAATAAAGGTTCATATCACAAGGGGCAATATAAAGTGACGTTCTTTCGCATTAAGATTTTGTGCATCCAACCCTGAAAGTGCATGGCAACCTCTGCTTCCCTCTGCGAAGGGCCTATCTTTTATTATCATGTTCTACCTTACGCAAGAGTCATGGTGATCTTCACCTTTCCTTTTTACATTTTATCCTTTGGCAAGCACAGGGTGTTGCAAAGATCCTAATAGATATATCTAATTGGAAGTAAGTCAGCATGAGTTATTATTGTTGACATTACCCTTGAGGTAAAAGGTTGGGAGGCGAAACTATAAGCCCCTATCTTTCTCTGTGTCCGATTAAAACTCCGTAACCACAAGTATTGCGTGAGTGTTAGCAATTATGAAAGACTAAATGATAGTTGAGTATGTGGACTTGCTAGAAAGCTCTGATATAGACTCTTTCTGATGTTATGATAAATTGCAGTTGCTTCAATGACTGAGATTATAGTTTGTTGGTTCTCAATAAAGTTTATGGTTCGTACTTTTGCATTGTGAATAGATTATTACTTGAGCATAAGAAATCATATGACAATATCCTTATATGTTGCTGTTATGAAAATAATCATGATGCCCTCATGTCTCAGATTTTATTTTTATCGACACCTCTACCTCTAAACATGTGGACATATTTATCGTTATCGGCTTCCGCTTGAGGACAAGCGAGGTCTAAGCTTGGGGGAGTTGATACGTCCATTTTGCATCATGCTTTTATATCGATATTAATTGCATTATGGGCTGTTATTATGCATTATGTCACAATACTTATGCATATTCTCTCTTATTTCACAAGGTTTACATAAGGAGGGAGAATGCCGGCAGCTGCAATTCTGGGGTGGAAAAGGAGCAAATATTAGAGACCTATTCTGCACAACTCCAAAAGTCCTGAAACTCCATGAAAGTTATTTTTGGAAATAATAAAAAATATTGAGCGGAAGAAGTACGTCAGAGGGGGCCCCACCTGGCCACGAGGGTGGGGGCGCGCCCTACCCCCCAGGGCGCGCCCCCCTGCCTCGTGGGCCCCCTATTGGCGCTCCGGTGGACATCTTCTACTATATGAAGTCTTTCGTCGAGGAAAAAATCATAAGAAACCTTTCGGGACGAGACTCCGCCGCCACGAGGCGGAACCAATCTAGGGCTCCGGCAGAGCTGTTCTGCTGAGGACACTTCCCTCCGGGACGGGGAAATCATCGCCAACGCCATCACCAACGCTCCTCTCATCGGGAGAGGGCAATCTCCGTCAACATCTTCACCAGCACCATCTTCTCTCAAAACCCTAGTTCATCTCTTGTATTCCAATTCTTGTCTTCAAGTCCGGGATTGGTACTAGTAGGTTGCTAGTAGTGTTGTTTACTCCTTGTAGTTGATGCTAGTTGGTTTATTTGGTGGAAGATCATATGTTCAGATCCTATATGCATATTAATACCCCTCTGATTATGAACATGAATATGCTTTGTGAGTAGTTACGTTTGTTCCTGAGGGCATGGGAGAAGTCTTGCTATTAGTAGTCATGTGAATTTGGTATTCGTTTGATATTTTGATGAGATGTATGTTGTCTAGCCTCTAGTGGTGTTATGTGAACGTCGACTACATAACACTTCACCATTAAGCGCCTACACCTAATGGCTTAAGCCGTTGTTCCCATTTCCTCGCTGACCCATCATGTGAAAGGTACACCGTTAGAGTGAGTGCGCCCGCGCTCCGCTCCTTGATGTCTACTACGCAACCTTCTTCTTGTAGACGTTGTTGGGCCTGCAAGTGCACATGTTTGTAGGACAGTAGCAAATTTCCCTCAAGTGGATGACCTAAGGTTTATCAATCCGTGGGAGGCGTAGGATGAAGATGGTCTCTCTCAAGTAACCCTGCAACCAAATAACAAAGAGTCTCTTCTGTCCCCAACACACCCAATACAATGGTAAATTGTATAGGTGCACTAGTTCGGCGAAGAGATGGTGATACAAGTGCAATATGGATGGTAGATAAAGGTTTTTGTAATCTGAAATAATAAAAACAGCAAGGTAACTAATGGTAAAAGTGAGCGTAAACGGTATTGCAATGCTAGGAAACAAGGCCTAGGGTTCATACTTTCACTAGTGCAAGTTCTGTCAACAATAATAACATAGTTTGATCATATAAAAATCCCTCAACATGCAACAAAAAGTCACTCCAAAGCCACTAATAGCGGAGCAAACGTAGATATTATGGTAGGGTACGAAACCACCTCAAAGTTATTCTTTCCAATCAATCCGTTGGGTTATTCCTATAAGTGTCACAAACAGCCCTAGAGTTCGTACTAGAATAACACCTTAAGACACAAATCAACCAAAACCCTAATGTCACCTAGATACTCCATTGTCACCTCAAGTATCCGTGGGCATGATTATACGATATGCATCACACAATCTTAGATTCATCCAACCAACATAAAAGTACTTCAAAGAGTGCCCCAAAGTTTCTACCGAGAGTCAAGAACGTGTGCCAACCCCTATGCATAGGTTCATGGGCGGAACCCGCAAGTTGGTCACCAAAACATACATCAAGTGGCACATGATATCCCATTGTCACCATAGATAAGCACGGCAAGACATACATCAAGTGTTCTCTTAGAAGACTCAATCTGATAAGATAACTTCAAGAGGGAAACTCAATTCATCACAAGAGAGTAGAGGGGGAGAAACATCATAAGATCCAACTACAATAGCAAAGCTCGGGATACATCAAGATCGTGCCATAGAGGGAACATGAGAGAGAACACGAGAGAGAGAGAGAGAGAGAGATCAAACACATAGCTACTGGTACATACCCTCAGCCCCGAGGGTGAACTACTCCCTCATCGTCATGGATAGCATCGGGATGATGAAGATGGCCACCGGTGATGGGTTCCCCCTCCGGGAGGGTGCCGGAACGGGCTCCCAAGAGGTTTTTGGTGGCTACAGAGGCTTGCGGCGGCGGAACTCCCGATCTATCTTCTGTGCTGGAAGTTTTACGATACGTAGGTATACATGGGTGCAGAGGTACGTCGGTGGAGCTACGGGGGCCCCCCGAGGCGGGCGCCCTAGGGGTGGGCGCCCCCACCCTCGTGAGCAACTCCCGTATCTCCCGACGAGAGTCCAAGTCTATCCGATGGCTTTCCTTCCAAAAAATAACTTCTCCAGTTGATTTCGTTCGTTTCAATTCGTTTGATATTCCTTTTCTTCGAAACACTGAAATAGGCATAAAACTGCAAATCTGGGCTGGGCCTCCGGTTAATAGATTAGTTCCAAAAATAATATAAAAGTGGACAATAAAGCCCAATATTGCCCAAAACAGTAGATAATATAACATGGAGCAATCAAAAATTATAGATACGTTGGAGACGTATCAAGCATCCCCAAGCTTAATTCCTGCTCGTCCTCGAGTAGGTAAATGATAAAAGATAATTTTTGATGTGGAATGCTAGTTGGCATAATTTCAATGTAATTCTTCTTACATGTGATATGGATATTCAGATTCGAAAGATTCAAGACAAAAGTTCATATTGACATAAAAATAATAATACTTCAAGCATACTAACAAAGCAATTATGTCTTCTCAAAATAACATGGCCAAGGAAAGTTATCCCTACAAAATCATATAGTCTGGCTATGCTCTATCTTCACCACCCAAAGTATTTAAATCATGCACAACCCCGATGACAAGCCAAGCAATTGTTTCATACTTTTGATGTTCTCAAACTTTTTCAATCTTCACGCAATACATGAGCGTGAGCCATGGATATAGCACTATATGTGGAATAGAATGGTGGTTGTGGAGAAGACAAAAAGGGAGAAGATAGCCTCACATCAACTAGGCGTATCAACGGGCTATGAAGATGCCCATCAATAGATATCAATGTGAGTGAGTAGGGATTGCCATGCAACGGATGCACTAGAGCTATAAGTATATGAAAGCTCAACAAAAGAAACTAAGTGGGTGTGCATCCAACTCGCTTTCTCACGAAGACCTAGGGCATTTGAGGAAGCCCATCATTGGAATATACAAGCCAAGTTCTATAATGAAAAATTCCCACTAGTATATGAAAGTGACAATATAGGAGACTCTCTATCATGAAGATCATGGTGCTACTTTGAAGCACAAGTGTGGTAAAAGGATAGTAGCATTGTCCCTTCTCTCTTTTTCTCTTATTATTTTTATTTGGGCCTTTTCTCTTTTTTATGGCCTCTTTTTTTCTCTTTTTTTATTTTTTTATTTTTCGTCCGGAGTCTCATCACGACTTTTGGGGAATCATAGTCTCCATCATCCTTTCCTCACCTTTGGGACAATGCTCTAATAATGATGATCATCACACTTTTATTTTTCTTACAACTCAGCAATTACAACTCGATACTTAGAACAAAATATGACTCTATATGAATGCCTCCCGGTGTAATCGGGATGTGCAATGACTCATGAGCGACATGTATGAAAGAATTATGAACGGTGGCTTTGCCACAAATACGATGTCAACTACATGATCATGCAAAGCAATATGACAATGATGGAGCGTGTCATAATAAACGGAACGATGGAAAGTTGCATGGCAATATATCTCAGAATTGCTATGGAAATGCCATGATAGATAGGTATGGTGGCTATTGTGAGGAAGGTATATGGTGGGTGTATGATACCGGCGAAAAGTGCACGGTATTAGAGAGGCTAGCAATGGTGGAAGGAAGAAGGGTGCGTATAATCCATGGACTCAACATTAGCCATAAAGAACTCATATACTTATTGCAAAAATCTACAAGTTATCAAAGCAAAGTATTACGCCAGATGCTCCTAGGGGGATAGATTGGTAGGAAAAGACCATTGCTCGTCCCCGACCGCCACTCATAAGGAAGACAATCAATAAATAGATTATAATCCGACTTCATCACATAACGGTTCACCATACGTGCATGCTACGGGAATCACAAACTTTAACACAAGTATTTCTCAAATTCACAACTACTCAACTAGCATGACTCTAATATCACCATCTTCATATCTCAAAACAATTATCAAGCATCAAACTTTTCTTAGTATTCAACACACTCATAAGAATTCTTACAAATCTTGTATGCTTAGCATATTAGGATTATTTAAGCAAATTACCATGCTATTTAAGACTCTCAAACTAATATAAGTGAAGTATGAGAGTTCATCTATTTCTTCAAAATAAAACTACCACCATGCTCTAAAAGATATAAGTGAAGCACTAGAGCAAATGACAAACTACTCCGAAAGATATAAGTGAAGATCAATGAGTAGTCGGATAATTACGCAACTATGTGAAGACTCTATAACATTTAAGAATTTCAGATCTTGATACTTTATTCAAACAGCAAGCAAAACAAAATAAAATGACAATGCAAGGATAGCACAACTCATGTGAAGAAGCAAAAACTTAGGCTCAACCGATACTAACCGATAGTTGTTGAAGAAGAAAGGTGGGATGCCTACCGGGGCATCCCAAAGCTTAGATGCTTGAGACTTCTTAGAATATTATCTTGGGGTGCCTTGGGCATCCCCAATCTTGAACTTTTGTGTCTCCTTAATTCCTCTCAAATCATGGTTTCGCTTTTTATCAAAAGCTTCATCCACACCAAACTCAACAAGAACTCGTGAGATAGGTTAGTATAAACCAATGCAAAACCTTATCATTTTCTACTGTAACAAATCACAAAAATTATTATTCAACATTTCATACTAAATACCTCTGCATATTTAATACTCCTATCCTCAAAAAGAATCATTAAACAAGCAAACATGTGCAAACAATGCAAACATAACAGCAATCTGCCAAAACAGTATAGTCTGTGAAGAATGCAAGAGTATCAATACTTCCCTAACTTCAAAAATTATGAACTAAAATTCCCACTGTAATAAATTTATCAGATCTCAATATGCAAAAAGATTCAACATTATACCACTCTCTGAATTTTCTAGGGAATTTTTGCAACAGTGGTAAACTTTCTGTTTTCAAACAGCAACATGTATACTAGCAAAATAAGCATGACAAAGGCTATCCTTGACTTTTTTATTGAAACTAAAGATGCAAAACATTATTCTAAATAACAGCAAGCAAATACTAACAAAATAAAATGACGCTCCAAGCAAAACACATATCATGTGGTGAATAAAAATATAGCTCCAAGTAAAGTTACCGATGAACGAAGACGAAAGAGGGGATGCCATCCGGGGCATCCCCAAGCTTAGGCTCTTGGTTATCATTGAATATTACCTTGGGGTGCCTTGTGAATCCCCAAGACTAGGCTCTTGCCACTCCTTATTCCATAGCCCATCGAATCTTTACCCAAAACTTGAAAACTTCACAACACAAAACTTAACAGAAAACTTGTAAGCTCCGTTAGCGAAAGAAAACAAAACACCACTTCATGGTACTGTAATGAACTCATTCATTATTTATATTGGTGTTAAAACTACTGTATTCCAACTTCTCTATGGTTTATAAACTATTTTACTAGCCATAGAGTCATCAAAATAAGCAAACAACACACGAAAAACAGAATCTGTCAAAAACAGAACAGTCTGTAGTAATCTGTAACTAACCCAAACTTCTGGAACTCCAAAAATTATAAATAAAATTGGTGGACCTGAGGAATTTGTATAGTAATTATCTTCAAAAATAATCAACTAAATAGCACTCTCCAGTAAAAAGTTGAAGTTAATCTCGTGAGCGCTAAAGTTTCTGTTTTTTACAGCATGATCATAAAGACTTCACCCAAGTCTTACCAAAGGTTCTACTTGGCACAAACACTAATTAAAACACAAAACCTCATCTAAACATAAGCTAGATGGATTATTTATTCCTAAAAATAACCAAAAAAATAAGAAACTAAAATAAAATTGGGTTGCCTCCCAACAAGCGCTATAGTTTAACGCCCCTAGCTAGGCATGATGATTTCAATGATGCTCACATAAAAGATAGAAATTGAAACATAAAGAGAGCATCATGAAGAATATGACTAGCACATTTAAGTCTAACCCACTTCCTATGCATAGGGATTTTGTGATCAAACAACTTATGGGAACAATAATCAACTAGCATAGGAAGATAAAACATATATTCCTCCCTCATAATAATTTTCAGTAGCATCATGAATGAATTCAACAATATAACCAGCACCTAAAGCATTCTTTTCATGATCTACAAGCATAGAATTTTTATTACTCTCCACATAAGCAAAATTCTTCTCATTCGGAATAGTGGGAGTATCATAAGAGACTTGAATACTATAAATTGTTTCCACATTAAAAGAGTAATGTTCAGAGAAAGGGTACTCATAATCATGTTATGTTTTATAAATATAATCATCACTACTCTTTATAACATAAGTTTTATCGCAATAATCATCATAAGTAGCAACTTTGTTCTCATCATAATCGTTTGAAACCTCTTCCAAGATAGTGGATACATCACTAAATAAAGTCACGACCTCTCCAAATCCACTTTCATAAATATTATAAGATTCAACATCCTCCAATATTGTGGGGTCACTACTTCCTAAAGTTGACACTCTTCAGAACCCACTTTCATCAATATAATCATCATAGGTAGGAGGCATGCTTTCATCATAATAAATTTGCTCATCAAAACTTGAGGGACTAAAAATATCATCTTCATCAAACATAGCATCCCCAAGCTTGTGGCTTTGCATATCATTAGCATCATGGATATTCAAGGAATTCATACTAACAACATTCCAATCATGCTCATCATTCAAATATTTAGTGCCAAACGTTGTAATGCATTCTTCTTGTAGCACTTGAGCACAATTTTCCTTTCCATCAAACTCACGAAAGATATTAAAAACACGAAGCGTATGAGACAAGCTTAACTCCCTTTTTTTAGTTTTCTTTTATAAACTAAACTAGTGATAAAACAAGAAACAAAAAGATTCAATTGCAAGATCTAAAGATATACCTTCAAGCACTCACCTCCCAAGAACGGGCGCTTTAAAAGAGCTTGATGTCTACTACGCAACCTTCTTCTTGTAGACGTTGTTGGGCCTGCAAGTGCACAGGTTTGTAGGACAGTAGCAAATTTACCTCAAGTGGATGACCTAAGGTTTATCAATCCGTGGGAGGCGTAGGATGAAGATTATCTCTCTCAAGCAACCCTGCAACCAAATAACAAAGAGTCTCTTGTGTCCCCAACACACCCAATACAATGGTAAATTGTATAGGTGCACTAGTTCGGCGAAGAGATGGTGATACAAGTGCAATGTGGATGGTAGATAAAGGTTTTTGTAATCTGAAATAATAAAAACAGCAAGGTAACTAATGGTAAAAGTGAGCGTAAACGGTATTGAAATGCTAGGAAACAAGGCCTAGGGTTCATACCTTCACTAGTGCAAGTTCTCTCAACAATAATAACATAGTTTGATCATATAACAATCCCTCAACATGCAACAAAGAGTCACTCCAAAGCCACTAATAGCGGAGAACAAACATAGATATTATGGTAGGGTACGAAACCACCTCAAAGTTATTCTTTCCAATCAATCTGTTGGGCTATTCCTATAAGTGTCACAAACAATCCTAGAGTTCGTACTAGAATAACACCTTAAGACACAAATCAACCAAAACCCTAATGTCACCTAGATACTCCATTGTCACCTCAAGTATCCGTGGGCATGATTATACGATATGCATCACACAATCTCAGATTCATCCAACCAACATAAAAGTACTTCAAAGAGTGCCCCAAAGTTTCTACCGGAGAGTCAAGAATGTGTGCCAACCCCTATGCATAGGTTCATGGGCGGAACCCGCAAGTTGGTCACCAAAACATACATCAAGTGGCACATGATATCCCATTGTCACCACAGATAAGCACGGCAAGACATACATCAAGTGTTCTCATAAAAGACTCAATCCGATAAGATAACTTCAAGAGGGAAACTCAATTCATCACAGAGAGTAGAGGGGGAGAAACATCATAAGATCCAACTACAATAGCAAAGCTCGGGATACATCAAGATCGTGCCATTGAGGGAACATGAGAGAGAACACGAGAGAGAGAGAGAGAGAGAGAGAGAGAGAGAGAGATCAAACACATAGCTACTGGTACATACCCTCAGCCCCGAGGGTGAACTACTCCCTCCTCGTCATGGATAGCGCCGGGATGATGAAGATGGCCACCGGTGATGGGTTCCCCCTCCGGCAGGGTGCCGGAACAGGCTCCCGAGAGGTTTTTGGTGGCTACAGAGGCTTGCGGCGGTGGAACTCCCGATCTATCTTCTGTTCTGGAAGTTTTACGATACGTAGGTATATATGGGTGCAGGGGGTACGTCGGTGGAGCTACGGGGACCCAACGAGGCAGGGGGCGCGCCCTAGGGGGGTGGCCGCGCCCCCCACCCTCGTGAGCACCTCCTGTATCTCTTGACGTAGAGTCCAAGTCTATCCGGTGGCTTTCCTTCCAAAAATAACTTCTCCAGTTGATTTCGTTCCGCTTTAATTCGCTTTGATATTCCTTTTCTTCAAACACCTAAATAGGCATAAGACAAAGAACTGGCTGGGCCTCTGGTTAATAGGTTAGACCCAAAAATAATATAAAAGTGGATAATAAATCCCAATATTGCCCAAAACAGTAGATAATATAGCATGGAGCAATCAAAAACTATAGATACGTTAGAGACGTATCACTCCTTCGACTGATTGTTCGCATTAGATCTCAGGTTCTCTATTGCACTCCCCGATTGGGGTTCTTTCACTATATTTCTTACCGGGAACAGGGCATATCACAAGAATGTTTTTTTTATCGGGACGATAACTCTGAAAAGCAAGATTTCCTATCTTTTCTTTTAACTCAAGGGAAATACGATCGGTCGGCGCTAATTCGAATCCCTCGGGCAAAATAAGAACATCACCTACATTCAACCCTCCCTTTTTCCATTAGCAAGAACTTGTTTCAATTGCATATCATAAGGAATTTGAAGAACTGCTTCAAATACAGTATCGGGAAGCACAGCTTGGGGAACTTCAATATCGACGGGCTTGCTAGCTAAATGGCAAATGGCACATACAATTCGTAACACTTCACCATTATTTGGGCCTAGAGGAAGGCATTGGGAAGTAATAAGTAGATGCTGGGTTGCTAGAGTGACAGAAGCTTAAACCCTAGTTTATGCGTTGCTTCGTAAGGGGCTGATTTGGATCCATATGTTTCATGCTATGGTTAGGTTTACCTTAATACTTTTGTTGTAGTTATGATGCTTGCAATAGAGGTTAATCATAAGTGGGATGCTTGTTCAAGTAAGAACAGTACCCAAGCACCGCCCCACCCACATATCAAATTATCAAAGTACCGAACGCGAATCATATGAACGTGATGAAAACTAGCTTGACGATAATTCCCATGTGTCCTCGGGAGCGCTTTTCTCCATATAAGAGTTTGTCCAGGCTTGTCCTTTGCTACAAAAAGGATTGGGCCACCTTGCTGCACTTTATTTACTTTTGTTACTTGTTGCTCGTTACTAATTATCCTATCACAAAACTATCTGTTACCACTTATTTCAGTACTTGCAGAGAATACCTTGCTGAAAACTGCTTATCATTTCCTTCTGCTCCTCGTTGGGTTCGACACTCTTACTTATCGAAAGGACTATGATAGATCCCCTATACTTGTGGGTCATCACTTGTTCATGATAATTGTCTATCGTTCATGTCAGAATCAGATTAACCGGAAACCGTAATACATGTGTGAATATATAGACCACAACATGTCCCTAGCAAGCCTCTAGTTGACTAGCTCGTTGATCAATAGATGGTTATGGTTTCCTGACCATGGACATTGGATGTCGTTGATAACGGGATCACATCATTAGGAGAATGATGTGATGGACAAGACCCAATCCTAAGCATAGCACAAGATCGTGTAGTTTGTTCACTACAGTTTTTCTAATGTCAAGTGTCATTTCCTTAGACCATGAGATTGTGCAACTCTAGGATGCCGTAGGAGTGCTTTGGGTGTATCAAACGTCACAACGTAACTGGGTGGCTATAAAGGTGCACTACAGGTATCTCCGAAAGTGCCTGTTGGGTTGGTACGAATCGAGACTGGGATTTATCGCTCCGTATGACGGAGAGGTATCTCTGGGCCCACTCGGTAATGCATCATCATAATGAGCTCAATGTGACTAAGGAGTTAGCCACGGGATCATGCGTTACGGAATGAGTAAAGAGACTTGCTGGCAACGAGATTGAACGAGGTATGGGGATACCAACGATCGAATCTCGGGCAAGTAACATACCGATGGACAAAGGGAATTGTATACGGGATTGATTGAATCCCCGACATCGTGGTTCATCCGATGAGACGATCGTGGAACATGTGGGAGCCAATATGGGTATCAAGATCCCGCTATTGGTTATTGGCCGGAGAGGTGTCTCAGTCATGTCTGCATGGTTCCCGAACCCGTAGGGTCTACACACTTAAGGTTCGGTGACGCTAGAGTTGTAATGGGAATAGTATGTGGTTACCGAAGGTTGTTCGGAGTCCCGGATGAGATCCCAGAAGTGACGAGGAACTCCGGAATGGTGCGGAGATGAAGATCGATATATTGGACGAAGGGTATTGGAGTCCGGAATTGTTCTGGGAGTACCGGGTGACGACCAGCATGACCGAAAGGAGTTTCGGAGGCCCCGACAAGCGTTGGGGGGCCTTATGGGCCAAGGGGTAGGGGCACACTGATACATCTCCAATGTATCTATAATTTTTTATTGTTCCATGCTATTATATTATCCATCTAGGATGTTTTATATGCATTTATATGCTATTTTATATGACTTTTAGGACTAACCTACTAACCTAGAGCTCAGTGTCTGTTTCTGTTTTTCCTTGTTTTTGAGTATCGCAGAAAAGGAATACCAAACGGAGTCCAATTGACCTGAAATTTCACGGAGATTGTTTTTGGACCAGAAGAAGCCCGCGGAGTACCGAAGATGGACCAGAAGAGTCCCGAGGCCACCACGAGGGTGGGGGGCGCGCCCCCTACCTCATGGCCGCCTCGTGGACCCCCTCACTTGTTCCCGACGCCAACACCTCTTATATATACCCAAACTTCCAGAACATAACCTAGATCGGGAGTTCCACCGCCGCAAGCCTTTGTAGCCACGAAAAACCAATCAGGACCCTGTTCTGGCACCCTGCCGGAGGGGGGATCCCTCACTGGTGGCCATCTTCATCATCCCGGCGCTCTCCATGACGAGGAGGGAGTACTTCACCCTCCGTGCTGAGGGTATGTACCAGTAGCAATGTGTTTGATCTCTCTCTCGTGTTCTTGATTTGGCACGATCTTGATGTACCGCGAGCTTTGCTATTATAGTTGGATATTGTGATGTTTCTCCCCCTCTACTCTCTTGTAATGGATTGAGTTTTCCCTTTGAAGTTATCTTATCGGATTGAGTCTTTAAGGATTTGAGAACACTTGATGTATGTCTTGCGTGGGATACCCGTGGTGACAATGGGGTATTCAATTGATTCACTTGATGTATGTTTTGGCGATCAACTTGCAGGTTCCGTGACCTTGGGAATCTATGCATAGGGGTTGGTACACGTTTTCGTCTTGACTCTCCAGTAGAAACTTTGGGGCACTCTTTGAAGTTCTTTGTGTTGGTTGAATAGATGAATCTGAGATTGTGTGATGCATATCGTATAATCATACCCATGGATACTTGAGGTGACATTGGAGTATCTAGATGACATTAGGGTTTTGGTTGATTTGTGTCTTAAGGTGTTATTCTAGTACAAACTCTAGGATAGACCGAACGAAAAGAATAGCCTCGTGTTATTTTACTACGGACTCTTGAATAGATCGATCAGAAAGAATAACTTTGAGGTGGTTTCGTACCCTACAATAATCTCTTCGTTTGTTCTCCGCTTTTAGTGACTTTGGAGTGACTCTTTGTTGCATGTTGAGGGATAGTTATATGATCTAATTATGTTATCCTTGTTGAGAGAACTTGCACTAGTGAAAGTATGAACCCTAGGCCTTGTTTCCTAGCATTGCAATACCGTTTGTGCTTAACTTTATCATTAGTTACCTTGCTGTTTTTATATTTTCATATTGCAAAAACATACATCTACCATCCATATTGCACTTGTATCAATATCTCTTCGCCGAACTAGTGCACCTATACAATTTACCATTGTATTGGGTGTGTTGGGGACACAAGAGACTCTTTGTTATTTGGTTGCAGGGTTGTTTGAGAGAGATCATCTTTATCCTACGCCTCCACGGATTGATAAAACTTAGGTCATCCACTTGAGGGAAATTTGCTACTGTCCTACAAACCTCTGCACTTGGAGGGCCAACAATGTCTACAAGAAGAAGATTGCGTAGTAGACATCACACACCATCCCACTAAGGGGCTGTGCGCCCCTCCCACCCCATCTCACGTAACTTGGAAATGTGGGGGGGGGGGGGCTCCCCTAGGGCAGCCACACCTCCCGGCTTGGGCGGCAAGTTTCCTAGGGGTGGGCGCGCCCAAACCCATCTGGGGTTTCCCCTGTGGTTGCCGCCCCTCCCCTAGGGAAACCCTAGGGCGCCTCCTCCTCCCCCTCCCCCTATATATAGTGAGGGAGAGAGAGGGCAGCCGCACCCCTTCCCCTGGCGCAGCCCTCTCCTCCTCCAACACCTCCTCCTCCTCTGTAGTGCTTAGCGAAGCTCTGCAGGAGAACCACAAGCTCCACCACCACGCCGTCGTGCTGCCGGAGTTCTCCCTCAACTTCTCCTCTCCCCTTGCTGGATCAAGAAGGAGGAGACGTCCCCAGGCTGTACGTGTGTTAAACGCGGAGGCGCCGTCCGTTCGGCGCTAGAGCTGATCTTCTACGATTTGAATCGACGCGAGTACGACTCCATCAACCGTGTTCTTGTAACGCTTCCGCTTAGCGATCTTCAAGGGTATGAAGATGCACTCCCTCTATCTCATTGCTAGCATCTCCTAGATTGATCTTGGTGACACATAGGAAAATTTTGAATTATTGCTACGTTCCCCAACAACGAGAAGTCGGTTCTCAGCCACGACAAGGTATTCTATCTGGAAAAGGTTCTCAGTCTGGACAAAATTCTTAGTCTAGAGAAAGCTCTCACTGGACAAAATATCAGTCTAGCATCAGAGTCACACAAGGCTTGATTGTGAAAACATTGAGGCGCTTCAGTGGCACATAAGGCATGTCAAGCTACAGGATACTCCAGGCTCCAACTATCACATAGATGAATAAAGAAGGGAGCATCTAGCATCCCGCGCACACTATAAAAGGAGGAGGACTGAGAGCTGCGAACGCACACACACAACACCAGACTCCAGAGCATCGCAGCATCCGAGCACCAGAGCCCTCACACTCCTCTGTAGCCAAAGTAGTAGTAGTTAGTTCCAGTTCTAATAAAGCCTTTGAGGCATTGTATCTCCCCGTGGTGGAGATAGGCAGAAGGTAGTCTTCTTTCCTCTTTGTACTCCCTTCGGGGTCTCCCGAAAGGGAAATCCGTCGAAATGAAGTAGTTTCGTGTTTCACTTAGTCTTTCTATTATGGATTTATGATATGAGTTCTTATGCTAGGGATCCTATAGGAGAAACCTCTGCCGGTAGTTCTCTGTTTAGCCTGTGTGGCGTCTATTGAGAACCTTGTAGCCGTAGAGAAGTGTTCCCTTCGGGTGGAATTGCCTGGGAAGACGGTAGGAATTGTCCCATAAATTCGCAATATATACATCAAGTGGACAAACTTAACTGCTTCTGAAGCAACATAGTGATAAATACGGAGAGTACCGAGTAGGATTAACACATCGTTGCATACCTATAGGCCGCCACTTTGGTTTAGCCAACCCGTAAAAGGTCCTGCATAAACACATAAAATATTATAATTAGTAAATTAAATTAATTTCAAATTCACTAAAATAAATAATTTTTAATATTAAATAATTTTGAAATTTTATTTAACATAGATTTCATACTAATTAATTCATATTTTGCATATTAATAAATAAATTAATATATTTGTGTGTTGGTATCTCAGCCAACATTTTAATCATTGAAAGACTAAAGTATTTGAACTTAGAGGTTAGTTCAGGTAAAGTTATTTCTACTAAAAGAAAATATTAGCATACGGTGCATGACAAATCCTTCTGAAGAACATACGTGGCATACTTCTCACAACTAACTAGAATTAATTGTTGATCTCATCTATAACTTTTATATATCTTGGGGGAAAAGGCAAGATAATTTAGACCAAAAATTTGAAAGAACATCAAAGTTTGAAGAAAGTTCAATAGTCAAAGAATATTTTGAGTGAATATAACCAAAGAAAAGACTGTTGATTCGAGAATAATTATAAGGCAGAATAAGACGATTATGCAAAAAAATCATGTCATTCTGCCTTATAATTATTCTAGAGTCTTCTTTCGGTGAATCATGATATGAAAATCCGACATGAGGTGTTAAGTAATTTTCTACTTTTTTTAGTACTTGGCTATATTCACTCATACAATTATAATATTACTAAAGTCTTTACTTATTGTAACATTTTAACTTCAAGTATATCGCGTCTTATTTCAACACCTGATAATGAATCTTTGCTTTTATTTAGGACACCAATTAGATTCTTTCCTATGGATAAAACCTCTTCTTTAATATAATCGTTATTATTACAAATATAAGATTTCTTCCTTTTGATTCTTCTAATTTTTGTAGAACTATATCAATTTTATTATTCAAACCTGAGTATTTTTGTGCTAACTTTTGATGTTCCCTTAGCAGCTTTTCACACTTCTGGTCCAAATTATCTTACTTTTCCCCCCAATATATATAAAAGTTATGAATGAGGTCAACAATTAAATTTAGTTGGCTATGAGAAGTATGCCACGTATGTTCTTCAGGAGGATTTATTCCGCACTGTATGCTAATATTTCTTTAGTAGAAATTACTCTACCTGAACTAACTTCTAAATTCAAATACTTTAGTCTTTCACTGATTAAAACTCTGCCTGAGATACCAACACAGAAATATATTAATTAATTTATCAATATGCAAAATACAAAATTAGTTAGTATGAAATCTAAGTTAATTAAAATTTTCAAAATATTTAATACTAAAATTTATTTAATTTAGTGAATTTGAAATTAACTTAATTTACTAATTATAAAATTGTATGTGTTTATGCAGGATCTTTTACGTGTTGGCGAATCCAAAGAGGCGGCCTATAGGTATGCAGCGGTTGTGTTAATCCTACTCGGTACTCTCCGTATTTATAACTATGTTGCTTCACAGGCAACTAAGTTCTTTCACTTGATGTTTATATTGTGAATTTATGGATAAATTCCTACCGTCTTCCCAGGAACTTCCACCCAAGGTGAACACTTATCTATGGCTACAAGGTTCTCAATAGACACCACACAAGCTAAACAGAGAAATACCGGCAGAGGTTTCTCCTATAGGATCCCTAGCATATGAACTCATCTCATAAATTCATAACAGATAGACCAAATGAAACACGAAACTACTTCATTTCAACAACATAATTTACATACGGATTTCCCTTTCGAGAGACCCCGAAGGGATTACAAAGAGGAAAAAAGACTACCTTCTGCCTACCTCCTCCACGGGGAGATACAATGCCTCAAAGGCTATTACAATTGGAGATAACTACTACGACGACTACTGAGGAGTGTGAGGGTTGTGGTGCTCGGATGTTGCAATTCACTGGAGACTGATGTTCTTTCTATGTGTGTAGCGCTCAGTCCTCCTCCTTTTATAGTGCACGAGGGATGCTAGATGCTCCCTTCTTTATTCATCTGCGCCATAGCTGGAGCCTGTAGTATCCCGTAGCTTGATACGCCTTATGCGCCGTTGAAGTGCCTCAATGTTTGCACAATCAAGTCTTGCATGACTTCGATGCTAGACTGATATTTTTGTCCAGACTGAGAACTTTGTCTAGACTGAGAACTTTGTCTAGACTGAGAATTTTGTCTAGACTGAGAACTTTGTCCGGACAGAAGATCTTGTTGTGGCTGAGAGAACGGCTTCTCGTTGCATGGTAAAACATTTTTGTGACATGAGTATGAAAACCAGTCAACTCTGTTGCTTGCAAGCAAAGCTATTTGCATTGTTATCTACAGAAGCCAACACACTTTGCGTGTCTTGTTGTGTGCGCATTGGAGCCATGCATTCTTTGGCTGAAATCTTCAGCTATACTCTTGTGCTCCCTTATTAGTGCATGCATTCCATGGCTGGCAAATTTTTTTGCTCTTTCAAATATATGTTTTGATTTCTACTTTTCTTTTTACACATCGTCCATTTTTATTATACATTTGATATATTTTTTATACATGTGTAACATTTTCTATATACACGTTTAACATTTTAAAATACATGATTAATATTTTTAAGAAATTTATTTTTGGAGGATTACTTTTTCCATACACATTGTATTTTTTATTGATTAGGGACATTTTTTATACATAGTTTTAAGATTTTCAAAATGCGTGATTAGCATTTTTAAAAATTATATTATTTTATGTCTACTTTTTCGTATTCACATTGCATATTTTTGTATACATTTTATGTGTACATCGAAAATATTTTTGATATACATATTTAACATTTTCAAATGCATGATTAACATTTTTCAAAAAATTATGTAAAATTTATTTTGTAAGTATGTATATATATATATAATATTTGGAAGTATATAAACAAAAACAAAAAAACAAAGAAATAAATAAAACATGAAAATAAATACGAGGCAGTGGCCTTCCGCACGCTGGGCCGGCCCATTCGCGAGCTACCTTCCGGCGAGAGCTGACTCTCTCGCGTCAAGCTAGACATAGTCGCCTTGAATTTATCATATGTAAAGTTGGCCTCGGATTGTAAAGGTTTAATTGGTGATTTGGCGAGAGGATCTCCAGGAAACAATGCAACAATCATCAAGGAGATCAAGCACCGCGCTCACGCCTTTAGCTTCATCTTCCTTCATTTACGAAGGACGTGGCCCGAATGTGGAGGCCCGTAATTTAGCAAAACACACTCTTTCTCTGTCTCAAGGGTGCCATGTGTGGTTTTTAAATCCGCAAGACCCTTTTGTAATTCTCCCCTAACTTATTTGAGATCAATATAAAGTGACTATGTTACCCCTAAAAGAAAGCTAGACGTAGTCGCTTCCCATAAGAGTGCACCCCACGCAGCATTTTTTTAGGAGTGAAATGCGCCACTAGTTCACAAACTCAAACTGGTTGCACACTTTAGGCCAACAACTCAAGATGTGATCGAATTTAGTCCGCAAACTCGTTGATTTGATCAAATAAGGCCAAAACCAGTCCGAGAGTAAAAAAACGGGCACGTGGATGCCATGTCATCGTTCCGTTGACCGCTCGTGATTTCACTATATTTTACAGGGTTCTATTTGTAAATTGGACGGCTTTTTCTCACAAACCATGCTAAGGGCGTTTGAAGTGAAAAGAAATAATTAAAAAACCCTTTTGTAATTCCCCCCTAACTTATTTGAGATCAATATGAAGTGACTATCTTACTCCTAAAAGAAAGCTAGACGTAGTCGCTCCCCATAAGAGTGCACCCCACGCAGCATTTTTTTAGGAGTGAAATGCGCCACTAGTTCACAAACTCAAACTGGTTGCACACTTTAGGCCAACAACTCAAGATGTGATCGAATTTAGTCCGCAAACTCGTTGATTTGATCAAATAAGGCCAAAACCAGTCCGAGTGTAAAAAAACGGTCACGTGAATGCCATGTCATCGTTCCATTGACCGCTCGTGATTTCACTATATTTTACAGGGTTCTATTTGTAAATTGGACGGCTTTTTCTCACAAACCATGCTAAGGGCGTTTGAAGTGAAAAGAAATAATTAAAAAACTTGCGCCAACCAGGAATTGACCCTGGGCCATTCGGTGTTTTGCATGCCTTAGTGACCACCAAACCAACACCATGTTTGCTCACTAATCAACAACTCAAGCTCTATATATTTTTCTTAGAATCAGAAGAAAGATAAATAAACATGAGTTGATTCCAGAGAGATACACCACGAACTCATTCATCTACCAATAGGCAACCTACTTTACTTATCTTCGCAGAATTATTAGTTAAATACAATATGTATGTAGAAATAGTTGATTTCATATATATATATATATATATATATATATATATATATATATATATAGGTAAATTGTTTGGGCACCTTAATCGGGTCCAACCCGTTAGTACATCATTTGATTAGTATCCCTAGTAGAACGCTCGTGCGTTTCTACGGGCTTTTGAAAAAAAAATAAGGTACTACTCACCGAGCTAATATTACCGAGAACAATGTCACATCTTTTTCTTCAACGTATCAAACACAATAATCTTAGAGCACCTATAGCCCGTCCCCCAAATCTATGGACACGCCCTGTCGTTGACCGAATATGAGAGAGAAAGAAAAAGGTGACCTAACCAGACCCCTTATATCATCACTGTAAGTCCGGGTTGTCTGCAAACTATCATATTAACACCCAACATAGGAAGGATATGAAGCTCGCAGACACGCCTAGTCAATCCGCCAGGTAGGACACTCATGCGTTGCTACGGGTAGAAGACGAAAAATGCCACAAACACGTTACAACAAGCACTAAAGTTTCTCTTCCTGCATCACACCTTTTCACCACTATGATTCCCAAACATTTGTCCAAATCAAAATGAGCATAGAACATAAGTACAAATGTTTGGAAGCTAAAAGTATACTACATAATTTTTCACTTATAACACCTTTGTTCCTATTTTTAATAAAGTGACTCGCTACTGCAGCATAAACTAATTCATTCTTGAAATATTCAGAAGAAAACATATTAACCAAGCAAAAATCACTTCAGCACAAGAACCTTGTGACAACTATAGAAAAAGATTGAGATGGCTACTCTCATAGAAGACACCTTCAAATATAATTTTAGGAAATAACTTTGTATAATATTGGCCTACACCGAAAGAAAAAAGCTCATACACGCAGTATCATGAAGGAAACGATTCCTTGTTATCTCAGTTCCAAATGGAAACTGGTATCAATTCACTAAGATCTAAATGAATGAGAACCGTTAAATCCATGTCTATCTCCATTTTTAGCGAGTTCAACAGCGGGCTCACGGGTATCTACACAGCAGAAATATAGAATATGAGTTTCGGTTCACTTTATGTGACAATTATAGAAAAGGAACAACCAGAAGAAAAAAAACAAACAAACATGAGAAAGCACATGCAAGCAAATAAGCCTTTGGTTTTTCCGATGAACATATGAAACATCATAGTAACTAAACACAGTAACAAACCCATTCGAAGGTAACCATATTAGTGCCCATAGTGCATAGTTATTTGATCCATATTTGTTGTCACGGGCGACAAGTACATAAAAATTGATGAATGATCAAATGGTATTTGGTCAAAGGATAGTTAGTTCTACTTCACAAATTGCGACCATGATACATTACAAGTTTCATAGATTTTTGGTTTAAAAATGTTCAGCTAAGAAGAAAATGAATAAAATATCAACATCTTAATCTCTACTATTAAAGCGCAGTTGGTACGTTAAATGGTACCCACGTATCCACCACTCGCGTGACCTCCCCACCTCATCATTTTTTTTCAACCGAACCCATTTCCCGATGCAAGGAAAAAGCCCTAGAAAACTGACCACCCTTTTCCTTCTCCCTGGTACGACCCCCACACGCACGATTGCTCCTACGACGCCGATTTTGACCATGCCTCCCATGTGATGTTGCCTTGTCCCGCTCCCTCTGCCATCCAGACGCACTCCCTTGCCGCCTCTCCGCTTCAAGGTGTGTGCTCTGAAACCGTCGCCTCCTTTCTTCAGCCCGTGGCATCTATTCTCCATCGATCATCTCAATTTTTCGTCCTTCACTAAGTCCGTGGCGACAACCAAAGAACCAAGTCCCCATCCATTTTGTGAGGGCATGCAATTAAAGAAGGGATGTGTGGCCCATGAGGTTGCTGCCATCAGCCATCGGGGCTGCTGAAATCTAATGAAAAAGTGCCTACTGATGCAGTTCATTTCCACTCTCAGTTGGTAGAAATAATCAAATTTCAAGCATACAAATTCAAAATGAAAAAGTCTATTATGAGCACCAGAAAGATAGAAATGATCCATTTATTTCAGTGCATACTACTACACCTTGGTGCTTAAAGACAAAACTTAGTTGCAAACAGTGCATTACCTAGGAACACCATTTGGTGTACTGAGCATAACAATTCAAAATTATTCTATGGCTATGAAGTGCCTAAATCTGAGATTGCAACATGAAAGCAAGCACTCAACAAGTATTGATCAAATTGACAAATTATATGATTCATACGTCCATAGTGAACACAGAATTAAAAGAGCTGCCAGAACTCATGGTGGCATTCTATAGAAGCATCATTCTTCTGCAAGTATAGTGTTCTCAAGAAAGCATGGTGTAGCCAAGAGACCAAGGCGTTATACAAGCATTATTTCATAGCACAATCTAGGGGGAAAATCCTTCGTTCTGGAAGAACGGCAACCCAAGATGTACCAACGACAAGATCCACAGTTGCTTTGCATTACTCAAAATCAAGAGTTGCGATAGCAACCTGTTAATCTGACATACCTTTAGATAGAAGCTCAACGAAAATTTCCTTGTGAACCCATATTGAGAAAAAAATAAGCCAGATTTGAATTTTAATATCTTTGCCAACATTTATTTTCAACTGTGCAAGCAAAATAAAACATGAATTTCACACCGCAGAAACTACTAAATATGAAATTACAGAATTTTAGCATTTGAATACAAGAGAACTGTAAAGCATTGTACATGATAGTAATCGTGTTTCGTAGAACTTTGTCGTGATAGTGACATGCCTCCGACACCAAATGTCATTTATAATGTACTCCATAATGATCTTTTTTCAGTTTATCCATAATGATCTACAACCATTCCTTGAGCTTCACACGCTATCTGGTCCTGATACCAACATAAAAACAATGCAGAGTATTGCTATGTGTTTAAAGTGTGCTTGTCTTAGCAAGGCGTGCCTCGGTTTTCGATTGCACCATGATAAACCTCCCACTCTCTATATCTCTCTCTAAACATCTCCGCCTCCATCATCGCCCCCGCTCCCCTCACTATGTCTCTATGCACTGCCACTCCCCTGCTACTCAGTGTTGGTCCCCGTTAAACTGTTTAACCATTCGTGAATTAAACACTATGCCTTGAAAAAGACTTTCCCTTTATAATGAAACATGCCTACTTCTTTATCATTCATCAATTTAAATTTGTGAGGTTTGTCTACTACTTAACTAGTGCATTGTATCAACATAAACTTCAAGTGAGTACAATAATTAAGTGAGGTAGCTACATGCTTGTATTTCACCTAAAAATGATTAAAAGAAGTACTATTTTGCTCTAAGGAGGCATACAAACAACAATAATTCAGTGGACTTTCTGTACAATTTAGAAGAAAATTGCCTAGTATATCACCCCACTCGACCCTGCTTGGCATAGAAGATGGTAGACTCAAAAGATATACTATTTCTATTCCTTAGCCTGATGGGTCTGTTTCTCTCAATATTACCTCCATCCCACTAAAACGCATGTGTTATGAATCATGAACAGGGTGGCTAATGTGTTTCTGTTACAAATATGCTACCAGAAAAAGCTATATGAAATAAGCATGATAAACACGAACCATATATTCTCTGCAAATAACACATGAAAACAAAATAAACTACAACTTATAACAGATTGTACTGAAGGTAAATCATCATAATTTACAAACATAAATTGATTGTGAAGCATCAATATTTACAGAAAACAAATTCCATGTCATGCTTAATGCAAAAGTCCGCACTTATACCAGTAAAAAAGAACTTAAAACAATTCTGAAGGGACAACATCGCTATCGGTGGCAACTCTCCTGCAGCAGTGGCAACAAAAGCAAATATGAAGAAGTCTTTACTAACCCCACGTGCGATTCTGAAAATGAAAAGATGGAGATTGATGTCGAACATCCGACACTGACGAAGACGATGGTCAGGCCAATCATATGATGTACAATACAAAATTTATGGCAATGACAGTTTATTTCGATCAGCTATCTTTCCAAAATACACTACAACTTCTTGTGAGTAAAGTTTTGCCATCTCTTCTTGTTATTTAAAGAACCAAACTGCAAGAAGCAACAAGTAGTCAAGCAAAAGTTAGGAATTGTATTAGACGTACAGTTTTGCCATCTCAAATTTCTATCTTGCTATTACTAAGCTCGCGGTTGCACTTGAGAAAACGATGGCAATAAGGACCAAGGAAACAGTTACTTAAAGCAAATTATACACTTATGTATACGGAAAGAGAAACCAGACTTGTCAATATGATGTTGGACTGTCACTACTTGTAAAACTGAGTTTTCTTCTCTCTAGTAATTTCTTCCTGGAAAGATGATAAAGTAACTCATGTCTGCTAAAATACAAACATGTGGATCAATATATAATAAAGTGACAACGAAAGTTATACCAAACTCACAAAAGAGATGTAAACCTCGGAACCTTTACTGGATGGTTGGTGCACGGGGCAGCACAACAGAACCGGGAAGTGAGCTGGGAGCGGACAAACGATCTGGATCTTGATTGCGTCGTGCTACATTCCTCTCGTCCAAATCATCCGACAACGCTCATGTCCTCATCAGTCATCTCGTCCAAATCATCCTACAACGCTCATGTAAAATGTTTTCATAAATAAGCACATGTTCTTGCAGGACAAGAGATTTAATTGATGGCTAACAAGTACCCGATGCTTGCAATTAGCCTGGTGTAGCAGGTCCAGCTCCTCAATGATGGCCATCAAGATGCGCTTTTTGTTGGTATATGGTCTCCTCCAGCCTCTCCAACCTTTGTATCATGATGCACATGTTCAATTCACAGTAAACGAATTTGTTTAGGTTAGCAACAGTGGAAAACATACGTTGGTGTGTGGCCAAGCATGGATGGAGTTACCGTACATACCTTTCATAATGTTCTTCTGTAGCTCAATGTTCGCCGTGCATATTATGTCCACCACCACACACCTGTCCTCGTTCGGTCCAAGCAGGTCATTTTGCTAGGTTCAGAAGGAGTGAAAACAAGATATGGCTTAATTGCTAGGTTCGAAGGAATAACAAGAAGTTGCATTGAGTTTCCAAGAAAAGGCACCTTAATTGCAGGTGTGGCACAATCTGCTTTTTAGTATTTTCCATTTTAAGAAAAGCTTATTTGAAAATAACATACATCTGGTACTTAGATGGCACTACTTCACTGCAAGTATGCAATATGCTACAAATAGGCATACTTAACAATAGGTATACAATATGCACAAAACAGAAATTCCTTGAAATGCTTTGTACACTTACTAATTATGATCAACATCAGCTATGAAGTTCATTGTAAAATGTACTCTTGTTAAATCTGTAACTAAGTTATGTGTATGCATTTAACAACATAAACTTAAGGGCTTAAATTAAGAAAAAGGAAAAAATGAAAATTTAACCACCTTGGTTGATCCATAATAACATATACTCCGTACATAGCAGTTGCCAGCCAACTCTTGTTGATCCTACTTACCACATGAACTTGTTCACAGTTGAGTAAGCGTACTGAATTTAATAATATCAAGTAATGTGGTATAGGAAAAGGGGAAGCTTAGAGCCTGAATAATGACTGACAAAATAAATATATCTCCAGCTCCTTCATGTTGGGCCCACCCCACTCCAGCTCAGCCTTGACCTCCTCGTAATTGATCTGCCTGCCAAGTTCTCTGCAATCACCTGCAGGAACACAGCCACGCAATGTGTACATTCACTTACTGTTGGAAATATGCCCTAGAGGCAATAATAAAATGGTTATTATTATATTTCTTTGTTCATGATAATTTTCTATTATTCATGCTATAATTGTGTTATTCGGAAATCGTAATACATGTGTGAATGCATAGACCACAACATGTCCCTAGTGAGCCTCTAGTTGACTAGCTCGCTGATCAATAGATAGTCATGGTTTCCTGACTATGGACATTGGATGTCATTGATAACGGGATCACATCATTAGGAGAATTATGTGATGGACAAGACCCAATCCTAAGCATAGCACAAAGATCGTGTAGTTTGTTTGCTAGAGCTTTTCCAAATGTCAAGTATCATTTCCTTAGACCATGAGATTGTGCAACTCCCAGATACCGTAGGAGTGCTTTGGGTGTGCCAAACGTCACAACGTAACTGGGTGTCTATAAAGGTGCACTACGGGTATCTCCGAAAGTGTTCATTGGGTTGGCACAAATCGAGATCGATTTGTCACTCCGTATGACGGAGAGGTATCTCTGGGCCCACTCGATAATGCATCATAATAATGAGCTCAATGTGACCAAGTGGTTGATCACGGGATCATGCATTACGGTACGAGTAAAGTGACTTGCCGGTAACGAGATTGAACAAGGTATTGGGATACCGACGATCGAGTCCCGGGCAAGTAACGTACCGATTGACAAAGGGAATTGAATACGGGATTGATTGAATCCTTGACATCGTGGTTCATCCGATGAGATCATCGAGGAGTATGTGGGAGCCAACATGGGTATCCAGATCCCGCTGTTGGTTATTGACCGGAGAGTCGTCTCGGTCATGTCTGCATGTCTCCCGAACCCGTAGGGTCTACACACTTAAGGTTCGGTGACGCTAGGGTTGTAGAGATATTAGTATGCAGTAACCCGAAAGTTGTTCGGAGTCCCGGATGAGATCCCGAACGTCACAAGGAGTTATGGAATGGTCCAGAGGTAAAGATTTATATATAGGAAGTCAAGTTTCGGCCATCAGGAAAGTTTCGGGGGTCACCGGTATTGTACCGGAACCACCGGAAGGGTCCCGGGGGTCCACCGGGTGGGGCCACCTATCCCGGAGGGCCCCATGGACTGAAGTGGGGAGGGGAACCAGCCCCTGGTGGGCTGGTGCGCCCCCCTTGGGCATCCCCCTGCGCCTAGGGCAGGAAACCCTAGGGGTGGGGGGCGCCCCCCTTGGCTTGGGGGGCAAGCCACCCCTTGGCCGCCGCCCCCCATTGGAGATCCCATCTCCTAGGGTCGGCGCCCCCTCTAGGGGCCCTATATATAGTGGGGGAGAGAGCGCAGCCGCACCCTAGCCCCTGGCGCCTCCCTCTCCCTCTCCAACACCTCCTCCTCTTCGTAGAACTTGGCGAAGCCCTGCCTAGATCCCCGCTGCATCCACCACCACGACATCGTGCTGCTGGATCTCCATCAACCTCTCCTTCCCCTTGCTGGATTAAGAAGGAGGAGACGTCTTCCCCAGCCGTACATGTGTTGAACACGGAGGTGATGTCCGTTCGGCACTCGGTCATCGGTGATTTGGATCACGACGAGTACGACTCCATCAACCCCGTTCTCTTGAACGCTTCCGCTCGCGATCTACAAGGGTATGTAGATGCATTCCTTTTTCCCCTCGTTGCTAGATAACTCCATAGATTGATCTTGGTGATGCGTAGAAATTTTTGATTTACGCCACGTTCCCCAACAAATGCATCATGAGCTAGGTCTATGCGTAGTTACTATGCACGAGTAGAACACAAAGCAGTTGTGGGCGTAGATGTTGTCAATTTTTCTTGCCACTACTAGTCTTATCTGGCTTCGGCGGTATCGTGGGATGAAGCGGCCCGGACCGACCTTAGACGTACGCTTACGTGAGACAGGTTCCACCGACTGACATGCACTAGTTGCATAAGGTGGCTAGCGGGTGTCTGTCTCTCCCACTTTAGTTGGGGCGGATTCGATGAAAAGGGTCCTTATAAAGGGTAAATATAAATTGGCATATCATGTTGTGGTTTTACGTAGGTAAGAAACGTTCTTGCTAGAAACCTATAACAGCCACGTAAAAACATGCAACAACAATTAGAGGACGTCTAACTTGTTTTTGCAGCAAGTGCTTTGTGATGTGATATGGCCAAAGGATGTGATGAATGATATATGTGATGTATGAGATGATCATGTTCTTGTAATAGGAATCACGACTTGCATGTCGATGAGTATGACAACCGGCAGGAGCCATAAGAGTTGTCTTTATTTTTTGTATGACCTGCGTGTCATTGAATAACGCCATGTAAATTTACTTTACTTTATTGCTAAACACGTTAGCCATAGAAGTAGAAGTAATCGTTGGCATGACAACTTCATGAAGACACGACGATGGAGATCATGGTGTCATGCCGGTGACGAAGATGATCATGGGGCCCCGAAGATGGAGATCAAAGGAGCAATATGATATTGGCCATATCATGTCACTATTTGATTGCATGTGATGTTTATCATGTTTTGCTTCTTATTTGCTTAGAAAGACGGTAGTAAATAAGATGATCCCTTATAATAATTTCAAGAAAGTGTTCCCCCTAAATGTGCACTGTTGCGAAGGTTCATTGTTTCGAAGCACCACGTGATGATCGGGTGTGATAGATTCTAACGTTCGAATACAACGGGTGTAAGCCAAATTTACACACGCAATACACTTAGGTTGACTTGACGAGCCTAGCATGTGCATACATGGCCTCGGAACACGGAAGACCGAAAGGTCAAGCATGAGTCGTATAGAAGATACGATCAACATGAAGATGTTCACCGCCGTTGACTAGTCCGTCTCACGTGATGATCGGACACGGCCTAGTTGACTCGGATCATGTTTCACTTAGATGACTAGAGGATGTCTATTCGAGTGGGAGTTCATTGAATAATTTGATTAGATGAACTTAATTATCATGAACTTAGTCTAAAATCTTTACAATATGTCTTGTAGATCAAATGGCCCACGCTAATGTTGCCCTCAACTTCAACGCGTTCCTAGAGAAAACCAAGCTGAAAGATGATGGCAGCAACTATACGGATTGGGTCCGGAACCTGAGGATCATCCTCATAGCTGCCAACAAAGATTATGTCCTAGAAGCACCGCTAGGTGAAGCACCCATCGAGAGAACCAAGACGTTGTGAACGCTTGGCAATCTCATCTTGATGATTACTCCCTCGTTCGGCGGCATGCTTTACTTAGAACAGGGGCTCCAAAAGCGTTTTGAGCAACACGGAGCATATGAGATGTTCAAGAGCTGAAAATGGTTTTCCAAGCTCATGCCCGGTCGAGAGATGTGAAGTCTCCGACAAGTTCTTCAGTTGTAAGATGGAGGAAAATAGTTACATCGGTGAGCACATAAACAAGATGTCAGGTTGCACAACTGCTCGACTCAATTTGGGAGTTAATCTCCGGATGACGCGGTCATTAATGAGGATCCTTGATCGCTTCCACCGAGCTACAAGAGCTTTGTGATGAACTTCAATATGCAGGGATGGAAAAGACCATTCCTGAGGTATATTCAATGCTGAAATCAGCGGAGGTGGAGATCAAAAAGGAACATCAAGTGTTGATGGTGAATAAAACCACTAAGTTTAAGAAAGTCAAGGGTAAGAAGAACTTCAAGAAGGACGGCAAGGGAGTTGCTGCGCCCGGTAAGCCAGTTGCCGGGAAGAACCCAAAGAATGGACCCAAGCCTGAGACCGAGTGCTTTTATTGAAAGGGAAGTGGTCCTTTGAGCGGAACTGCCCCAAATACTTAGCGGACAAGAAGGCCGGCAACACTAAAGGTATATGTGATATACATGTAATTGATGTGTACCTTACCAGTACTCATAGTAGCTCCTGGGTATTTGATACCGGTGCAGTTGCTCATATTTGTAACTCAAAGCAGGAGCTGCGGAATAAGCGGAGACTGGCAAAGGACGAGGTGATGATGCGCGTCGGGAATGGTTCCAAGGTTGATGTGATCGCCGTCGGCACGCTGCCTCTACATTTACCTACGGGATTAGTTTTAAACCTCAATAATTGCTATTTAGTTCCAACTTTGAGCATGAACATTGTATCAGGATCTCGTTTAATTCGAGATGGCTACTCATTTAAATCCGAGAATAATGGTTGTTCTATTTATATGAGAGATATGTTTTATGGTCATGCCCACTGGTGAATGGTATATTCTTAATGAATCTCGAGCGTAATGTTACACATATTATAGTGTGAATACCAAAAGTTGTAAAGTTGATAACGATAGTCCCACATACTTGTGGCACTGCCGCCTTGGTCACATTGGTGTCAAGCACATGAAGAAGCTCCATGTCGATGGACTTTTAGAGTCTCTCGATTATGAATCATTTGACACATGCGAACCATGCCTTATGGGCAAAATGACCAAGACTCCGTTCTCCGGAACAATGGAGCGAGCAACCAACTTGTTGGAAATCATACATATCGATGTGTGCGGTCCAATGAGTGTTGAGGCTCGTGGAGGATATCGTTATGTTCTCACTCTCACTGATGACTTGAGTAGATATGGATATGTCTACTTAATGAAACACAAGTCTGAGACCTTTGAAAAGTTCAAGGAATTTCAGAGTGAGGTTGAGAATCAACGTGACAGGAAAATAAAGTTCTTCTGATCGGATCGTGGGGAGAATATTTATGTCACAAATTTGGTACGCACTTAAGGAAATGTGGAATCGTTTCACAACTCACGCAGCTGGAACACCTCGGTAGAACGGTGTGTCCGAACGTCGTAATCGCACTCTATTGGATATGGTGCGATCCATGATGTCACTCACCGATTTACCGCTATCATTTTGGGGATACGCTCTAGAGACAGCCGCATTCACTTTAAATAGGGCTCCGTCGAAATCCGTTGAGACGACACCGTATGAATTATGGTTTGGGAAGAAACCTAAGCTGTCGTTTCTAAAAGTTTGGGGATGCGATGCTTATGTCAAGAAACTTCAACCTGAAAAGCTCGAACCCAAGTCGGAAAAATGCGTCTTCATAGGATACCCTAAGGAAACCATTGGGTATACCTTCTACCTCGAATCCGAAGGCAAGATCTTTGTTGCCAAGAACGGGTCCTTTTACGGAGAAAGAGTTTCTCTCAAAAGAAGTAAGTGGGAGGAAAGTAGAGCTTGATGAAGTACTACCTCTTGAAGCGGTAAGTAAGCGCAGCTCGGGAAGATGTTCTGTGGTGCACTGCACCGACTAGAGAGGAGCTTGATGATGATGATCAAGGTACTTGGATCAAGCTCCTCTTGAACTTCGTGGGTCCACAAGGACACGCCCGCACTGTGAGTGGTACGGCAACCCTGTCTTGGAAATCATGTTGTTAGACAACGGTGAACCTTCGAACTATGAAGAAGCAATGGCGGGCCCGGATTCCGACAAATGGCTAGAAGCCATGAAATCCGAGATAGGATCCATGTATGAAAACGAAGTATGGACTTTGACTGACTTGCCCGATGACTGGCGAGCCATAGAAAATAAATGGATCTTTAAGAAGAAGACAGACGCGGATGGTAATGTGACCATCTATAAGGCTCGACTTGTCGCTAAGGGTTATCGACAAGTTCAAGGGGTTGACTACGATGAGACTTTCTCACCCGTAGCGAAGCTGAAGTCTGTCTGAATCATGTTAGCTATTGCTGCATTCTATGATTGTGAGATATGGCAAATGGACGTCAAAACGGCATTCCTTAACGGCTTTCTTAAGGAAGAATTGTATATGATGCAGCCGGAAGGTTTGTTCAATCCAGAGAATGCTAACAAGGTGTGCAAGCTCCAACGCTCAATCTATGGGCTGGTGCAAGCATCTTGGAGTTGGAACATTCGATTTGATGAGATGATCAAAGCGTTTGGGTTTACACAGACTTATGGAGAAGCCTGTGTTTACAAGAAAGTGAGTGGGAGCTCATGGCATTTCTCATATTATATGTGGATGACATATTGTTGTTGGGAAATGATATAGAATTCTTGGAAAGCATAAAGGCCTACTTGAACAAGTGTTTTTCAATGAAGGACCTTGGAGAAGCTGCTTATATATTAGGCATCAAGATCTATAGAGATAGATCGAGACGCCTCATTGGTCTTTCACAAAGTACGTACCTTGACAAGATATTGAAGAAGTTCAATATGGATCAGTCCAAGAAGGGTTCTTGCTCAGACAGCAAGGTGTGCGATTGAGCACGGCTCAATGCCCGACCACGGCGGAAGATAGAGAAAAGATGAGTGTCGCCCCTATGCCTCGGCCATAGGGTCTATTATGTATGCCATCTTTGTGTACCGGACTGATGTAAACCTTTGCCGTAAGTTTGGTAGGAAGGTACCAAAGTAATCCCGGCATGGAACACTGGACAACGGTCAAGAATATCCTGAAGTACCGAAAAGGACTAAGGACATGTTTCTCAGATATGGAGGTGACGAAGAGCTCGTCAGTAAAGGGTTACATCGACGCTAGCTTCGACACGTATCTGGATGACTCTAAGTCACAAACCGGATACGTGTTTATTTTGAATGGTGGGGCGATGGTAGTGCGATTTGCAAGCAAAGCGTCGTGGCGGGATCTACATGTGAAGCGGAGTATATGGCAGCCTCGGAGGCAGTGCATGAAGCAATCTGGGTGAAGGAGTTCATCACCGACCTAGGAGTCATACCCAATGCGCCGGGGCCGATCACACTCTTCTGTGACAACACTGGAGCTATTTTTTTGTCATATTTTTTCTGTCATATTCTTTTTCTGTCATATTTTTTTCTCCTATTTTTCTATTTTTATTTTAAAAATAGGAAGGGCGAGATAGAATTCGAGCACTATAGGCGGGGCGATTACCATATATAACATAAGACTTCTCCCCCAATTCTGTTTAGTCTAGCTTCTCGATCTGTCATTATTCCTCGAGAAGTAGAAGCCAAGGAGCCCAGGTTTTACAAGAAGACCAGGCACATCAAGCGTCGCTTCAACTCCATTCGTGAAAATGTTCAAGATGGAGACATAGATATTTGTAAAGTACATACGGACCTGAATGTCGCAGATCCGTTGACTAAACCTCTCCCTAGAGCAAAACATGATCAACACCAAAACTCTATGGGTGTTCGATTCATCACAATGTAACTAGATTAGTGACTCTAGTGCAAGTGGGAGACTGTTAGAAATATGCCCTAGAGGCAATAATAAAATGATTATTATTATATTTCTTTGTTCATGATAATTGTCTATTATTCATGCTATAATTGTGTTATCCGGAAATCGTAATACATGTGTGAATGCATAGACCACAACATGTTCCTAGTGAGCCTCTAGTGGACTAGCTCGCTGATCAACAGACAGTCATGGTTTCCTGACTATGGACATTGGATGTCATTGATAACGGGATCACATCATTAGGAGAATGATGTGATGGACAAGACCCAATCCTAAGCATAGCACAAAAATCGTGTAGTTCGTTTGCTAGAGCTTTTCCAAATGTCAAGTATCATTTCCTTAGACCATGAGATTGTGCAACTCCCGGATACCGTAGGAGTGCTTTGGTGTGCCAAACGTCACAACGTAACTGGGTGGCTATAAAGGTGCACTACGGGTATCTCCGAAAGTGTCAGTTGGGTTGGCACGAATCGAGACTGGGATTTGTCACTCCGTATGACGGAGAGGTATCTCTGGGCCCACTCGGTAATGCATCATCATAATGAGCTCAATGTGACCAAGTGGTTGATCACGGGATCATGCATTACGGTATGAGTAAAGTGACTTGCCGGTAACGAGATTGAACAAGGTATTGGGATACCGACGATCGAGTCTCGGGTAAGTAACGTACCGATTGACAAAGGGAATTGAATACGGGATTGATTGAATCCTCGACATCGTGGTTCATCCGATGAGATCATCGAGGAGTATGTGGGAGCCAACATGGGTATCCAGATCCTGCTGTTGGTTATTGACCGGAGAGTCGTCTCGGTCATGTCTGCATGTCTCCCGAACCCGTAGGGTCTACACACTTAAGGTTCGGTGACGCTAGGGTTGTAGAGATATTAGTATGCAGTAACCCGAAAGTTGTTCGGAGTCCTGGATGAGATCCCGGATGTCACGAGGAGTTCCGGAATGGTCCGGAGGTAAAGATTTATATATAGGAAGTCAAGTTTCGGCCATCGGGAAAGTTTCGGGGGTCACCGGTATTGTACCGGGACCACCGGAAGGGTCCCGGGGGTCCACCGGGTGGGGCCACCTATCCCGGAGGGTCCCATGGGATGAAGTGGGGAGGGGAACCAGCCCCTGGTGGGCTGGTGCGCCCCCCCTTGGGCCTCCCCCTACGCCTAGGGCAGGAAACCCTAGGGGTGGGGGCGCCCCCTTGGCTTGGGGGGCAAGCCACCCCTTGGCCGCCGCCCCCCCTTGGAGATCTCATCTCCTAGGGCCGGCGCCCCCCAGGGGCCCTATATATAGTGGGGGGAGGGAGGGCAGCTGCACCCTAGCCCCTGGCGCCTCCCTCTACCTCTCCAACACCTCCTCCTCTCCGTAGAGCTTGGCGAAGCCCTGCCGAGATCCTCACGCATCCACCACCACGCCCGTCGTCAGCTGGATCTCCATCAACCTCTCCGTCCCCCTTGCTGGATCAAGAAGGAGGAGACATCTTCCCCAACCGTACATGTGTTGAACGCGGAGGTGCTGTCCGTTCGGCACTCGGTCATCAGTGATTTGGATCACGACGAGTACGACTCCATCAACCCCGTTCTCTTGAACGCTTCCGCTCGCGATCTACAAGGGTATGTAGATGCACTCCTTTTTTCCCTCGTTGCTAGATAACTCCATAGATTGATCTTGGTGATGCGTATTTTTGATTTCTGCTACGTTTCCCAACACTTACAACTCAGGCTCACATGGATATTGGTGAGGCAATGAAATAGATGATGCCAATGAAATCAGTTTATCTCCCGGAAATCATCATGGACGAACACCTGATTTCGTAATCCCTAGGACCCAAAGAATGAAAACAACAACGCACTTGGACTGGCCGGTGGCAGTGGATCCTGCATCCTCATTAGCACGGCCACGCTCAGGTCCTCTTCTGCCGAGAAGGCACTTTTATACCGCATCAGCACGAAGCGAAACAGTGGCGCCGGCACGACCACCTCCGCCTGACATCAACATATGTACAAACAGATTATGTGAACTGAAGTCTCTGTACTCTGTAAAGTGTGACATAGCTCATAATTCAAATGAATTTAATCCTACAGATATGCATATCACAACAATGAATAATCTTTTCCATGCATCCATGGATAACTCAAGCTTGCCAATATCTGGTTATTGAGAGTGAAGGGACAACTCCAATCTACAATAAACCTGATTAGGCTTGACATGAATGGAGCAATTTGTAGTGATCTGGTCGCGTCACGGGCTGACGGCAGGCGTCGATAAGTCGGCGTCGTCGGGCCGCCCGACGTTGAGATGGCATGGCGGCGGTGCCGATGGGGATCCGGAGAGATAGAAGACGAAGCAGCGGCGGTGGCCCTCGATGGAAAAGGGGAAAGCGGAGGTCGGGATTGGCGCACATGGTGCTCGAAATACCGTGTTCGCCCTCCAAACAAGGCAAGGCCGACGGGGTATCCTCAATCGAGAACAGCGACCACGCCCTTGGGGATCCGCGGCGGTGGCGGCGGCATCCACAGGGATTCGCGGCGGCGGCGGGCGGCGTCTGGCGTCTCTGGTGATTCGCGGCGACGACGGCGGCGTCTGGCGTCCCGGGATTAGCGGCGGCGGTGGTGTCTTGGCGACACCTGGGTAGGGATCTTGGAGGGGCGTGCGGGGACGAATAAAAACTTAACGAAAAAAACCGACAAAACTGGGAGGTGGGAAGGATGAAAAAAAATCAGGAAAGGTGGGACGGAGATTAACCGACGGAGACTACAACTAAGACATTAGGAGTGTGTGTGTATATATATATATATAGACACGCTAAACTAAGCCGGAGAGCATTATAACTTATTCTGCACTCTGGTCATTCAACGCTCGAACTAGCTAATTACGGAAGTGACCACGTCCCAGCAAAAGTTCCACCTGATGGTAAAAGACTCTAGTACATATATATGATTATTATGTCTTTGCCACCCGTAGACATTGGCACCCCTTTGTCTAATTGCACTGAGACGAGTTCATAACACTGAGTATTAACAAGGTTAAATGTTGATACATGTGTATCGCATGAATGTTTTTTCGGAAATCTTTTTTGAATTCATGGGGAACTTCTTTCAGAAAAATAAGTCTTAATCAGCAACCGATTTTTGTAGTATTATAGAAAGTTAGTAAGTTATACTACTTTTTATACTATTATAAGGAAACTTTTTGGTGGAGTATTCATAACCTGATATTTTGATACCCCTAGTCTAAGGCTGGCCATAGTGGGGGTAACATAAGTAGTATCATGCATTTGGGAGTCGTAAACATGCTTATGTAACAGGCAATTAAAAAAAAGAGATGGTTATAGTAACATAGATAGATACCGTAACATAATAAATGTGATGCTACTATGTGTCATGCATGGTAATAAATGAGACCATCTATGATACTAATATATGATATTATGCACTATAGAGGTAGTAACATAGACTAGTAACATATGCATGTTACTAGTCTAAATTACTCCCCATTGTGACCAGCCTAACATATACTCTACTAGAACCGTGTTAGTGTGACCATTAACATGCTTCATTAACTGAATCCCGATGAAAGAATGACGATAGTATAGTGTTTGCACGGATCATGAGGCATGTATTGAACGGGGATAATATGGGGTGGCACTGCCACACCCAGAGGGGTGGCATAGTCCCCGGGTGTTAAAAAATCCACACTAATATATATATATATATATATATATATACATATATATATATATATAACTATGACATAAATAGTAATTTAAACCATCGTTTCATATTAATAGGCGTAATAGAAGAGAGAAGTCGGAAATTAATGCATCGTGATTAATTGCCTCGTATGTCCTGCCTTGTTTCATAGATGCAAGGTTACATAATATTCACTATGAATAAAGAAAAAGCATGTGGTAATTAGGGCGGTATGCACATTTCGTATTTTGATTAAATTACTAACACATACACATTGGTATCTTGAGTATACATGTGTATATTTCTATTATGTATAATACCTGAGTATGTGCATATTTTGATTAGGTATTACATCCACACATAAATATTTTTGTTAGGTATAATATCCAACAACTACATACCCGAGATATTTATGGATACGCGAAACTGAAAGTACTAAATATATTTGTAGGTATGTGCATATTCATCATATTTGTCTATAACTACATACCTCGAGGTGAAACGTATGTGTACATACCCCAAAAATACGTGGGTATCATACCTATTGATTTTTGAAGTATGTAGTTACCAATAATTGGGTATGATCCATGCAAAAAAATATAATTGGATATGATACCCGAAAACTCGTTGGCGTGGACGAGCTCGCATGCTCACGTTATCCGTAGGCGTCGGCTCTCATTGGGATATGGAGCGCGCGCCGTGTTCCAGCTCATAGACAACGGTTCATTTAATGGTTGGGGCTGACGGGAAGAGACGTCGTTTGCGCAGTGCGGGTGACAGACGTTGAGGCGCAACAGTGCGGCGCGCACATGCAGCCAACGCGCAAGCATGCAGACCAGTCACTAAGTATAGGTTTATCAGGGGAAATCACGAACTAAATCCCCGCGCAGGGTCCACTTTGGTTGCTCTTAATATGCTCCCTCTTTTCGATCAAAATGTCTACATCTGCTCTTAATATCCCCGTGCAGAGTACCTTTCTTTTGAAGAAACTATACATCTGTGCTGGTGTTGACTGCATTTCGGGTTTCTTTGCCTTTTTTTATTAATCACGATGCATGCAGGCTCGCAGGCCGAGAATGGCTACCACAGTTGTTTATGTTCATCTAACATCTAGGTTGACCAGGTTTCAACAAAAAACATCTCAGGTTGACCACTAGGGCCCAGCTGCCAGAGACATGCAACAAGCTGTTTTTAACAATCAAGCCTTGTCTGCATACACTTGTTTAGCCGAACTAGTTTTTCCGGAAACCTGAAATCACTAGTTGAGGAGTACTCGTTGCAAAGATCATTCCAACCTTCTTAGATTGAGACAAGTGGCGCGCTGCATGTGCCCCACTTGTCACAACTTGGGGGTTTTACTTTTTCTCGTAGATCTGTTTGTTCAAAATGTTTTATCTCTTAAACCGTGTGTTCAAATTTCGAACCGCTTTCACCGTTGGATTCCTTGCGTCGTGATCTTCAAAACTAGATCTCATGTTGATAGATTTTAACGAACCATTTTTCACGAAAAAAAAATCGGACGAAAAAACCGAACCGAAAGCACGCATTTTTTCCCTTTCCGAAAGAGGCACGCCCGTGCCTCTCACGAAATCACAACCGTACCTCTCGCGGAAGCAAAACCGTGACTCTCGTGGAAGGAAAAAAAAAAGAGAAAATGCTTTTTTCGTTTTCGAGGAGGCACGGCGGTGACTCTCATGAAGCACACCGCGCCTCTCGCGGAAGCAAAATCGTGACTCTCGCGAAAGGAAAAACAAAAAAATCGTTTTTGGTTTCCGAGAGGCAACCGTGACTCCAGCGCACAACCGCGTGCCTCTCACGAAAGCAAAACCGTGATTCTCGCGAAAGGAAAAAAATTAGAAAACGTGTTTTTTTCGTTTCAGAGAGGCACGGCCGTGACTCTCGCTAAAGCACAACCATGCCTCTCGCGGAAGCAAAACCGTGACTTTCGCGAAAGAAAAAAAATGAAAACGTTTTTTTTTCCGAGAGGCACGACCGTGACTCTCACGAAAGCAAAATCGTGCCTCTTGCGGAAGCAAAACCGTGACTCTCGCGAAAAAAAATACGTTTTTTCGCGCAAAAAATTGTTTTCTAATTTTTTTTGATCGAAAGCTAAGGAAGGCCGGTGGAAAACCAAAACATCGAAAAAACCAGAAAGAAAAAACGTTTAAAAAGCCGAAAACGCGTGCAGAAAAATATAAAAAATAAAATTCGGAGGGGCGTCAGGAGGCGCAACACGTGGCGAATGGTGAAAAGCGCACCAAGTAGCGCTAATCGTTGTGAGGCTTCCGAAGGAGCGCTCGTAAACTAGTTACTCTCATGTAAACCCATGTAATAGTCTGATGAACTAAAAACATGTTTGGCCCTCATACAAAAACATGGATAAGATTTCCTTAAAAAGAAACATGGATAAGAAAAATTATGTTTCCACAAAGCTAGGAAACTACGTTTTATCTAAAACGACTATTACTCATCTTTTTTAAAACACAATTACGGAAAACATGGCGTAACTGTTTTTTTTTTCTCCGCTCATTCCTCAACAAACTCAGTAGCGCAAGCTATATGTCTTCCCACAGCCAACTTTACATCAAACATGCATTCTGGCAAATTAACATCATCCTCCCTTTCTCTTGTTCTTTTTTTCATGAAGCTACTAGATAAGGATCCTAGAAAATATGAGACAAGTTGACACAAAACTGGCGCCAGCATGGACGCCACTAGATTCAACACATAACTCTAACAAAAACTATAGTACTAGATAGGTACCGTCATATAATGGTACACATTGGTGGTGTACCGTCATATTGCTGCCTGTGTAGACGGCGCCGTGACAGTATGCTACAGTTATCTGCACGTATCCTTTGCTTAGCCGTACATTTGCATTCAATGCACGCACACACGCGTCTCTATCCAATTTGTACGCGTTCCGGGAGCAGGCGAGCCCGTGCTCGCTATCGCCGCTCTCATATGATACCCAACTAATTTATAAATATATGTCCACATAAATATGTGGGCACCATACCTTTTTTGTATATAGTCGTAAATACGTGATCTAAAACTTCTGTGTGTAAAGGTATGAAAGATAGAAAGAAATAAAAGGAAGGACACATATCTTGACAACAAACAACAATACAAAACCTCACATATCTCAATACAGACATGAAAATATATCATCTACATTTATGTGTCCTTCTTGTCACAAAAAACAAACAAAACCAAAGAACGCTACAATCTAGCGAAAAATAAGGCAACAGCCAAGCGAGACAGAAGGAAAGAGATCGCCTGATTGAAAAACGATCTGGAGGGATCTTTTAATTTTTTTTATCTCTCATGATTCTATATGAACATATACCCTGTGGGCTGCAAGTTAGTGTGTGAACCTTATGTTGGTTCGGTTGTCAGTGAGGCACTCCAAATTCCGAACAGCCCAGGTTCAAGTCTTGGGCAATGCAAGTTTTTTACTACTTTTTACGATTTGTGAGAAAAAATCGTCAAATTTATATTTGGACCCCTATAAAAAATAGTGAACGCACAAGCAGTCAACGGAACGATGACATGGCATCCACATGGCCGGTTTTTGGTCTTATTTGATCAAATCAACGAGTTTGTGGACTAAATTCGATCACTTCTCGAGTTGTTGGCCTAAAGTGTGCAATCAGTTTGAGTTTATGGACTAGCGATGCATTTGTGGTTGTCCAATTTACAAATAGCCAAGCTTTATTATTCAAAATCCATAATACTAGAGATACAAGCAGGATCATGTGGCTGTCCCAACCAGATATGTCGACCTTTATTCTAAGAATGGGAAAAATACCCAGTTGTCACAAACGAATGAAGGCCCAACCAGAATGCGAGCGGGTTGCTGATATTCTACATTTGCCGGCCCGGCGCACACATTATACAAAAAAACACATATCGGACCGGGCAAGCTCAAGCCAGCGTAGATGCCGGACAAACTTTCTTTTAAGATGAGGCGCCCAACAAACCGGTCCAACAAGATCCGTTAAAAATACGAAGAAACCAGTCCAACAATGGACTGCCGGCGTGCTCGCCTGCTCGGTCCAGCCGGGGGCTCCTTCCTGCAGTCCTGCTCGCCCACCAACCACGCGCGGTCGCCGCCGACGACGATATCCCGACCCGCTCGCGGTGAGTACGTCGTCTCATAAGCTTATACTACTGTTGAAATCGTCAAGTTGCCACTAGACTAGGCCCGTCATCCGTCAGTCCCTCCGAATGGCTCCGAGCCACACATTGATCCGGTCGAGCTGCCCTAGATTGAACGATTCTGCTCCGTCAACCGGCGCTGAGACATTCCGTTCCATTCCCCGCTACTCTCGCCAGCATGCAGCTTAAGCGACGGGAAGTGATGGCAGAGGAGGAAGCTGCTGGAGCAAGCGTGCATACGAACGGTTTTGGCGAACGGTGTCACCGTACCACGTGAAACTTATCCTCCACAGACTCACTCAGGGTCACTGTACAACGATCTACCAAGAATCTTTCACTGCGTTGAGCCGTCAGCGTCGGCGACGCAACGGGTTCGTCCAATTCCCCACCGATCTACCACCGCAAGGTGAAAGAAAGGCGGAGGCCACAAAAGACGCTGGTGCCGTCATGAACCAACCGATGCAAGGAAAATCTAGCGCTAGCAGCGAAACGGCGGGCGGAAGCAAAAGCACTGCACTGCCGTGATTAACAATCGCCGGCGTGCCGCACAAGTGCCGATAAAACAAACGAAACGATGGGCGGGCGGGCCGGGTCTACTTTCTCCTTCGTCTCTTTCACTGTCGTCGTCAAGTTGTTTAGCAATTACTCTATCTATCAAATGGGGCGCGCCAGGCCAAGCCAATGGATGACTCGTCAGCTGTTTTTATCCCGCGGCACATAACAAACAAGCGTACGTGGACCGCCACGACTGTACGCGCTCAGATTAATCCCATCATCATCATCATCTGCCAATCAATGGGGGTGAGTGTTGTACTGTAGTGCTCCTACTAGCGCGCCGTGATGCCGACCAGCCGCAACGATAATTTTTACTACTGCCCGCCATTGGAGCGAGGGCGACAAATCCTACTGTCCAAAGTCAAGCGGGTCTCCGCAATATAATCGGCGGATGCGGTCGAGCGAGCGGCGCGGGGCCACGCCGTGACTGGGCGCGCGCGCGCGTCGCCTTCCGCACGTCGCCGTCCAGCGCCAGTATACTGGTGTACTGTAGTGCTGAATTTCGTTCGTACTGATGGAAGCAAAGGAAACTTTAATGGGGGCAGCACATCACATGGGGCATGGCCTCCCGCATTTCCACGTCAGCTCTTATCTGCGCTCCAGGGCAGGCCCGGGCTCCAGAGAAAACGGCACGGCACGACACCCTACGTCTACGTGACAGGCATAGGCAGTGATTGCAAAACTTTTTTCATTTCGGCGTCTCATGTTTTCGCACACACCCGTCGGGATAGAGTAAATTGCACAGAAGTACCACAATTGGGGCATTGGAAGCAGATTGATATCAGTTTGATAATTTTTACATGTCAGTATCAAGTCTGGGACTATACGTTACAAAAGGTCTAAATCGCGTATAAAAACGTATTGACAGTGTATCTGACCGGCGGGGCCCGCCTGTCAGCTGTCGACGTGGCATTTTTTTTGCAGAAACCCCCCGCACGGCGGCGCCCGATGCGGATGGAGGAGGATCCTCGAGCCCGAAGCTCCTCTCGCATCCTTCGTGTTTCCCACGGGACCATCGCCACGCCGCCGGTAGCGATCTTGGCGGTTGCCGAAGAGCCGATCAATGGTCGTTGTCGGTGGGATGGGATCGAACCGCCATCCGGTCCGAGCCGCCATTGGCGTACATGGGCGGTGGGGAGGTGGGGAGGAGGAAGGGCTAGGAAGCCGGCAAGCGGCGGCGGTAGTGGTGGTGGTGGTGGCCGGCGGCAGTGGCGATGGGCCGGGTGGTTCTTGCGGCCGGCTGATGGGCACGTTGCGGAGCCTTGGCCGTCCGATGTGATGGCGAGCCTTGCGAAGTGGCGCGGTAGTTCACGTTATGGCAGAACTTGGTCTCCGGCTCCCAAGACGCAGCGGCGGCGCCGCTGCCAGCGCCTCGGCCGACTCCTGCATTGCGTCGCTGACGCCTCCGCTCCCCTGCTGCTGCTTTGCCTCGATGGCGCCTTGCCGCCGATGGCGTCCAGAAGAAAAGCGCGGCCATGGGCGTGAGGGCTCCTCCTCGATCCAGATCGGCGCCGCGCGAGGCGAAGGAGGTGCGGGGGGTTTATGCAAAAAAAATGCCACATCGGCAGCTGACAGGCAGGCCCCGCCGGTCAGATACACTGTCAATACGCGTTTATACGTGATTTAGATTTTTTTATAACGTATAGCCCCAGACTTGGTAACAATGTAAAAATTATCAAATTTGATACCAATCTACTTCCAATGCCCTAATTATGGTATTTCTGTGTAATTTACTCGTCGGGATGGGTTCTCTCCACGTATACGTGTATCGTCGCCTTCTCCGGCGAGAGCGGTCCAGCCGTAAAGGGGATGCTGCTGGCGGAGCCGTATCTTAAAACGGGTGGGGATTCGATCCCTTGGACGTGCGAGCATCTCCAACACTCGCTGCCTGTAGCAGCTTCCGTCCACCACGTACTCCACTCGGTAGCAGCTGCCGCGCCAGCGGAACAGAATCAATGCGATGCTTTTCTCGGTTGCGGTGATAATGCAAGGGAATAGGAACCTCGCAGCAGGACAGACAGATGCTCCGGCCAGCCGAGAACGGCCGAGAACACGCGGAGTTGAAATAGCGTGTGCGATGTTGCTGTCCGTCCCAGAGCAAGTCTAATGGCGTGCGCAACTTTTTTTTCTGATGAAGCAGATAGTATAGCAGTAGATTTATTTTCTTTTACTTTTGCAGGAAGTTGTGGTGGGAGAATAGTACTCCACTCGCTCATTTCGACGACAGTTAATTCAGATTGTAGTACTCGTTTGATTGATCGAGCGTGCCACAGAAAAGCGGCTACTTAAATTAATTTACAATTTGATTGATCTTTTACTCCAAGAGCCTAAAGAAAGAATCGTGAGCTTGCTCGTACCACCAGGAAGGGCAGTGTTCTGTCAAGTTTTCGTGCCCCGTTCGCTTTCGATCTACACATTTCTAAGTTCGTCCCCATTATTTGCCGCGGCGACGACGACGACGACTCTGCGCCTCAGGAAAGCGTCGACGCGCGCGTGCGCGCACATCATCGTGGATCCCAGCCCATCTCTCCGGCAAGGGCGGCCAAATATATGCTCCGGTCCGGCCGTCGTACGAGACCGGACACGCCGGCAGGCCTGCCGCTGCACCGAGGAAAGGAGAGAGAGAGACGACGAGGACGACGGACGGACGGACGGACGGACGGACGGACGTACGGACGGACGTTGGTGCTCGCTCCCGGCCTCTTCTCGCGCGCCCGAGCTCCAGTCACCCCACCCGCCCGCTTGGTTGGTCGTTCACAGGGCGGACTGCGGCTTGGCGTGCCGGGCGACGAGCTCCTCGAGCGCCTCCCGCATCCAGCAGTGCTGGCATCCCTCCATGACCTGCTGCACCGTTGCCTGCTCAAACCAATCGGAAATCACACGTTTAGAAGGCATGTTCATGGCTCCTAATTCGGCCTCGCGGCAGGTAGATCGAAGGAGCAAGAAGCTGTGCTCACCCAGGTGCGCTTGCGGGAGGCCATCTCGGGCCACTGCTGGAGCTCGTCGGTGACGCGGAGCAGGTACATGATGCCCTCGTAGGTGGTTTGGTAGCGGCGACTCTGGTAGTGCCAGCAGCCGAGCACCTTGCCCATCTCCCCGCGGACGCCGGCCTCCTCCAGGGCCTCGCGCCGGGCCGCGTCGTCCATGGACTCGTCCAGCTCCCACCCGCCCTTGGGGAACATCATGCCGTGCCCCTTCTGCGAGCTGATCACCAGCACCTCCAGCTCGCCCTCGCCCTCGCCGCCGTCGCGCACCCGGTACGGGATGCACCCCACCACGATGCGCCCGCCGGTGCTCGCGCTGTACCGCTGCAGTTCGCGCCCCTGCCTCGCCACAAGAACGGCCATCGCTCGAATCTTTAGCTGGCTGTTAACCTAGACGCTCGTTTCGTTGCAAGAGGAAGAAGATGAGAGATGAATGGATGCTGGAGTAGCAGCTGTTGGTTTGCGGCCATGGAGCTGGGGGTGCAGGGTATTAATAGGCGGCGAGCGGCTGGGGCCGATGGAGTTATTGCTGCTGCCGTATGGCTGTTGCGAGCGGACGAGTAGGTCGTAACATGGGGTGAGGGTGGAGCATGGGCTATGGACCAGCACCAGATTAGCTGGGCGCGGCTGTGGCTGTGGACGCGGCGCACGGGCCCTCCGCCCAGGGTTGCCGTTCCGAGGTAAGGGCATGGCGCGGCGTTCACGGACAGGGGAAGGTAGGATCTGAGCACAGGCGCACAAGGTTTTCCGTTTCTTTCCTGAACAGTCGTTTGTTTCGCTGCCTGGAATTAGGTACTCCTTCTCCAAGGGTGATGTTTTTCAAACATAAGGAAATTTGCGATGGTCTTTTCCTTTCATAGAGTAATACTCGCTCTCTAGTCATATTGCAGTGTTAGATCACAATCTCGCAAGGAAATATTTGCAACATCTAGGATTTGTATAGCATATACTTGTGAAAGGAAAGACAAGGTGTCTACTTGCAACATAGGAAAACTTTGTGTGCACTATTTTCAACTTTGGAGGCTGGGAAGAGTTGTGCGTTCATACCACGTGGCTTTTACTACATGATTTCTGTTAATGAAAGCTTCCATGGGGTGAGCAATGTGGAGCTATGGTTGCCACACAATAATAAGGGATAACACTTCTCGGAGGAAAACACATAACCGTTTTGCTTGGTGTTGCCTCCGTGGTTGGAAAAGGGAAATGAGTTTTGTCCGAAATCAAATGATGCAAAGTTTGACCGATTTTTATATAATAAACAATCAATAATTACAATACCAAATTAGTATTCTTACACTCACAAGAAATATTTTTTGGAAATGCTAAAAATCTGACGTAAAATTAATAGACATGAAAAACCGAACGTTTGTCATGGCAATTTATATTAACGTAAGAATGGCAAATTTAGTTGGCGAGCATGACAATTTTCTGAAAAAACAATAAACTCAGGCGGATTTGTCATGCTTGCCAATTAAACTTGCCACGCTTAAAAAAAACATAATTTGCCATGCCTAAAAAAATTTGATGCCTGGTGGGTCTTCCGCCACTTTGAAGGACGACGGTGAAGACACGGATGACGATGGTGTGTCGGTCGCCTCGGAGGCCATGCCTACTAGGCCACCGTCGCTTAATCTAGTTTGGGTTTAGATAAAACTAGAAGGATTTGGTGTGCTTTGCTACGCCGTTGGTGTTGTTGGGTCACTTTTACTTTTGTTATTTGGTTCGGGTGATGATGAACTATTTCTCTTTTATATAATATGGTGTTTTGATAAGCCTTTCATGTATGTGTGATCCTGTATTTTCTGCTAATCAACCCACACACGTGGGAAAGGTTTTTTGCGCTGGTGGCCGCTTGCATTATACTGGTTTTACGGCGTGGTATGTTTGTGCTTCTTCTTTGCCAGGTGATGGGAGGGTGCGTGGGATTGATACATTTTTATAGACTAGTTGTTGTTGATTAATTTCAGAAATCGTTGACCATGTCAACATTATAAACCAAATCCAAAGTAGGACACCTCAATCAAATGAGAGAACTCCTTAAACCCGGCCAGAATAGAGAACTCCTTAAGAAATCATTGACCCAGTCAAACAGAAAACTGCTTAAGAAACCGCTACCCGGCCAAGAATCGAATTTGAAATTGAACATTTCAATTGTACGATAGAGCTCTATAATTATGAAGCATAATAAATTTAAAGATTTCATTCCATTTTGATTGTTGCGTATCAAAATTTCACAAATACCGTCCGATTAGCATGAATTTCGTCTATTTTTTAAGAATGTTTTCATATGGGACGGGCTTTTGGTGCCTCTGTTCGGACGGTCTCCACCTATATCGTTGTCCACAAACAACGGATATTTAGTGAGGTCCGTTTTAATAAACCGTGTTAGAGTTGCCCTAACAAGATGCATAAAAGGGCGTACTCCACACAGTCCGCACAACATCTTTAGCCAAAAAAGAAAAAAAGGACAGCGTCAGCATCAATCCACCATCTAGGCGAGTAGACAGTGACTGCGGTCCATAGCGCCTCCACGCAAAGCATTAAAGGACGATGTGATAAAGGAACGGCGTGTCGAGGCGAGGAGAGCGCGTACTTTCAGGCCCTGCTCCAGCTGTTTTCTCTCGTTTTCAAGCTCGCGCGTACGCGCATCCGTGTACGCCCACACGTACTCTGGCTGGCTCTCACCCATGCACTTCTCTTCCCCTCGTCACCTCGCCTCGCCTTCCATGGCGAAGTGCATGCGAACGTATCGACCCCTCCCTGTCTTTCTTAGCGCATCTTCAACGGCATTTCATAAAAATCCTCTTGCATTCGTCCGTGGACAAGGACCAGTCCACGGACACGGATGTGAAAGATAGCAATCCAATCATTGTTGCATAAATTTTTACAACAACTACAACCAACCAGAAGAAATACGTTCAAACAAGTCCGGAATTCATGTAAGCATGACCGGATTTTATATAAACATATCGGATTTCATACAAACATAACGGATTTCATTACAAATACATCAAAGCGGTCCTAGGCGGGCTCTGGAGTATAATTAATACCTAATCTAATATGATCGTAGGAGTCTCGTCCCCGTCTTCGGCCATCAGCCCCGAGAACTGAAGCTCCACCGTCTCCAGTTCCGGCTCGGCGCTTTCTAGCTCCGCCTCTGTGACCTCCGACTCCGGAGCCCCGGGAACTGAAGTTGTCCACCTCGACGTCGTCGCCAAGCGACTAATTGGCCAAAGATGCTCAACCCACCAAGCTTGGCGTCGACGGGAGGGGAGGAGCGATGACCTTCTGGGACACGAGCGGCCGCGACCTACCGTGCACTATTCTTGCTCGCTGCCAGCGGTGCCCGCGGATGTGTCGGCTTCTTCGTGGTCGTGGCGCTGGGGTGCGGTCTCCTTGTCGTCGATGTCGCCGAACAACGCCTCGTCGTCGCACTCCTTGCCGGCGGCCGCCATCTCCGCCACCCGTTGTCGGTACCGCTAGCGGGCGAGGTGGATCTCGCAGGCGGAGCGGTAGGACTCGAGCAACGCCTCCTGCTCTGCCAGGTCCGTATCTGATGCGACCGCCTTGCCGGCGGCGACCTGCTCCTCCGCCTGCAAATGCTCCTGGGGAAGGTTGTGGTTCTAGTTGGCGTCGGCCTGCACCTCCCGGAACTGCTCCTCCCACTCCTCCCGCACCATGTCCATATAAGTGGGCACGAGCCTCGTCGACGGTCATGATGCAAATGAATCGGCGAGGGTGGAGCGGAGGAGGAGGGTGCCGCGGAGGAAGAGGGGGGTGGCGCTGGCTCGTCGGAGGAGGCTTCCTTCATTTGCATATCGTCCGGCTGCCTGTCGCCCTGCCGGTCGGTAGCCATGGCCTTCTTCTGCTTCGATGTCAGCTCATCCCAGAGAGCTTTGGCGGCGGAGGGATCCTTGGTGGGGAGTGGTGCGGAGAGGGATGACTGTGGCTATGGCCGGGGCATCGGGACAACGATTTATATAGCACCGACGGGCGGCGGACGGGTGGTTGTCGTGTCGTTTGAACGCGCGGCAGTCACCTGCACCAGGAAGCGACGCGGGCGGCACTCTCTCGGCCGGCGCGCCGCTTCAATGCCGGCGGCAGTGAGTCGCGTCCGCTCTGCCCGGGCGCTGACGCTCTGGAACAGCACTGACCGAAAACGCATGGGAGAAGGGAGGGGTGTTTGGTGGGCCAGAGCAGTCAGAAGCGGGTCCGGACTCCCGCAAACCTCCCCCATTTTTATCATCGGTTTGCGAAAGAAATTGTATCCAGACTGCCCAATGGATTGATACTGGTCGGCTTTGGATGGTTTTCATGATCCGGACCGCGCAGTCCAAACGGTTGCAAGAAGTTTGCGGATCGGAATTGAAGATGCGCTTAACGGCTCAAAAGTCCACTTACATATGGCCAAGTCCATCTTCCTCCCCATCAATCAGTCCCCGCGAGCTCAATTAGTCCCTTGTTTAGCATATCTATCGGCGTCCTCAATGGCGCGGTGACGTCGTCTGCCTCCTTTCCTAATTCCTCCCCGTCGACTTGGCGAACCATATGCGATCATCTTTGCCGAAATATCACCAATTGGCATGTTGAAATGTCCACACAGTGTTTTCAAAATTTAAGAGTAAAGAAAGTGTCACGCGTGTACCGAGTGCGTTGTGTCCGGCTCTCTTTGGTTGGTTGCCAACAGAGGACGGCGATCGAAACGGACGAAGGTAATACTAATATTCAGTGCAGGATTTCCGGTCTGAACTCTGTGAGATTCTTCTTGAGATGGGTGCGGTATGAACATCAGCTGCTGCCACCATGTGGTTAACAACACTGGCTAATCTGGCCACGTGGTGAATGCAGTGCTTGTACCATATTCATATGACCACGTTTCTCCACTGACAATGTGAAATGTCGGGGTAACTTCTCACTGTGTTAGCAGGTGCGATGGTCTAACTATGCTGCTTACGTACTGCCCCGTACCCAAAGTAACACTGGCTAGATGTTGTTGTCAGTTGTCACCGACGCGAAATTGAGTAGAAATGCGTCGATCGGTAAAGGCCAAAGGGGGCGAATTTTTGGGCTCTAGTATGTTGCAGAAGCAAAGCCAGGTGCCGCCAGTTTCAAAAGGTGAAAACCGTTCGTGGATTATTATGTCTGGATAGGCTGGTTGGTAGTACAGGGATTATCTGCCCGGAGTAGTCCAGACAAGTCGTTGGTTAGTTGCAATTACCGACGTCGTCCCCAGGGGTGATCGGCACGGAAGTTGTACTACTACTAATCAAGTGTATATAATCATGATGAAGCTTCGAAAAGGCGGATACGATCCGGCACTATTCGTCAAGCCGGAGCTATTTTTCATAATAAATGAGAGACGAAGTCACGAAACCTGGAGTTCAAAGAAGAAGAAAAAAAGTCGGGAAATGAACCTGGATCCATCGAATCGGCTCGGTCGTCTCCGCTAATCCACGGACCGGATCCGGCTCGATACGTACCACGTACGTGCTTCGATTACTTTTCGTCTCCCGACTAGTGGCACAGCTTAATTATAGCAGCACATAATTTTTTGACACGACCGGGCACGGATGGCTAGTAGGGGCAGGCAGGGGTAGGCGCATGCAACCCAGCGGCGCGACGGCCGGCTCCAGCCCGCGCCCACCAACCGGACCGCCGATCGGGACAACACATCGCGCACCGGCCGATCGAGGTGACCACGGCGGGGCAAGCGCAAAGCATGCCATGTGCAAGTGATATGGGGTACGTTCGGCCTGATTGCTTTGCTCCGGTCCCGTCCAATCCTACTAGTTTTATGACGATCTGCATGCACGGTCTCCGCCAACATGGGCACGCGTCCATCACGTCGATCAAGCTTAATGCCCGGAGACGGGCCATGAGAGTAGTAAAAGGGACGGGTCTGCCGTCGCGGCTTTGCTTAATGCTCAAGGCCCGCTGCAACGGCCGACATGTGTGTGCAAGTTGCTCAGTTTGTTGCCATATCCTCTCTTTAAAATGTTTCTCCGGCCTTGGTAGCTGCTGGTTTCTCCTTTCCTTGCTTTCATTCTATGGGCGGCGGCGGCACGCATGTAAATGCACGAAATCTATCACTTGCCTTGCCTTATCGCTGTTCTCTTCTTCTTCTTCCGGTGACACGATCATCCGTGAGTACGTGGTTCCAGTGACGAGGGCGGAGTTGTTGGGACGTCTACGCCAGGCCGTGTAAACGCGCGCGACGAGCCACCAGTGCACGCACGTAGTTTATCCCATCTTCTGGAACGCAATGTGTATGATCGGATCCACAATTTATATGGAGGTTTTTCATTTTTGCGCAGCCCATGCGCGCGTATCATCTCCGTCTACTTTGTTATGTATACGTACGGGACACGATCGATCCAGTCCTCCCGGCCAGCGTTCATACGCATGCGAGCCAACAAAACCGAAGCTCCTGCAAGTCGTACATGAAATTGCCTCGCATGTACACCTTCTATCTCATCTCACCGGGTCGGTCCACGTTCGTCAACCGGTGCATGCACGCATGCATGGTGCATGTACCTGCATGCTGACACTGACACGCACATGCATTGTGGAAAGGTCTCCAAGTGTTTTTTGCCTCAGGCTCGATCGGCTGCTGATTGGCGCTCTTTCTGGATTTCTTCTCACCTTTTCCTGGCTTTCAACCGGAGCAAGCAGGCCTGAGCCGGAGGTCTCGTTTTATGTCCGTCTCGTGCGTACTACTACCATTCAGCTAAACGGCACTGGGTGCACTGTTGATGAGTGACCTTTCCGTGGCTGGCTTTTGGACGTTGGAAGAACGTGCGTTTGAATATATAGACTTGCTACCCCGCAAAAAAACAGAACTTATAGACTTGCTAGTTTTTTTAAGAAAAAGTAGACTTGCTGATCATTACGAGAAATGACTAGTTGTTGGGATTATATTCGCCAATTTTGGACGCATACGCTTGGCATTTTGATTCTACGGCATGCTGCTGACAAGTCACCAAACATGCCACTCATTGGACAATTATTTCTTCACATGGCATAAGCCAAGAGCTATTTAATTGTCTTATTGTGATTTTTAGATGAAATAGGTTCTAGTGATCATGAGCCCACCATCGTTATTACATCGGCTTCCAAAGAAAAGACAAAGATATTACTACAACAGTTTAGCCGGCAAGGAAAAGCAACACACACAAAATCCAGCATAATAGAGTGCAAAAAAGTAACAAGATGATACATTGGTATGACACAAAAAGTACATCCAATGCGTAGAACCAGGAAACACAACTTGCAGCTCACATCTTGAAAACGACACGAACCATCGTTCCGTCCTCCATGAACTTCGGGGAGTTAGAGCAACTACAACTGTACCAATCTAATTGTTCTCATATATCCGGGCAGACAGCCCGGGCATGAGAGAAAAGAAAAATCATCTTCCAACCGGACCCTTCATCCTCATATGTTGGGACTGTCCACGAACCCTCAACTCAACCCATACGTGAGAAGAACATGAGAGTGTCCAGGCAGTCTGCCATGTCGGACATGGTCCTCCTTGGATCACTTTATCTCTTTTTTTAACTCAATTTTTTCTCTTTCTCTCGATCGACCATATGCATTTGGCGAAAAATTTGAAAGACATGGTTGCACACACAGACAAATTAGGGTTCAAACTAGACACACATGCACTTTGTTCGAATGCGTCTGCAGATGTATGGGGTGCCAAATCAGCTCAATCCTGTTGCAGATGCTCTTCACCTCTAGACGGCATGCCAAACACACTGTCAGTGCTTCCCAACATTTAGAGTCATATCGTTCGGAACAGAGGGCACCGTCACCCTGACAACCTAGATTACCAGCCAGGTGGGCGAGGAGATTTTCTCCTTCATTCCACACCATTGGACACAATTAATACAAATATCACTGCGGTCTGCGAAGCTTCCGCAAAGCCCATAAAAGTAGTTGTGTGGGTAACACTCATGACTTTATGGTTAGTGTTACTAACCCCAATAGGTAATTGTATACAAATCAACACAAGCAGTTAAACATGATATTCAGCAATCACTTTCCAAGTTTCTAAAGCATCTGACCATTCAAACAACATGTGCACACATGACTCGTCTTTAGTATAAAATAAATTAGGATATGCCATGTACATTTTGTCTTTTGTTCAAATTGTCCACAGAGGAGTTTACCATTAGCCAATAACAACACAAAAAATTGGATTTGTGGAGGAACTTCAAGTTTCCAAACAATAAGGATATGCACATGCATCACTCCTCAAATATTAATAACATAAATGAATAGAACCCTTATTATGTTACTTCATCAAGGCATCTTCTTCAGTAATCAAAAGGGAAAATATGTTGAGCTACGATCCAATTCGCCTCTGTAATCATGTCATACTTTTTTGGGATGATGCTCTATACATACCAAAAACAAAATCAATACTTTTTTTGTAGAATTTTCAGTTGGCAAAATATGTAGTTGTCTATTTTGGGTTGGAATATACTAACTTGATTAGTTAGCTAGTGTTAAACCGTTTGTGTAATGGGAACTAACTTGAGTAGTTAGCTAGTCATAGGGATTCTATTCTTTTGATGTGAACTGAAAGTTTTTTGTAAGAAACGCAGTGCATGAGTTTTCTTTTAGAAACACAATATAGACGTAGACGTTCACATACACTAACCCTTCTGAAATATGAACACATGCACACACACACACACACACACACACACACACACACCGTACCTACATGAGCATTTTCGAGAGGCTGAGCCGACGGTTCTTGAGATTGACGAAGCAATCGTAGGTGCCTCGCTATTGAAGGAAACGTCGCCTCCCACTGAAGCAATATTCTGCCTTTATAAGACACGTTTGTCATCCCTGAAGTTCTATCTCTGATGACGTAGGGGTACAATAATCCTCCTAACCATTGCACCAGAGGTTGGTTCTTCTTTTTTCGTCTCCCCCCTAGAGTTTTCCTCGGAAGCTCAGCATCTTTCGGTTAGATAACCACCCGAAAATGCCTTCCTTGTGCATATTAGATTATGCAACTAATCTCTCATGATTTGCGACTGGTGAGAACTAACGATCTCAATGATGCATCAACAGTTCCCCTGAATATATGAAGTAGAAGTGAGATTCGGTCAGACCATCGACTACCAAATTGGCAGATTTTGTATTCCATGATTGATGCCCGAGAACCTTAACTGACCTCTTCATGTTCTACTACTTCCAGTCTGCCAACTGATAGCATGCATCATTTCCTCTTCTCCAACATAAAATACAGTACTATAACGAATAATTCCTTGATTCTCCTACTGACCGATTGCTGAGCAACCACTGTCCATTATAATCACCCCTCTGAATGATGATTCAAAGTAGTACCACTGCACGTGATCAGTCAGCTATTAGTTCAGATCTCGACCTAGTTTCGCGCGAGAATATTGAAAATGAAGCAGAAGCTATGATAAGTATGCATGAACGATGGGCTTCTTCGCTAGTGACTTTCCATGAAAGTACTACTCTGGAATCAGGAGTACTATATGTGGGATAATGGGCTTAAGTAAACGCTTGAGTCAGGGTACTTATATGTACGCAAATAATTTGAGCAATTAATGGAGTTGGTTGATGAATCCATAACCAATCGAGATCCGATGGATCGAGGCGAACTGTAACACTTGACCAACTTGGCCTGTCTTGACCGCATCGATCGGCTGACATGGACATGTGCAGCTAATACTGCTTGACGCGGCGCGTAACATGCACTAACTATGTACCCACCCAGACTGATACTGTTAAGAGTCCCGGATGTTGTCAGGGATTAGCGTCTGATGTGTGCACTGACTCATACTCCATATTCTTGCAGCGCATGTGAGTTACTTACTTGGAAGGTGACACTGATCATTTCCTCTCTGAGGACTTTTGAGCCTTTATATGCCTTGCAGAGGAGGAGGAATCAGTCGAGTAGGTAACATGTGAACTTTCTGACTAGGCATGGGGGCCGTATGATATGCATGATACATGGATCGATAGTGATGGATTGGCCAAGAATGCATGGGTGACCACGTTGCACCAAGTCTTGTGTAAAGTGTGGGCATGTAGCACTTGCGGTTTTTCAGCATTGCCAGCTCTGATTGAACTTCTGGTTAACTTCTGGTGCTGGGAGCCAGCTCGGGGCTGGCTGTTACCGATCACCGGAACCCATTCTCCGGTGAGATTGCGTGGCTGGAAGAAAGTCGTGCATGCATGGCCGATGGATTAATTGTCTCCGGCGGTGGGAGGAATTAATCTTGAGCCACATGCACGCCCACATGCAAGAAGTATCGTTGGACAAGCTCGCGTGATCGGTTATTTTCTCCCTTCACGCTTCGATCCTCTCGTCTATCGATCGATCGATCAATACTATTCTACATAGCCAGTGCTGTTGGCGCAGTAGATTAATTTACAGCGTGCTGAAGACCGTAGATGTTCTCAAGATCTGCAGATCAGGAGGCGTCCTTGTCATCAACCATTCACCAGCGTGCCGGAGACGACGGGACTGCTTCTGCTTGCGACACGGACATGGCGCAGCGGTGCAGCCACACGTTTACTCTTCAACCGGAAGATCGAAGAAGCTAGTAGTAGATCTTCACGTACGGTTCATTGATCGATCAACGCTACGGATCAGGAAAATACGCAGCTAGTGGCAGCGGTTAACGCCGTCGTCGACGGTCAATACATGAGAAATGCATTGACTGGTCCGGACGACGGGACGGTCCTTTTACCGTAAGACTAGCGTGCGTGCGTGCAAGTTAGCAGTCGTTGATCGGTGTACACGGGCGCCGTTCTGGCCAGTAGTTTCTTCCATGCATGCTCGCCGACTCGCCGTACGTGGACTCCTGGTCTACTCTCTCTCTCTCTCTCTCTCAACTGGTTTACTCTGGCGATGGATTGATCCAGTATTAAAACGTACTGTATCACCTTTCTTTTTCGGAGACGATGCAGTTGGACTGCGTTTGCGAGTACTAGCACGTAGACAAAAGATGTTGATGATGATGAAAAAGATGGGTTGATACTACAAGAGCGCGAAAAGTTGGATGCTGAAAGAGCTAGCTACCTAGCGTGTCACATGAAAGATCAGATCCCGAGCGAAACCTGTTGCGAACTTGCAGCAACAATCAGGGGAGCTTTTAGCTGGTACTGGTAGAGGTTCCTCGGTACGGTGTTAGGTAATTTAGGCGTGGCATGCAGCTGCGCTTGTCCTTTCCCGGCCATGTGAGCCCCGTACGTCGGGCCCGGGTCGCTGTTAGGGCAACCTGCAGAATATAATCTTGCCCAAAGCTTCCGGTGAGGCGGTGACGGTTCGGTCCAAAATGGAAGTGGCGGAAACAACACGTTGCACACACAGTTAGGCAACTGGGTACGTCGGAATAGGATTGATAGCTGCCGCCTGTGTGTGTGAGTGCCGATGGCCGGCGACGGAAGTACGTCGCGCCAGTCGTGCTCGTGCGTGATCTTCTTTTTTTAGTTGGAGTACCTCGGGCGTGATTAACGACGAGTGTCATACGAGTGGCCAAAGAATCTTTACTGGCTTGTTAAAAAAAAAGAATCTTTACCGGCTAGCAGAGGCACCGGACTAGCAACCAACCCGGAAGTTGGGACGAGCGTTTTGACGGTGTGCGAGTGCAGAGTGGATTAATGGAGATCAGGCTCTGAACATTTCTTTTGAAATTGTTTGGGTTGCTTACCATATGTGTCACATGGTAGGCTCTGAACATCTCGACAGTGAGTGAGTGGAGAGTGGATCAATTTTGCCAGCTTCCGGGTTTTGAAATGGCTTCTGAACATCTGTTCCCCGTGGAGATCAGACTCAGAGACGTGGCCTCGGGAGGGAGATGCGGGGAGAATAGAAGACGTCAAAGACGATATTACAAACCGTATAAAGACAGTATGATTTTTTTTTATGATAATACATGTCTCATTAATAAAATAAAGATTCAGTTACAAGGCTGAAAAGATAGGATAATTATATAAAAAAACCAGTGCATGTCCCTCTCTACTAAGAGCATCTCCAACAAGGCTACGACAGCCCCCAGGTGACTATTTTCGCCGGCGCCAAACCCCTCCCCCCTGGGCCATACAAAGAAGATGTCAAAATCCGCCGGCTCGGTCCGTTTTTGGGTCCGACGATCGCAGGCCAAACCCAGCGCACTGTGGGGCGCCCGTGGGCTCCGGTGAAAGGGGAAAACACGCCTGAGCCACACTGTTAGGCGAAAAGTCAAGGCAATCGTCCAGATTGGCCCCCACCCCCGCGCGCTCGGCCACCACCCTGCCGATCCCAACGCCGCCCACCGCCCAACACCGATAGATAGGCCATTCCCCGCCGGAAAAGAGATAAGTTTCGACGCGGCAGGCTCTCCACCACCGTCCGGCGAAGTTTTCGGCGCTCCGGCCAGCGGCGATATCTTGCGGCTGTGCGCCTACCACGCCCGCCAGGTGTTCTCGGCGATTTGTCTGCTCGGCGATGGGCTCGGATGACGAGGAGGCGCTCGCCACGCTGCAGGAGGAGGAAGCCGATGCCGACGTCCAGGACGAGGACCATCCGCCCTCGCCGGCCTGCTCGCGAGCAATGAAAAGCCGCGGCGAGGTGGCTCGGTGCCGGGGCGGCTGAAAGCAAAGAACCGGCATCGTCTAGAAGGCTATTGCATGCTCTACTCCGACTACTTCGCCAACGCTCCACTGCACGTCGACAAAGTATTTCGGCGCTGTTATCGGATGAGCCGGAAGCTTTTCCTCAGGATTGTGAATTCCATCCGGGAGTTCGACAACTACTTCAAGTGCAAGAAGGATTGCACCGGAAAACTTGGATTCACCTCAATCCAGAAGTGCACGACAGCTATGAGGATACTTGCATACGGATCTCCCGGCAATTCACTCGACGCTCGTCGACTATGGGCGCATGGCCGAGTCCACGACGGTTGAGTGTTTCTACAAGTTCTACAGGGCAGTGGTGGCAGTGTTTGGACCGCAATACTTGCGATAACCCAATGCTAAAGACACTGCTCGGATCCTAGCACAGAATGCAACAAGAGGATTTCCTTGGATGTTTGGAAGCATCAACTGCATGCATTGGAAATGGAAGAACTGTCCATTGTTGGAAATATTGCCCTAGAGGCAATAATAAATGAGTTATTATTATATTTCCTTGTTCATGATAATCATTTATTATCCATGCTATAATTGTATTGATAGGAAACTCAAATACATGTGTGGGTACATAGACAACATCATGTCCCTAGTAAGCCTCTAGTTAACTAGCTCGTTGATCAATAGATGGTTACGGTTTCCTGACCATGGACATTGGATGTCGTTGATAACGGGATCACATCATTGGCGTAATGATGTGATGGACAAGATCCAATCCTAAGCCTAGCACAAAGATCGTAGTTCGTATGCTAAAGCTTTTCTAATGTCAAGTATCATTTCCTTAGACCATGAGATTGTGCAACTCCCGGATACCGTAGGAATGCTTTGGGTGTACCAAACGTCACAACGTAACTAGGTGGCTATAAAGGTGCATTACAGGTATCTCCGAAAGTGTCTGTTGGGTTGGCACGAATCGAGACTGGGATTTGTCACTCCGTGTAAACGGAGAGGTATCTCTGGGCCCACTCGGTAGGACATCATCATAATGTGCACAATGTGACCAAGAGGTTGATCACGGGATGATGTGTTACGGAACGAGTAAAGAGACTTGCGTAACGAGATTGAACAAGGTATCGGGATACCGACGATCGAATCTCGGCAAGTACAATGCCGCTAGACAAAGGGAATTGTATACGGGATCGATTGAGTCCTTGACATCGTGGTTCATCCGATGAGATCATCGTGGAACATGTGGGAGCCAACATGGGTATCCAGATCCCGCTGTTGGTTATTGACCGGAGAACGTCTCGGTCATGTCTCGCATGTCTCCGAACCCGTAGGGTCTACACATAAGGTTCGGTGGCGCTTAGGGTTGTATGAATATGAGTATGCAGCAAACCGAATGTTGTTCGAGTCCCGGATGAGATCCCGGACGTCACGGGGAGTTCGGAATGGTCCGGAGGTAAAGATTTATATATGGGAAGTCTTATTTTGGTCATGGGAAAAGTTTCGCACTTTATCGGTATTGTACCGGAGTGCCGAAGGGGTCCGGGGTCCACCGGGGGTCCACCTGCCCCGGGGGCACATGGGCTGTAGGGGTGCGCCTTGGCCTATATGGGCCAAGGGCACCAGCCCCAAGAGGCCCATGCGCCAAGGAGACTTGGGGAGGAGAGTCCTAAAGGGAAGGCACCTCCAGGGTGCCTTGGGAGGATGGACTCCTCCCCTCTTGGCCGCACTCCTTCCTTGGAGGAAGGGGCAAGGCTGCGCCCTCCCCTCTCTTGCACCTATATAAAGGGAGGGAGGGAGGGCAGCCGCACCTCAAGCCCTTGGCGCCTCCCCTCTCTGCTACACCTCCTCCTCCTCCCGTAGTTGCTTAGCGAAGCCCTGCCAGAGTTTTGCTGCATCCACCACCACGCCGTCGTGCTGCTGGATCATCATCAACCTCTCCTTCCCCCTTGCTGGATCAAGAAGGAGGATACGTCATCCGCTCCGTACGTGTGTTGAACGCGGAGGTGCTGTCCGTTCGGCACTAGGTCTCGGTGATCTGAATCACGGCGAGTACGACTCCATCATCCCCGTTCCATTGAACGCTTCCGCACGCGATCTACAAGTGGTATGTAGATGCAATCACTCTCCTATGACTCGTTGCTTAGATGAACTCATAGATGGATCTTGGTGAAACCGTAGGAAAAATTTTAATTTTCTGCAACGTCTCCCAACAGTGGCATCATGAGCTAGGTCTATGCGTAGTTCTCTATTGCACGAGTAGAACACAATTTGTTGTGGGCGTAGATGTTGTCAACTTTCTTGCCGCTACTAGTCTTATCTTGCTTCAGCGGTATTGTGGGATGAAGCGGCCCGGACCGACCTTACACGTACGCTTACGTGAGACGGGTTCCAACGTCCGACATGCACTAGTTGCATAAGGTGGCTAGCGGGTGTCTGTCTCTCCCACTTTAGTTGGAGCGGATTCGATGAAAAGGGTCCTTATGAAGGGTAAATAGAAGTTGACAAATCACGTTGTGGCTTTCACGTAGGTAAGAAAAGCGTTCTTGCTAGAACCCTATTGCAGCCACGTAAAACTTGCAACAACAATTAGAGGACGTCTAACTTGTTTTTGCAGCAAGTGTTTTGTGATATGATATGGCCAAAGTTGTGATGAATGATGAATGATATATGTGATGTATGAGATCATGTTCTTGTAATAGGAATCACGACTTGCATGTCGATGAGTATGACAGCCGGCAGGAGCCATAGGAGTTGTCTTTATTTTTTGTATGATCTGCGTGTCATTGAAGAACGCCATGTAAATTACTTTACTTTATTGCTAAACGCGTTAGCCATAGAAGTAGAAGTAGTCGTTGGCATGACAACTTCATGAAGACACGATGATGGAGATCATGATGATGGAGATCATGGTGTCATGCCGGTGACAAGATGATCATGGAGCCCGAAGATGGAGATCAAAGGAGCTATATGATATTGGCCATATCATGTCACTACTATATAATTGCATGTGATGTTTATTATGTTTATGCATCTTGTTTACTTAGAACGACGGTAGTAAATAAGATGATCCCTCATAACAATTTCAAGAAAGTGTTCTCCCTAAGCGTGCACCGTTGCTAAAGTTCGTCGTTTCGAAGCACCACGTGATGATCGGGTGTGATAGATTCTTACGTTCACATACAACGGGTGTAAGCCAGATTGACACACGCAGAACACTTAGGTTAACTTGACGAGCCTAGCATGTACAGACATGGCCTCGGAACACAAGAGACCGAAAGGTCGAGCATGAGTCGTATAGTAGATACGATCAACATGAAGATGTTCATCGATGATGACTAGTCCGTCTCACGTGATGATCGGAACCACGGCCTAGTTGACTCGGATCATGTAATCACTTAGATGACTAGAAGGATGTCTATCTAAGTGGGAGTTCATGAGATGAACTTAATTATCCTAAACATAGTCAAAAGATCTTTGCAAATTATGTCGTAATCTCGCGCTTTAGTTCCACTGTTTAGATATGTTCCTAGGAAAATGTATAGTTGAAAGTTGACAGTAGCGATTATGCGGACAGTAGAAAGCTTATGTCCTTAATGCACCGCTCAGTGTGCTGAACCCTAAACATCGTTTGTGGATGTTACGAACATCGGACATACACGTTTTGATAACTACGTGATAGTTCAGTTGAATGGTTTAGAGTTGAGGCACCAAAGACGTTTTCAAACGTCGCGGAACATATGAGATGTTTCGAGGGCTGAAATTGGGATTTCAGGCTCGTGCCCACGCCAAGAGGTATAAGACCTCCGACGCATTTTCTTAGCCTGCAAACTAAGGGAGAAAAGCTCAATCGTTGAGCTTGTGCTCGATTGTCTGAGTGCAACTATCACTTGAATCGAGTGGGAGTTGATCTTCCAGATGAGATAGTGATGTTTCTCCAAAGTCATTGCCACCAAGCTGCTAGAGCTTCGTGATGAACTATAACATGTCAGGGATAGATATGATGATCCTTGAGGTATTCACGATGTTTGACACCGCGAAAGTAGGAATCAAGAAGGAGCATCAATTGTTGATGGTTGGTGAAACCACTAGTTTCAAGAAGGGCAAAGGGCAAGAAGGGACACTTCATGAAACGGCAAATCGATTGTCGCTCCAAAGAAGAAACCCAAGGTTGAAGCCAAACCCGAGACTAAGTGCTTCGTAATAAGGGGAACAGCCTTTGGAGCAGAATTACCCTAGATACTTGGTAGATAAGAAGGTGGCAAGGTCGATAGAAGTATATTGGATATACATTATGTTAATGTGTACTTTACTAGTACTCCTAGTAGCACCAGTGGTATTAGATACCGGTTCGGTTGCTAAGTGTTAGTAACTCGAAACAAAAGCTACGGAATAAACGGAGACTAGCTAAAGGTGAGCTGACGATACGTGTTGGAAGTGTTTCCAAGGTTGATATGATCAAGCATCGAACGCTCCCTCTACCATCGAGATTGGTGTTAAACCTAAATAATTGCTATTTGGTGTTTGCGTTGAGCATAGACATGATTGGATTATGTCCGCCGCAATACGCTTATTCATTTAAGGAGAATAATGGTTACTCGTTAATTTGAATAATACCTTCAATGGTCTAGCACCTAAAAGGAATGGTTTATTGAATCTCGATCATAGTGATACACATTTTCATGCCAAAAGATATAAGATAGTAATGATAGTACCACGCACTTGTGGCACCGCCATGTAAGTCATATTGGTATAAAACACATGAAGAAGCTCCATGTTGATGGATCTTTGGACTCACTCGCTTTTGAAAAGTTTGAGACATGCAAACCATGTCTATTGGTGTATACGCATGAAGAAACTCCATGCAGATGGATCGTTTGGACTCACTTGATTTTGAATCACTTGAGATATGCAAATCATACCACATGGGCAAGATGACCGAAAAGCCTCGGTTTCAAAGAAGATGGAACAAGGTAGCAACCTGTTGGAAGTAACACATTTTGATGTGTGCAGTCCAATGAGTCTTTGAGGCATGCAAAGTGAATATCGTTATGTTACGACTTCACGGATGATTCGAGTAGATGTTGAGTATATTTACTTGATGAAACACAAAGTCTGAATTATTGAATGGTTCAAGTAATTTCAGAGTGAAGTTAAAGATCATTGTGACAAGAGGATAAAAATGTCTATGATATGATCATAGAGATGAGTATCTGAGTTACGCAGCTTTGGCACGCAATTAAGACACGTGGAAATTGTTTCACAATTAATACCGCTCGAACACCATAGTGTGATGGTGTGTCCGAACATCATAGTTACACCCTATTAGATATGGTGCGTACCATGATGTCTCTTATCGAATTACCACTATCGCTCATGGGTTAGGCATTAGAGACAACCGCACTCACTTTAATAGGGCACCACGTAATTCCGTTGAGACGACACCGTTTGAACTATGGTTTGGAGAAACCTAAGTTGTCGCTTTCTTAAAGGTTTGGGGCTGCAACGCTTATGTGAAAAAGTTTCGTGTTGATAAGCTCGAACCCAAAGTGATAAAATACATCTTCATAGGACACCCAAAACGGATGGGTATACCTCCTAATTCAGATCCGAAAGCAATAGGGATTGTTTCTAGAAACGGGTCCTTTCTCGAGGAAAAGTTTCTCTCAAAAGAATTGAGTGGGAGGATGGTGGAGACTTGATGAGGTTATTGAACCATCACTTCAACCAAAGGTGTAGCAGGCACAGGAAGTTCATGTGGCACCTACATCTATTGAAGTAGAAGCTTATGATAGTGATCATGAAGCTTGAGATCAAGTCACCATCGAACCTCGTGAGGACAACAAGGACGCCGCTTGAGTGGTACGGTGATCCTGTCTTGAATGTCATGTTGCTAGACAACAATGAACCCACGAGCTATGGAGAAGCAATGGTGGGCCCATATTCCAACAAATGGTTAGAAGCCATGAAATCCGAGATAGGATCCATGTATCATAACAAAGCATGGACTTTGGTGGACTTGCCCGTTGATCGGCAAGCCATTGAGATAAATGGATCTGTAAGAAGAAGACGGACGTGGACGGTAATGTCACCGTCTATGAAGCTCGACTTGTGGCAAAGAGTTTTTCACAAGTTCAAGGAGTTGACTACGATGAGATTTTCTCATCCGTAGCGATGCTTAAGTCCGTCGGAATCATGTTAGCATTAGCTGCATTTATGAAATCGCGGATGGATGTCAAAACGAAGTTTCCTTACCAGCTTTGTAAGGAAAGGTTGTATGTGATACAATCGTAAAGTTTTGTCATTCCTAAGGATGCTAAAAGGTATCTTTGGCTCCAAATGATCCTTCTAAGGACCGGAGTAAGCATCTCGGAGTTGGAATATACGCTTTGATGAAATGATCAAAGATTTTGGGTTTATACAAAGTTTGTGAGAAACTTGTATTTCCAAAGAAGTGAGTGGGAGCACTATAGAATTTCTCGATGAGTATATGTCGTTGACATATTGATGATCGTAAATGATGTAGAATTTTCTCAGAAAGCGTATAGGGTTATTTGAAAAGTGTTTTTCAAGTGAAAACCTGGTTTAAGCTCTTTGAAACATTGAGCATCAAGATCTATGAGGATAGATCAAAACCGCTTAATGGTACTTTCAAATGAGCATATACCTTGACATGATTTTGAAGGTGTTCAAGATGGATCACCAAAGAAGGAGTTCTTGCCTGAGATGTAAGGTATGAAGTTAAGACTTAAAGCTCGACCACGGCAGAAAAGAAGGACGAAGGTCGTCCCCTATGCTTTAGACGTAGGCTCTATAGTATGCTATGCTGTGTACCGCACCGGAAGTGTGCCTTGCCATGAGTTAGTCAAGGGGTACAAGAATGATCCAGGAATGGGGATCATTGGACAGCGGTCAAAATTGTCCTTGGAGTAAATAAGGACATGTTTCTCGATTATGGAGGTGATAAAGAGTTCGGCGTAAAGGGTTACGTCGATGCAAGCTTTAACACCTATCCGAGTGACTCGAGTAGCAAACCGGATACGTATAGTGGAGCAACCATTTGGAATAGCTTCAAGTGGAGCGTGGAAGCAAGATTTACAATATGACATAGAGAATTGCAAACTACATACGGATCTGAATACTGCAGACTGTTGACTAAAACTTCTCTCACAAGGAAAACATGATCAAAACCCGTAACTCATTGAGTCTTAATCACATGGTGATGTGAACTAGTTTAGCGACACTAGTAAACTCTTTGGATGTTGGTCACATGGAGATGTGACCTATCAGTGTTAATCACATGGCAATGTGAACTAGATTATTGACTCTAGTGCAAGTGGGAGACTGTTGGAAATATGCCCTAGAGGCAATAATAAATTAGTTATTATTATATTTCCTTGTTCATGATAATCGTTTATTATCCATGCTATAATTGTATTGAAAAGAAACTCAGATACATGTGTGGGTACATAGACAACACCATGTCCCTAGTAAGCCTCTAGTTAACTAGCTCGTTGATCAATAGATGGTTACGGTTTCCTAACCATGGACATTGGATGTCGTTGATAACGGGATCACATCATTGGCGAGAATGATGTGATGGACAAGACCCAATCCTAAGCCTAGCACAAAGATCGTAGTTCGTATGCTAAAGCTTTTCTAATGTCAAGTATCATTTCCTTAGACCATGAGATTGTGCAACTCCGGATACCATAGGAATGCTTTGGGTGTACCAAACGTCACAACGTAATCGGGTGGCTATAAAGGTGCATTACGGTATCTCCGAAAGTGTCTGTTGGGTTGGCACGAATCAAGATCGATTTGTCACTCCGTGTAAGCAGAGAGGTATCTGGGCCCACTCGGTAGGACATCATCATAATGTGCACAATGTGACCAAGAGGTTGATCACGGGATGATGTGTTACGGAACGAGTAAAGAGACTTGCGGTAACAAGATTGAACAAGGTATCGGGATACCGACGATCGAATCTTGGGCAAGTACAATGCCGCTAGACAAAGGGAATTGTATACGGGATCGATTGAGTCCTTGACATCGTGGTTCATCCGATGAGATCATCGTGGAACATGTGGGAGCCAACATGGGTATCCAGATCCTGCTGTTGGTTATTGACGGAGAACGTCTCGGTCATGTTCGCATGTCTGCCCGAACCCGTAGGGTCTACACACTTAAGGTTCGGTGGCGCTAGGGTTGTATGAATATGAATATGCAGCAAACCGAATGTTGTTCCGAGTCCCGGATGAGATCCCGGACGTCACGAGGAGTTCCGGAATGGTCCGGAGGTAAAGATTTATATAAGGGAAGTCTTATTTTGGTCGCCGAAAAAGTTTCACACTTTATCGGTATTGTCTGGAGTGCCGAAGGGGTCCGGGGTCCACCGGGGGTCCACCTGCCTCGGGGGCCACATGGGCTGTAGGGTGCGCCTTGGCCTATATGGGCCAAGGGCACCAGCCCCAAGAGGCCCATGCGCCAAGGAGACTTGGGGAGGGAGAGTCCTAAAGGGGAAGGCACCTCAGGGTGCCTTGGGAGGATGGACTCCTCCCTCTTGGCCGCACCCCTTCCTTGGAGGAAGGGGCAGGCTGCGCCCTCCCCTCTCTTGCACCTATATAAAGGGAGGGAGGGAGGCAGCCGCACCACAAGCCCTTGGCGCCTCCCTCTGCTACACCTCCTCCTCCTCCCGTAGTTGCTTAGCGAAGCCTGGGAGTTCTGTATCCACCACCACGCCCGTCGTGCTGCTGGATCATCATCAACCTCTCCTTCCCCTTGCTGGATTAAGAAGGAGGAGACGTCATCCGCCTCCGTCGTGTGTTGAACGCGGAGGTGCTGTCCGTTCGGCACTAGGTCATCGGTGATCTGAATCACGGCGAGTACGACTCCATCATCCCCGTTCCATTGAACACTTCTGCACGTGATCTACAAGTGGTATGTAGATGCAATCACTCTCCTATGACTCGTTGCTTAGATGAACTCATAGATGGATCTTGGTGAAACCGTAGGAAAATTTTTAATTTTCTGCAACGTCCCCCAACATCCATTTGCTTGCCAGGGGATGTACAAAGGCGGCAAAGGCGGTTGCAGTGTGGTACTTGAGGCAGTGGCCACACAGGACCTCTCGATTTGGCACTCCGTCTTTGGTATACCAGGAACTCACAATGACATCAACGAGCTGCAGTGCTCCCCTGTCTTTGCCAAGCTTGTGGAAGGTCATTCTCCGTCGGTGAACTTCGAGGTCAATGGGCGGCACTACAACAAGGGGTACTACCTAGCTGATGGCATCTATCCGAGATGGTCTACATTTGTGAAGACTATCTCAAATGTTGTGCCGGGAGGTAAGAAGTCCCACTTTGCGAAGGTTCAGGAGGCTTGCAGGAAGGATGTCGAGCGGGCATTTGGTGTGCTCCAATCTTGATTTGCTGTTGTCCGGTACCCTGCTCAGACCTGGTCGAAAGATCAAATATGGGAGATCATGACGTGTCGTGTCATCTTGCACAACATGATCATTGAGAGCGAGCAGGAAGAGACAGTGTGTGACACTAAACCATATTACAGGCAGGGTTCTCTTGCGCAAGTTGATCACCAGCTACCGGCAACCTGGACTGCCTTCCTTAATATGCGTCAGGAGATCCGAGACCCACAGGTGTATCAACAACTGCAGCAAGATCTGGTGGAGCACCTATGAAGGCTCAAGGGCAACGCCTAGCTCGACGTGTGATGAAATATGAGTTTTTATTGTTGAACTATACAATTTGTATTGAACTATTTGTTGTTGAACTAGTTGTTGAACTATTTGATTTCTATTGATTTTCTGTGATAAACTATGTGATAAAAAAATATTTTTGTTGAATTTGCGCCGAACCACGGCGAATATGGGCCGATTTGCGCCGATATCGGGCCGATTTTTTTGCCGAAAATGGGCCGAAAAGCGGGCACATTTGCGCAAAAAATGGGCCGACATCGACGCCTGGGGGCAACCTGGGTGCGGCGAGTGGGAACCAATCGCCCCCAGAGCCGATTTTAGCGTCGGCTCGCCCTAGGCGGCGATTTTTATGCCTCCGGGGAACGATCGAGATGCTCTAAGGTAAAGGAGGAAGATCACCTCTTCACCCGAGCTCGACGCGGCTCCATCGCTAATCAACAACTTTATGGACCTTTAAAATAGTTTGCCTGGAGCAAACCATTGCCCTTCAAAGAGTCAGATCGGGGCAACATGTCCCCGGACACGTCATCAAACTCCGGAACTGGCACCCCCGCACGACTACGATGTCCGAGGAGGAAACCAGAAGTGTCAGCCTCCAACCATAAACCCATCACAAGATGCTCCATCTTCCAGCTGTCACTTGCATAGACAACCGTCTGCGCGTACTCCTAGACGATAAAACCTCCCTCTCCACCATTACGCCAGAGACAATGCCGTGGCAACGGGGACAGAGCAGAAGGATAGACACACCTGATGGAGTAGTCGCCGCTGCCTCGTCGACACCATCCATGAACCCTAACACCGCCGAGCTGAAGAATAGGCAAACACATGATGCCATCAACTCCAAGACGCCGCCGTGAAGGGCAACGCCGGTGTTGGAGTGGAGATGAGGCAAATTTATTCATTCGGGCGCCGCTCCCACCACCCCAAGGACACACCTCGACCTACAAATTCAAACACTAACTAAAGGGTGCGGCCGGAGCAGCAGCCGTAGGGAGAGACCAGTGCCCTGGCCAGTGGAGATCGGTGGAAGAAGATCGCCTTCCTAGTCGCCTAGCTCATGGCCTTAGGAAAAAGAAACTAGTGCACGCCGTCAATGATTTGAACTCCCAACCTCCTAGTTTACATCCACCTACAATAACCAACCGGGACAACTAAGTTGTTGTGCCTAATTACTTCTTTTGTTCTTTTTGTTGTGCATCTTCTCAGTCTAATTTGCTCTTTTTTTTTTGTTTGGCCTTTTTTCTTCAGTTTTATTATTTATTATTTTTCTTTATTTCTTCACTATAAACATTCCCAGCCCATTTTCTAATTTTTGGCAACCTTAAAAAAAGGGCATTATGTCAAACTTGAAATCAGAACCACATGTTTTATAATCAGATGTGTTAACCATCTGGTATCCCTCACCTCCTATGTTTAAGTTCTTATTTTTTTCCATCTTTTGTAGTGCCTCAAATATAACACTAAAAAGAAAGACCCTCCTTTCTGTTTCTATTGGGTTGTTTTCGCCGCTTTCTTTTATTTTTAATTTTCTTTTCTTCTTTATTATTTTTCCTATTTATATTTATTTTTTCTTGTTCCTATTTCTTTTATAATTTATCAGATTTTTCAAATGCGTGTATTTTCTGAAAATTTGAAACTTTTTCCAAATTCATGAATTTCCTCAAATTTGTGAATCTTTATAAATTTCCCAAACTTTTTTCAAATTTCATGTACTTTTTCCAAATACACTAACTTTTGTTTTCAGTTTTTTGCTAACACTCTAGTAATTTTTTTTCAAATCCACTATCTTTTTTGATTTGTTTGCAACTTTTATTTGCAAACGCTGTGAACTTTTTCAAATCCAGGAACTATTTTTCAAAATCGTGAATATTTTTTCAGATTTCTGATTTTCTCCCCAGAAAACCTGCATCTATTTTTTCTGTTAAGTATTGTTTCGTTTCCAACTTTCAATTTTCTTTATTTTCTACAAAATGCCCGCTCTTTTGAAAATTTCATCAAAATTTCAAAAGAATATTCTTTTTTTCCAATTTTGTTGAAAAAACAAATATTCATATTTTAGTACATAAATTCAAATAAAATGTCTGTGCCTTCAAAAATGGCTAACATTGACAAAACATGAACATTTAAAGAAAGACTGAACAATTTTTATCACGAACATTTTTAGTAAAATTTGAACATTTCTTAAAAAACACTAATAAATTTGGAATTAAAAATCAGTAAAATACGAACAAAAATTAACACCAATTGTTCTTGAATATCCCCGAATTTTTCTTGTATTTTTGTAGAATAGATTTCAAAACAGGCACATTATTTAAATTCAAGACAAAATTTGAAAGCACGAACATTATTTGTAACTCCATTATTATTTTTTGAATTTGTGAACATATTTTGAAAAAAGGAACATGTTATGAATTTGTTAACAAATCTTGAGAACGAGGACAATTTTTCAATGGATGAACTTTTTCAAATAGGTGAGTGCTAGGCCGGCCCAACAAGCGCCTGACGGGAGCGATGCCGTCGCCTAGTTGGGCCAAGGCCTAAGTTTTTTCTTTTCGTTTTTATTCTCTTTTTTGTTAACTCATTTTCTCCTTTTTGAACTGGTATTTTCTTTTCGAAATCTGCCCAAAAAATTGAAATATTTTAAGGACTACCAAAATAACAAATTTAAGTAAGTGTTTTGAATTCTTTTTTTCTTCAAATATTTATTAAATGCTTTTCAAGAAGCATTTACTATTTTAAATTATGATTTTAAATAATTTTTCCATCAAACTGGACATTAGTATTTACCATGGGCGTACCCACCTGCTTGCAAAATTTGGGGTCATTCAAAAAATGTTCAAAAAGACCATGTTCAACTTAGGATGCCTGGGTTGGCCAAAAGGCTTCGTTTGAGAGCATGTTATTTATCTACATCCATCAAATGACTCAATTTTTTTCCATGGCCTTGTTAACCAATGGAATGAAGTCAAAAGGGCCAATAAATGGATGGACGTGTCGCAACTTGCATACAGTGTCGAAAATCATTAAAACTGAACATCGATGTTTACAATGGGCATGCCCACCTGCTTGCAAAAGTCGGAGTCATTTCAAGGATTTCTAAAAATAGACCATGTTGAACGGAGGGTGTCCGGGTAGGCTAGAAGGTTCCGTCTAAGAGCTCGTTTTTTCTCGACATCCTTGTAATGACTCCAGTTTTTTTCATGGCCTTGTATGACCATTTCAAGGCACCGTGCCAAGTAGTTTGTGTTTTGACAATTTTTTCATTTTTTTTGGAGTTCTCCCGATGTAAAAGGCTGGTAAATGGCTGGACGTGTCGCAATTCGCATAAGATGTCGAAAATCGTTCAAACTTGACATGGATGCCTGCAATGGGCATGCCCACCTTCTTGTAAAATTTGGATCATTTCAAGGAGGTTCAAATAAATCATGTTGAATGGAGGGTGTTCACATACGCGAGAAGGCTCCGTCTGAGAGCACGTTGTTTATTGACATCCTTGAAATGACCCCATTTTTTCATGGCCTTATATGACCAATTCAAGGCAACATGCGAAGTTGTTTAGGCTTTCAATAAGTTATACATTTTCTAGAGTTTTCCTGGTGAAGAAAGGTTGGTAAATGGCTGGACGTGTCGCAACTTGCATACGGTGTCGGAAATCGTTCAAACTTGACATGGATTCTGACCATGGGCATGCCCACCTTCTTACAAGAGTTGGGTTCATTTCATGGATGTCCAACACTAGACCATGTTCAACGAAGAGTGTTAAGATAGGATAAAAAGAAGGGGAAGAAAACCAGACTAAGATGAAGAAATAAAGGAAACCAGACCGAGAAGATAAATTTTTTAAAAGAAGAAGAAATAAAAATAAAAATTAGTAAAACAATAAAGGCCAAACAAAAGCTAAAAAAGAGAAGAAAACAAGACTAAGAAGATGCACAACAAGAAGAATCAAATGAGTAATTGGGCATAACAAGTGAGCTGCCTTAATTGATTGTAGCGGGTGGAAATAATCCAAGAGATTCGGAGTTCGAATCCTACTTCGTGCGCCTATTTTTTGAAGGTTAAAAGAAGAAGAAAAATAAATGGGCCAGGCTCAGGACAGAGGGGTGTGTGCGCCAGTTTGTGTGACGGTACCCCATGTACATCGGGAGCTCCTATTCAAGGCTTCACGCGCCAGGGAAGCTCCCTAACTTGGTGGGCTAGCCCATTTAGATGCAAGATCGATCACATTTTATTTCCCCAGGGTTGGCTCGATCGCATTTGAAGAAACCCGAAACAAATTGCATAAAACGAAAAAATTGTGAAATAAAAAATATTCATGGATTTAAAAAATACGTTCACCAATTTTAAAAAAGTTGATCAAATTTGGAAAAAGTTCATCGATGAGATTGAAAAAAGCTCATGGATTTTCAAAAAAATATCCACAAATTTGAGAACAGTAAAACAATTTGAGAAAAAATCATCGTATTGAATAAAAAATTCATTAATTTTGGGGAAAAATCATCAATTTGAAGAGAAAGTTTATGCATTTGAAAAAAAATCATCGCAGCAGGAAGAAGGAAAAATAAAAAAAGAAAAGAAAAAGGAAAAAAGAAAAAACAAATACGAAAACAAAAGAAAGAATAAAGAAAAACTAAAAAGAGAAAAAGGAAAATAAAAAATGAAAAGAAAAAAGAAAAACGAAAAACGAAAAAAAACGAAAAAAAGGAAAACAGAAAATGAAAAAGAAGGAAAGAGTAAAAGATGGAAAAGTTGTTACACATCAGGACAGACGCGATGAGTGCCTCCTTGGGATCGACCGGCGCGCGCGTGATTTCCTGGTGCCTCGCCGACGCGTCACCCACCGTCAGGATCGCCCTCGCTCGTTGTCGCTCGCGCCGTGCGGCCTGCGCTTCCGACTTGGGCGTCCTCGATCAGGCGGTGCCTGCGAGGGCCCAAGCACCCGTCGGTGCCTGTGGATGCCCTCCGGGGGTAGATGGGATCTGGTGGCGGGGGGTAGGCGTACCTGGAGTGGGTTGGAGGGGGCGACACTGCCACCGGTGCTGCGCACCGTACAAGAGGGCCCGACAATGTCACCGCACTAAAACGGTGGGCGAATGGGGATGGCGCGTCGTTCCGCGAGCTACTGCCTGAATCTAGATGCGAGCGGCGCAAAGTGATGCAGAGAGCGATCACATCGACGTCGCTCTCATCGCCACTGGAGCCGGAGTTGCTCTGGTCATCCGCCATGGATCGAATATGAAGAGTAAGCGACGTATTTGGAGGAGTGGACGAAAAGAGTTGAGTATACTGAGTGGACTGCGGTCTAGGCCTCTAGGGTTTATAAGAAGGGATATTTGTGGGATCGGGGTGGACCGGGCTGACATGACGGACGTGTCTGAACCGCCCAATTTCCAACCTACATTTGGGCTGGATATGAGGGACGTCGGACTGCTCGAGTGTTTGAGACTAGTTTGAGGTGCCAGTGTTGGGGAACGTTGCAGAAAATTAAAATTTTTCCTACGGTTTCACCAAGATCCATCTATGAGTTCATCTAAGCAACGAGTCATGGGAGAGAGATTGCATCTACATACCACTTGTAGATCGCGTGCGGAAGCGTTCAAGGAACGGTGATGATGGAGTCGTATTCGCCGTGATTCAGATCACCGATGACCAAGTGCCGAAGCAGACAGCACCTCTGCGTTCAACACACGTATGGAGCAGACGACGTCTCCTCCTTCTTGATCCAGCAAGGGGAAGGAGAGGTTGAGGAAGAAGGTTCCAACAGACGACGGCGCAGGCGTGGTGGTGATGGAGTGACAGTTCTCCGGCAGGCTTCGCCAAGCACGCGGAGGAGGAGAGGTGTTGGGGAGGAGGGCTGCGCCTTGGAAGTGTGTTGCAGCCCTCCCTCACCCCTCTATTTATAGGGAAGGGGCAGGGGCGGCCCTCTAGAAGAGATCTAGAGGGGGGGGGGGTGGCCAGGGAGGGGGGCTTGCCCCCAAGCAAAGGGGGGCGCCCCCCACTAGGGTTCCCCCCAACCCTGCCCCTTGTGGCCCATGAGGCCCTCCGAGAGGGGTGGCCCCTCCCGGTGGACCCCCGGAACCTCTCCGGTGGCCCCGAAACTTTCCGGTGTCCGTTTGACAACTTCCCATATATAAATCTTTACCTCCGGACCATTCCGGAACTCCTCGTAACGTCCGGGATCTCATCCGGGACTCGGAACAACATTCGGTAATCACATACAAGTCTTCCTAATAACCCTAGCATCACCGAACCTTAAGTGTGTAGACCCTACGGGTTCGGGAGACATGCAAACATGACCGAGACAACTCTCCGGTCAATAACCAACAGCGGGATCTGGATACCCATGTTGGCTCCCACATGCTCCTCGATGATGTCATCGGATGAACCACGATGTCGAGGATTCAATCAATCCCGTATACTATTCCCTTTGTCAGACGGTATGTTACTTGCCCGAGATTCGATCGTCGGTATCCCAATACCTCGTTCAATCTCGTTACCGGCAAGTCACTTTACTCGCATCAGTAATGCATGATCCGATGACCAAACACTTGGTCACTTTGAGCTCATTATGATGATGCACTACCGAGTGGGCCCGGTGATACCTCTCCGTAACACGGAGTGACAAATCCCGATCTCGATCCGTGTCAACCCAATAGACACTTTCGGAGATACCTGTAGTGCACCTTTATAGTCACCCGATTACGTTGTGACGTTTGGTACACCCAAAGCACTCCTACGGTATCCGGGAGTTACACGATCTCATGGTCTAAGGAAGAGATACTTGACATTGGAAAAGCTCTAGCAAAACGAACTACACGATCTTGTGCTATGCTTAGGATTGGGTCTTTTCCATCACATCATTCTCCCAATGATGTGACCCCGTTATCAATGACATCCAATGTCCATAGTCAGGAAACCATGACTATCTATTGATCAACGAGCTAGTCAACTAGAGGCTCACTAGGGACATATTGTGGTCTATGTATTCACACGTGTATTACGATTTCCGGATAATACAATTATAGCATGAATAAAAGACAATTATCATGAACAAGGAAATATAATAATAATCCTTTTATTATTGCCTCTAGGGCATATTTCCAACAGTCTCCCACTTGCACTAGAGTCAATAATCTAGTTACATTATGATGAATCGAACACCCATAGAGTTACGGTGTTGATCATGTTTTGCCCGCTGGAAGAGGTTTAGTCAACGGATCTGCGATATTCAGATCCGTATGCACTTTGCAAATTTCTATGTCTCCATCTTGAACATTTTCACGGATGGAGTTGAAGCGGCAACTTGATGTGCACAGTCTTCTTGTGAAACCTGGGCTCCTTGGCAAGTGCAATAACTCCAGTGTTGTCACGAAGAGTTTGATTGGCCCCGACGCATTGGGTATAACTCCTAGGTCGGTGATGAACTCCTTCACCCAAATTGCTTCATCGCGCGCCTCCGAGGCTGCCATGTACTTCGCTTCACACGTAGATCCCGCCACGGCGCTCTGTTTGCAGCTGCACTACCATCGCTTCCACCATTCAACATATACACGTATCCGGTTTGTGACTTAGAGTCATCGGATCTGTGTCGAAGCTAAGCGTCGACGTAACCCTTTCTGACGAGCTCTTCGTCACCTCCATAAACGAGAAACATGTCCTTTGTCCTTTTCGGTACTTCAGATATTCTTGACCGCTGTCCGGTGTTCCTTGCCGGGATTACTTTGGTACCTTCCTACCAAACTTACGGCAAGGTTTACATCAGTCCGTACACATGGCATACATAATAGATCCTATGGCCGAGGCATAGGGGATGACGCTCATCTCTTCTTTATCTTTTGCCATGGTCGGGCATTGAGCCGAGCTCAATCTCACACCTTGCAGTATAGGCAAGAACCCTTTCTTGGACTGATCCATTTTGAATTTCTTCAAAATCTTATCAAGGTATGTGCTTTGTGAAAGACCTATGAGGCGTCTCGATCTTGATGCCTAATATGTAAGCAGCTTCTCCAAATCATTGAAAAACTTTTATTCAAGTAGGCCTTAATGCTGTCCAAGAGTTCTATATCATTTCCCATCAAAAGTATGTCATCTACATATAATATGAGAAATGCTACAGAGTTCCCACTCACTTTCTTGTAAACGCAATCTTCTCCATAAGTCTGCATAAACCCAAACGCTTTGATCATCTCATCAAAGCGAATGTTCCAACTCCGAGATGCTTGCACCAGCCCATAAATGGATCATTGGAGCTTGCATACCTTGCTAGCATTCTTAGGGTCGACAAAACCTTCCGGCTGCATCATATACAACTCTTCCTTAAGATAACCGTTAAGGAATGCCGTTTTGACGTCCATCTGCCATATCTCATAATCATACTATGCGGCAATTGCTAACATGATTCGGACGGATTTAAGATTCACTACGGGAGAGAAAGTCTCATCGTAGTCAATCCCTTGAACTTGCCGATAACCCTTAGCGACAAGTCGAGCTTTATAGATGGTGACATTACCATCCGCGTCCGTCTTCTTCTTAAAGATCCATTTGTTTTCTATCGCCGCCGATCACCGGCAAGTCTGTCAAAGTCCATACTTTGTTTTCATACATGGATCCTATCTCGGATTGCATGGCTTCAAGCCATTTGTTGGAATCCGGGCCCGCCATCGCTTCTTCATAGTTCAAGGTTCACCGTTGTCTAACAACATGATTTCCGGAGACAGGGTTGCCATACCACTCTGGTGTGGAACGTGTCCTTGTGGACCTATGAAGTTCAGTAGCAACTTGATCCAAGTACCTTGATCATCATCATTAATTTCCTCTCCGGTGGGTGTAGGCACCACAGAACATTTTCTGAGCTGCACTACTTTCCGGTTCAAGAGGTAGTACTTCATCGAGTTCTACTTTCCTCCCACTTACTCCTTTCGAGAGAAACTCTTTTTCGAGAAAGGATCCGTTCTTGGCAACAAAGATCTTGCCTTCGGATCTAAGGTAGAAGGTATACCCAATGGTTTCCTTAGGGTATCCTATGAAGACGCATTTTCTGACTTGGGTTCGAGCTTTTCAGGTTGAAGTTTCTTGACATAAGCATCGCATCCCCAAACTTTTAGAAACGACAACTTAGGTTTCTTCCCAAACCATAATTCATACGGTGTCGTCTCAACGGATTTAGACGGTGCCCTATTTAAAGTGAATGTAGCTGTCTCTAGTGCGTATCCCCAAAATGATAGCGGTAAATCGGTAAGAGACATCATAGATCGCACCATATCCAATAGAGTGCGATTACGACGTTCGGACACACCGTTTACCGAGGTGTTCCAGCGGCGTGAGTTGTGAAACGATTCCACATTTTCTTAAGTGTGTACCAAATTCGTGACTTAAATATTCTCCTCCACGATCCGATCGTAAGAATTTTATCTTTCGGTCACGTTGATTCTCTACCTCATTCTGAAATTCCTTGAACTTTTCAAAGGTCTCAGACTTGTGTTTCATCAAGTAGACATACCCATATCTACTCAAGTCATTAGTGAGAGTGAGAACATAACGATATCCTCCGCGAGCCTCAACGCTCATTGGACCGCACACATCGGTATGTATGATTTCCAATAAGTTGGTTGCTCGCTCCATTGTTCCGGAGAACGGAGTCTTGGTCATTTTGCACATGAGGCATGGTTCGCATGTGTCAAATGATTCATAATCGAGAGACTCTAAAAGTCCATCAGAATGGAGCTTCTTCATGCGCTTGACACCAATGTGACCAAAGGCGGCGGTGCCACAAGTATGTGGGACTATCGTTATCAACTTTACATCTTTTGGTATTCACACTATGAATATGTGTAACATTACGCTCGAGATTCATTAAGAATAAACCATTGACCATCGGAGCATGACCATAAAACATATCTCTCATATAAATAGAACAACCATTATTCTCGGATTTAAATGAGTAGCTATCTCGCATTAAACGAGATCCTGATACAATGTTCATGCTCAAACTTGGCACTAAATAACAATTATTGAGGTTTAAAACTAATCCCGTAGGTAAATGTAGAGGTAGCGTGCCGACGGCGATCACATCGACCTTGGAACCATTCCCCGACGCATCATCACCTCGTCCTTCGCCAGCCTCCGTTTATTCCGCAGCTCCTGCTGTGAGTTACGAATATGAGCAACGACACGGTATCAAATACCGTGGAGTTACTACGAGTATTGGTAAGGTACACATCAATTACATGTATATCAAATATACCTTTAGTGTTGCCGACCTTCTTGTCCGCTAAGTATTTGGGGCAGTTCCGCTTCGATGGCCCTTCCCTTTGCAATAAAAGCACTCTGTCTCGTGCTTGGGTCCATTCTTTGACTTCTTCCGGCAACTTGCTTACCGGGCGCGGCAACATCTTTGCCGTCCTTCTTGAAGTTCTTCTTACCGTTGCCCTTTTTGAACTTAGTGGTTTTATTGACCATCAACACTTGATGTTCTTTCTTGATTTCAACCTCTGCTGACTTCAGCATTGAGAATACTTCAAGAATGGTCTTCACCATCCCCTGCATATTGTAGTTCCTCACAAAGCTCTTGTAGCTTGGTGGGAGCGACTGAAGGATTCTGTCAATGACCGCCTCGTCAGGGAGGTTAATCGCCACCGACAAAGGTTGTGCAACCTGCACATTTTGAGTATGTGCTCCTTGTGAACTGTTTTCCTCCATCTTACAACTATAGAACTTGTCGGAGACTTCATATCTCTCGACCGGGCATGAGCTTGGAAAACCATTTTCAGCTCCTCGAACATCTCATATGCTCCGTGTTGCTCAAAACGCTTTTGGAGCCCGGTTCTAAGCTGTAAAGCATGCCGTGACCGAACGAGGGAGTAATCATCAAGACGAGACTGCCAAGGATTCATAATGTCTTGGTTCTTCGATGGGTGCATCACCTAGCGGTGCTTCTAGGACATATTGTTTCTTGGCTGCTATGAGGATGATCCTTAGGTTCCGGACCCAGTCCGAATAGTTGCTGCCATCATCTTTCAGCTTGGTTTTCTCTAGGAACGTGTTGAAGTTCATGTTGACATGAGCGTTGGCCATTTGATCTACAAGACATATTTTGCAAAGACTTTAGACTAAGTTCATGATAATTAAGTTCATCTAATCAAATTATTTAATGAACTCCCACCCAGATTTGACATCCCTCTAGTCATCTAAGTGTTACATGATCCGAGTCGACTAGGCCGTGTCCGATCATCACGTGAGACGAACTAGTCATCGTCGGTGAACATCTCCATGTTGATCGTATCTTCCATACGACTCATGTTCGACCTTTCGGTCTCTTGTGTTCCGAGGCCACGTCTGTACATTCTAGGCTCGTCAAGTTAACCCTAAGTGTTTATGCATGTGTAAAACTGTCTTACACCCGTTGTATGTGAACGTAAGGATCTATCACACCCGATCATCACGTGGTGCTTCGAAACGACGAACTTTAGCAACGGTGCACAGTTAGGGGGAACACTTTCTTGAAATTATTAGAAGGGATCATCTTATTTACTACCGTCTTTCTATGTAAACAAGATGCATAAAACATAATAAACATCACATGCAATTATATAAAGTATTGACATGATATGGCCAATATCATATAGCTCCTTTGATCTTCATCTTCGGGGCTCCATGATCATCTTGTCACCGGCATGACACCCTGATCTCCATCATCATGATCTCCATCATCGTGTCTCCATGAAGTTGCTTTCGCCAACTATTACTTCTACTACTATGGCTAACACGCTTAGCAATAAAGTAAAGTAATTTACATGGCGTTGAATCAATGACACGCAGGTCATACAATAATTAAGACAACTCCTATGGCTCCTGCCGGTTGTCATACTCATCGACATGCAAGTCGTGATTCCTATTACAAGAACATGATCTCATACATCACAATATATCATTCATCATTCATCACAACTTCTCGCCATATCACATCACATGACAATTGCTTGCAAAAACAAGTTAGACGTCCTCTAATTGTTGTTGCATCTTTTACGTGGCTGCAATTGGGTTCTAGCAAGAACGTTTTCTTACCTACGAATAACCACAACGTGATTTTGTCAACTTCTATTTACCCTTCATAAGGACCCTTTTCATCTAATCCGCTCCAACTAAAGTAGGAGAGACAGACACCCGCTAGCCACCTTATGCAACTAGTGCATGTCAGTCGGTGGAACCTGTCTCACGTAAGCGTACGTGTAAGGTCGGTCCGGGCCGCTTCATCCCACAATACCGCTGAAGCAAGAAAATACTAGTAGCGGCAAGCAAGTTGACAAGATCTCGCCCACAACAAAATTGTGTTCTACTCGTGCAATAGAGAACTACGCATAGACCTAGCTCATGATGCCACTTTGTTGGGGAGCGTTGCAGAAAATTAAAATTTTTCCCTACGGTTTCACCAAGATCCATCTATGAGTTCATCTAAGCAACGAGTCATGTGAGAGATATTGCATCTACATACCACTTGTAGATCGCGTGCGGAAGCGTTCAAGGGAACGGTGATGATGGAGTCATACTCGCCGTGATTCAGATCACCGATGACCAAGTGCCGAACGGACAGCACCTCCGCGTTCAACACACGCGTCTGAGCGGACGGCGTCACCTCCTTCTTGATCCAGCAAGGGGAAGGAGAGGTTGAGGAAGAAGGTTCCAACAGCAGCACGACGGCGTGGTGGTGATGGAGTGATGCGATTCTCCGGCGAGGCTTCGCCAAGCACACTTGAGAGGAGGAGAGGTGTTGGGGAGGGAGGGGCTGCGCCTTGAAGTGTGTTACAGCCCTCCCTCACCCCTCTATTTATAGGGAAGGGGCAGGCGGCCCCTCTAGATGAGATCTAGAGGCGGCGGCCAGGAGGGGGCTTGCCCCCAAGCAAAGGGGGCGCCCCACTAGGGTTCCCCCAACCCTAGGCGCATGGGCCCAAGGGGCGCCCAGCCCTCCAGGCTGGTTCCCTGCCTTGTGGCCCATGAGGCCCTCCCGAGGAGGTGGCCCCTCGGTGGACCCGGAACCTCTCCGGTGGCCCCAGACAATACCGATATGACCCCGAAACTTTCCGGTGTCTGCTTGACAACTTCCCATATATAAATCTTTACCTCTGGACCATTCCGGAACTCCTCGTGACGTCCGGGATCTCATACGGACTCGAACAACATTCGGTAATCACATACAAGTCTTCCTAATAACCCTAAGCGTCACCGAACCTTAAGTGTGTAGACCCTACGGGTTCGGAGACATGCAAACATGACCGAGACGACTCTCCGGTATATAACCAACAGCGTGATCTTGATATCCATGTTGGCTCCCACATGCTACTAGATGATGTAATAGGATGAACCACGATGTCGAGTATTCAATCAATCCGTGATACTATTCCCTTTGTCGACGGTATGTTACTTGCCGAGATTCGATCGTCGGTATCGCAATACCTCGTTCAATCTCGTTACCGGCAAGTCACTTTACTCGCATCAGTAATGCATGATCCCGTGACCGGACACTTGGTCACTTTGAGCTCATTATGATGATGCACTACCGAGTGGGCCCGATGATACCTCTCCATAACACGGAGTGACAAATCCAGTCTCGATCCGTGTCAACCCAATGAACACTTCGGAGATACCGTAGTGCACCTTTATAGTCACCCGATTCGTTGTGACGCTTGGTACACCCAAAGCACTCCTACGGTATCCGGAGTTACACGATCTCATGGTCTAAGGAAGAGATACTTGACATTGGAAAAGCTCTAGCAAAACGAACTACACGATCTTGTGCTATGCTTAGGATTGGGTCTTGTCCATCACATCATTCTCCCAATGATGTGATCCCGTTATCAATGACATCCAATGTCCATAGTCGGAAAACATGACTATCTATTGATCAACGAGCTAGTCAACTAGAGGCTCACTAGGGACATATTGTGGTCTATGTATTCACACGTGTATTACGATTTCCGGATAATACAATTATAGCATGAATAAAAGACAATTATCATGAACAAGGAAATATAATAATAATCCTTTTATTATTGCCTCTAGGGCATATTTCCAACAGCCAGATGGGTCATATTATTTTGACCGGTCAGTGACCGAGTGACCTATCTGGGCGTTTGATTTTGGGAACCTTTAGCCGCTATTGTTGGAACAATCCGCTCGGTTTTCAGAAGGACCTGACTGGTTTTATTTTTTGTTCTCTTTTCTCTGTGTTTTTATCAACATGTGTTTATTGGTTTCTTATTTAACTTTTTCCCGTTCTTTTGTTTTTGTTTGTTTCCATTCACTTTTTCAAATATATTTTAATTTTTTTAAGTATACGGTGAACATTTACTAGATACACGTTGAATATTTTTAAATACATTTTGAACATTTATTTTAGTAAATATTTAATATTTATCAAATGCACATTAAACACTTTTAAATACACGCGCGAGCCTTTTTTAGTTACGCGCTGATCATTTTTGGAAAATCTCATGAATATTTTGTTAAAATGTGTGAACATTTTGTAAAATGTTATGTAAGTTTATTAAAAGTTAGTAACATTAATTATCTGTTATGTATATTTTCTTCAAATTATGCGAACAAATTTTACATTGAATGAATGTTTTAAATTTTTTAATGCATGCAAATTTTTAGTGTCATGGTAATTTTTTAAAATAGAATGAACATTTTTTGCAAGTAACGAGAACATTTTTTCCACATTTTAGTGAACATTTTAAAGACATCATGAAAAAAATTAAATGACAAAAGTACAAGCGTTAGCCAACCGTGCTTTGCTGACATATGAGCGTCCAGGATGCTGCCTAGCTTTGTCTTTTTCTTTGAGAAACGCTTAGTTTTGTCTAAAAGAGGCTAGTCTGGCAATTAATGTGTGTGTGAGGGGGGGAGGGGGAGACAAAAGAATACTTGGCCAACAAACCCTATTGCGCACTGCAGGCGCCAGTTAAGGATTATTTCCCTAACCGACGCACAATACCCCTTCATGCTGGGCTGGCCCATTTATCTGTTTTTTCTTCCTCGCTGAAAGGTAAAAAGATAATGCTCGAGGCGATAGGGTTTCGAATTCAGCATCTATGGTTCGGGAAGTAGCGCATCAACCAGTAGGGCACCCCAACCGAAGTGAAATCTGACATCTCTTTCCCCTTTTTTATACTTTCTCTAGTTCGCGGGAAGCCCCTGGTTTTGGAAGCTTCTAGAAGCTTCCAAACCGATTTGCCGGCTATGCGATGCACGATGTTTCTACTTGCAGTATGCGAGGGGATGACTTTTCCTATTTGCCCCACGTTGCGGCAAAGTGTCGCCTCAACACATATGCAGCGATCGGTATCGAGCACACTGGGTTGGCCCAATTTGAAGTTGTACGGGAAGCTTTCTGTTTCCGGTGTTGGAACATTCTGGAGGTTCCCAGCTGTTTTTTTTCCTGTTTTGGGAACCTTCTAGAATTACCCTGAACGGATTTTTCTTTTTTCTTTTTGTTTTCTATTTTATTTTTACTGTTTCATTTTCTTTTCTTTTCTAAATGTATTTCACTTTTCTTTTTTCTTTTTCAAGTTTACTTTCATTTTATGAACAAATTTATTTTTCTTTTTCAAGTGTACTTTCCTTTATTAGAAAAATGTTCGAAGAATCTGATAAAATGTTTGTTATTTGGGAAAAATGTTCATAATTTCGAAAATTGTTCATTGTTTTTAAAAACTGTTCATAATTTTGAAAATTGTTTGTTGTTTCCAAAAACTGTTCTTGTTTGCATAACTTGTTCACAAATTCAAAATTTTTCCTTTTGATAAAACACCTTCATAAAAATCTACTAGTTCAATCCTTTATGGCTTTATATATGCATAAAACCAAATGGTTCTGGTTCCCGGCGCAAGTCTCCTAAAGAATGAGCATGCTGTTCTGGTTTCTGGACTTCACCTACAAACAAATTTGTATCCGTGCGTACCAATAGTGGGCGTGGTTGTACAGCAAAGCTCGAAGTACCGGGCGGGCGGGCTGGCCAGACTTTTTTTAGGGAACATAAAAAGGCCAACTAATAGGCAGCCACGTGGTGGAGAGCGAGGTCTTTTTTTTTAAGGTGAACTAGGGAATTTATTCAGGATTCAAAAATTCAGGTATACAGATAATATCCGGAACTAACCCTAGCCACAAGTGTCGTCCCACATCTACTGCTTTTGCTAACATATGAGCTTCGTAATTGTTAAGATTAATTAAATACTACTTAATTAAGGGACAATCCCTGCCTGTATTAACCGCCGACGGATGCTATTTCGGCAACCGTCTCGCCGGTTCACATACAGACGCCGAGGCGTCCTCGGTGTACCTATATATATGTAGAATCATCAATGAAAGAGAGTAGTTCCATTCATTTGCTTTGGTTCTCAATACGTTATCAGCACGCTCGACATCTGAGTGCCTTCGGTTCCGGCGACTCCTTCGCGGCGCTCGGCGCTCGCCATTGAGCCGCTGGTCGCCCGCGCCAAGCCGTGGCCGCGCTCCGTCCATCGCCGTGGCCGCCCTCACGCTACGCCCGCCGATCGCGCCGAGAATTGATGGCGGCGGCAACGGCGGCAAGCGACCCCTACCAGCTGCAGAAGGCTGCGTGGCTTCATCCATTGTTTGGTGGCGGTGGCCCAACCAGCGACGCCCTCCGACGGCCGGCGCGACCCGCTGCGACTCCAGTCCAGACGGCGTGTCCTCAGGCACGGACAACCACTGGCGCTTGGAGTGGCGGTCCGTTCTGCATGACGACGTCGGCATCCGGCCGCGGTCTCTCTCTCTCCCAACAATGGCGGCGAACACGGTAGGGGCGCGCAACCTGCTATGGCGCTCAGCCCGGAGCGAGACGCATCGGCGTCCTCTCGCGACTTCCCTGAAGCGAAAGAGGGCCGACGCCCTCGGCTTGCATCAGCGTGGCGTGGCCTGTTCGCGGATATTCCTTGGGTGACACTCATCTGGGACTCATATTACCATGGTGTAGTTCCTCAAGCTACTATCGCATGTGGGTCTTTCTAGTGGAAGGACGTTTTCAGAGTGACTGATAATTACAGAGTTGTTGCCACTGTTACTGTTAACTCGGGAGATTCAATTTTGCTATGGTGTGATGGTTGGCATGTTGGGGTCAGCCCGACCCCTTTGTGATCGATTGCCACACTTATTCTCATATGGTATTGATGATAAAATTTCAGTGTCTGAGTTCTTATCAACACGTGAGGTTTCTACCTTGTTTAACTTGCCTATCTCTCAAGGGGCTGCTACACAACTGGCATGTTTACAGGTGTGGATATCATCCTTGCAGCGGGACCCCATGGAAAATGATATCTGGTATTGGATGGACAAAGGAGACTATTTATCAGAGTTATTATACTCTCATGCACACGCACCTACATGTAATCCCTCCATGTAGATGGCTCTGGAAAAGTAAATGCACAATGAAGATTAAATGTTTTGCTTGGTTGTTGTTCTTTGACAGACTCAATACCAAGGATATGTTGGTAAGACGCCATTGGAGGAACCCTGATGAGGACAACCTTTGTGTCATGTGTCCTGCCAAGAGCTATGGGGATAGGATTGATACGTCTCCAACGTATCTATTTTTTCTCACGCTTTTCCTCTTGTTTTGGACTCTAATTTGCATGATTTGAATGAAACTAACCCCGGACTGACGCTGTTTTCAGCAGAACTACCATGGTGTTGTTTTTGTGCAGAAATAAAAGTTCTCGGAATGGAACAAAACTTTGCGAGGATTTTTTATATCAATAATAAGAATTTCTGGAGCCAAGACCCACCAGAGAGGGCCCCCTGGTTGGGCACAACCCACCTGTATGCCGCTTCTCTCCTCGGGCGCTACCAGTGGGTTGTACCCACCTAGTGCCCCCACTGATGACCCCCGTGATACTATAAATTCACACTATTTCAGAAAAAAAATCAGGGAAAAAGAATTATCACGATCCACGAGACTGAGCCACCGCCAAGCCTTGTTCTTCATCGGGAGGGCAGTCCGTTTGGGGCTCCGGAGAGGGGGATCTTCGTTCTTCGTCATCACCAACCCATCTCCATCGCCAATCCCATGATGCTCCCCACCGGGAGTGAGTAATTCCTTCGTAGGCTCGCTGGTCGGTGAGGAGTTGGATGAGATTCATCATGTAATTGAGTTAGTTTTGTTAGGGCCTGATCCCTATCCAATATGTTCTTAGTTTGATGTTGCTATGACTTTGCTATGCTTAATGCTTGTCACTTTGGGCCCGGGTGCCATGAACTCAGATCTCAACCGTTTATGAATTCATCATTATATCCATGTTTTAGATCCGATCTTGCAAGTTAAAGTCACCTACTACGTGTTATGATCCGGCAACCCCGGAGTGACAACATCCGGGCCCACTCCCGGTGGCGATTGTAGTTTGAGGAGTTCATGTATTCACTATGTGTTAATGCTTTGTTCCGGTTCTCTATTAAAAGGAGGCCTTAATATCCCTTAGTTTCCAATATGGACCCCGCTGCCACGGGAGGGTAGGACAAAAGATGTCATGCAAGTTCTTTTAATAAAGCACGTATGACTATTTACGGAATACATGCCTACATTATATCAATGAACTGGAGCTAGTGATGTATCGCCCTAGGTTATAACTGTCTCATGATGAATATCATCCAACAAGTCACCGATCCAATGCCTATGAATTTATCTTTATTGATCTTGCTGCGTTACTATTGCTATCATCACTGTTACACTTGCTACAAATTACTGCTATCACTGTTACTGTTACCGTTGCTGCTGTCACTACTATCAAAACTATCATATTACTGTGCTACCGATTACTTACTGCAGATAATTAATCTCCTGGTGTGGTTGAATTGACAACTCAGCTGCTAATACCTTCAAATATTCTTTGGCTCCCCTTGTGTCGAATCTATAAATTTGGGTTAAATACTTTACCCTCGAAAACTATTGCGATCCCCTATACTTGTGGGTTATCAAGACCTTTTTCTGGCGCCGTTGCCGGGGAGCATAGCTATATTTGTTGATTCACTTGGGATTATTATTAATTTATCACTATGAAGAATCTGAAGGATCCAAAGACTAAGATATTTCTCTCAAAGATGAGGGGAGGTAAGGAACTGCCATCCAGTTCTGCTTTAGATTCACCTTCTGTTACGAGTAAACTTGCAACACCACCACATGCTATCGATTCTAATATGTCGCAAGTTATTGATGATGCTACTTCTACTATGAATGATGCTTATGATGATGCTAGTACCATGCTTGATAATGATGATGTGCCACTTGGTGAATTTCTTGATAAACAAATTGCTAGAGTAATACAACATGATGTTGAATCTGATGATGAGTCTGAAACTGAAACTCCTAAAACACCTTTTAGAACTATCCTTGCTAGATATGAATTGCCTAAGGTACGAGAAGGTTATGTTATGAGTGAAGAAGCTGTTGGGGAATGTAGTAATTTCAAAAAAATTCCTACGCACACGCAAGATCATGGTGATGCATAGCAACGAGAGGGGAGAGTGTGTCCACGTGCACTCAGAGACCGATAGCGAAGGCGTTATGACAACGCGTTGATGTAGTCGCACGTCTTCACGATCAGCAGCGGAAAGGGCGCTGCCCCTCCTTGTCCACCCGGACTAGAGGGGAGGCGCGCGGCTGCCTGCCGCCCTCCTCTTCTCCCACTAGGGCCCATTAGGCCCAATATACTCCCTGAAGGGTTCCGGTAGCCCCCCGGTACTCCGGTATATGTTCGAAACCTCCCGAAACACTTCCGGTGTCCGAACATAGTCGTCTAATATATCGATATTTACGTCTTGACCATTTCGAGACTCCTCATTATGTCCGTGATCATATCCGGGACTCCGAACTACCTTCGGTACATCAAAACACAAAAACTCATAATACCGATCATCACCGAACTTTAAGTGTGCGGACCCTACGGGTTCGAGAACAATGTAGACATGACCGAGACACGTCTCCGGTCAATAACCAATAGTGGAACCTGGATGCTCATATTGGCTCCCACATATTATACGAAGATCTTTATCGGTCAAACCGCATAACAACATACGTTGTTCCCTTTGTCATCGGTACGTTACTTGCCCAAGATTCGATCATCTCCGGTCAATAACCAATAGTGGAACCTGGATGCTCATATTGGCTCCCACATATTATACGAAGATCTTTATCGGTCAAACCGCATAACAACATACGTTGTTCCCTTTGTCATCGGTACGTTACTTGCCCAAGATTCGATCGTCGGTATCTCAATACCTAGTTCAATCTCGTTACCGGCAAGTCTCTTTACTCGTTCCGTAATACATCATCCCGCAACTAACTCATTAGTTGCATTGCTTGCAAGGCTTATTATGATGTGTATTACCAAGAGGGCCCAGAGACACCTCTCCGACAATCGGAGTGACAAATCCTAATCTCGATCTATGCCAACTCAACAAGTACCTTCGGAGACACCTGTAGAGCACCTTTATAATCACCTAGTTACGTTGTCACGTTTGGTAGCACACAAAGTGGGCCTCCGGTATTCGGGAGTTGCATAATCTCATAGTCATAGGAACATGTATAAGTCATGAAGAAAGCAATAGCAACATACTAAATGATCAAGTGCTAAGCTAACGGAATGGGTCATGTCAATCACATCATTCTCTAATGATGTGATCCCGTTTATCAAATGGCAACTCATGTCTATGGTTAGGAAACATAACCATCTTTGATCAACGAGCTAGTCAAGTAGAGGCATACTAGTGACACTCTGTTTGTCTATGTATTCACACATGTATTATGTTTCCGGTTAATACAATTCTAGCATGAATAATAAACATTTATCATGAAATAAGGAAATAAATAATAACTTTATTATTGCCTCTAGGGCATATTTCCTTGATGTCCCACTTGCACTAGAGTCAATAATCTAGATTACACAGTAATGATTCTAACACCCATGGAGCCTTGGTGCTGATCATGTTTTGCTCGTGAGAGAGGCTTAGTCAAAGGGTCTGCAACATTCAGATCCGTATGTATCTTGCAAATCTCTATGTCTCCCACCTGGACTTGATCGCGGATGGAATTGAAGCGTCTCTTGATGTGTTTGGTTCTCTTGTGAAATCTGGATTCCTTTGCCAAGGCAACTACACCAGTATTGTCACAAAAGATTTTCATTGGACCCGATGCACTAGGTATGACACCTAGATCGGATATGAACTCCTTCATCCAGACTCCTTCATTTGCTGCTTCCGAAGCAGCTATGTACTCCGCTTCACACGTAGATCCCGCCACGACGCTTTGTTTAGAACTTCTCCAACTGATAGCTCCACCGTTCAATATAAACATGTATCCGGTTTGCGATTTAGAATCGTCCGGATCAGTGTCAAAGCTTGCATCGACGTAACCATTTACGACGAGCTCTTTGTCACCTCATAAACAACAAACATATCCTTAGTCCTTTTCAGGTATTTCAGGATGTTCTTGACCGCTGTCCAGTGACCTACTCCTGGATTACTTTGGTACCTCCCTGCTAAACTAATAGCAAGGCACACATCAGGTCTGGTACACAACATTGCATACATGATAGAGCCTATGGCTGAAGCATAAAGAACACTTTTCATTTTCTCTCTATCTTCTGCAGTGGTCGGGCATTGAGTTTTACTCAACTTCACACCTTGTAACACAGGTAAGAACCCTTTCTTTGCCTGATCCATTTTGAACTTCTTCAAAACTTTGTCAAGGTATGTGCTTTGTGAAAGTCCAATTAAGCGTCTTGATCTATCTCTATAGATCTTGATGCCCAATATGTAAGCAACTTCACCGACACTACAAAAAAAATACACTTCCGTGATGATATGTGTTTGTCACAGTAGGTCACGTTTTCTGTCAAGCATGTACATCCATGACAAATTTATGACAGAATCAAGATAGTCATACCGTGTCTTTGTCAGAGAAGTGTTCCATGACATTAGCAAAATTATCATCAATGAAGTGTCCACTTCCATGACGATAAATCGCGCGTCACAAAAGTGCTTTCATCAAGGGTGACCGACACGTGGCATCCACCATAACGGAACGCCGTTAAGCTATCGGGTCCGGTTTTGGATTCGATAACCCGTTAATAGCCCGAACCAATGGGGATTTTCCACGTGTAAAATCATCATTGGCCGGAGGAAACACGTGTTGCCTCACCGTTGGGACAATGTCATCCACTCATTGGACAGGAGGCGCCTATGACAGGTCGACACGTGGCACGGCCCAACAGTGGCCCATTCTGGTGAAAAAGGCTGGCCCGGTAAAAAATAGCAGGCCGGCCCATATAAGGCCTACTTGTGTCAGGTCCATTTAAGCCCACGACCCATACGAGATGTGCCAATTCGGCCCGTCAACGGCCCGTTAAAGATTTGACACCATTGCAGCCCATCATCAGTTGGAGCCCGTTAACAGCCCGCTATATATTTGGGCTCAATATCGGCATGATGAGATTTCGGCCTGTTAACGGCCCATTCAGTGGATGGGCCAATTTTCACGATGTACATCTTTCGGCCTTTTAGCGACCCATTTAAATATTGGGCTAATTTCTGGCCTAGTGTCTCTTTCAGCCTGTTGACGACCCATAAATCAGTTGGGCCATTTCTAGTCGGACCTAAGTTTCGGCCTTTTAGCGACCCATTTAAGTGTTGGGCTAATTTCCAGCCCGGTGTGTCTTTCAGCCTGGTGGCGGCCCATATATCTGTTGGGCCATTTGTAGTTGGACCTGAGTTTTGGCCTTTTAGCGACCCATTTAAGTGTTGGGCCAATTCCCGGCCCTGTGTGCCTTTCAGCCTGTTAATGGACCATAAATGAGTTGGGCCATTTGTAGTCGGACCTGACTTTTGGCCTTTTAATGGCCCATGCCCTTCATGGTCCAATACCAACCCACTTTCTCTTTCGGCCCACTAAAAGGCCCACAACACAGTTGGGCCATTTACAATACGACCTGACTTTCAGCCTCTTAGTGGCCCATGCTCTTCATGGTCCAGTACAAGCCCGCTATCTCTTTCAGCCTGCTAAAGGCCCACAACATAGTGGGCCTTATGTAGCCCGAACTTAGTAATGGCCTGTTAACGGCCCGTGAAATCAATTGGGCCCACCTGTTGCCAACTTTGATGTCAGCCTGTTAACGACCCGGGAGTTAAGAGGGCCGACCATTAACTTTCAGCCTGGTAACGACCCATTAACTTAATGGGCCCACTAAAGTTCATACATGTCATTAGGCCAAATTAGATAATTTGAGCCCATTACGACGAGCGCACATGACCAAAATCAATCAAGCAAAGGTACGGCATACAGGGAAAAACATTGCACATCCAGCATATATTACAGGAAATTACTTCCACTGGGCAACCAAAGATTGATGCCAGTGCAAATAAATGAACAGAACCTAACGATCTGCAACGTCACAATCTGCAACCTCAGCACGGATGACGCCCATAAGCATGTGGGCAAGTTCTTGCTGCTTTGCTACATTGTCACTAAAAACATTGATCAGTTGTTGTGTCGCATGACTCTGCACCTCTGATTCCTCCACCATTTCCACCATTCCTTCAGCCATTAATTGGTTCACAAACATAAATTTTTTCCGTTGCATTCAAGACAGAGGATACTGAACAGATTCAGATGGCGATTTTGGCAGGCTTGTATTATTGATAGTGGAGAGTGTCTCACCATCGCATCATAACATAAATTAGGAGGGGAACCAAACGGATTAATCATGAGTTATTGGCATATTACCCGCCTAGATTTATTGGAAAGAAATAATGGGGTTGCCTTCTTTGTTTTCGAGTTTGTCTTCTTATCTTCAAAGAAGATGCACCAAATTAAGACACTAGCATTGCTATCATTGGCCAAGTCAAATAATTGGAAAGCAACATTGGCACAACGAACGTTTGGGCAACTAGCCAACACCAAATTAACACAATATGGCACAGCTATCATCAGCCAGGTAAGGTAATACAAAAGCAACATTGACATAATGAATGAATGGGCAAGCGAGCAGCACTACAATTCAAGAATGTGCATGATATGAGATAGTACACTCATGCAGCTCAGTATGCAAAACTACCAGGCAGTTTTCTTTACAAAAATCAACATTGGCGCCTTTAACATTTTGCTACAACTAATTTTAGATCGGACAAAGGTTGGATTCACGCCGATTAACAAAATACATGCTGATGTAAAAATATAGTGATATACAACAGGTACTTACATCAGCATTGGAGCATAGAGAATTCCCGCTAGATATTTTCCTCGAATGCAATCCCTATGAAGGAAATCTTCTAGCATTTAACCTTATTTTCTAAAAGAGAGATGGGTAAGAAACATGTAGAAAATATGATCAGAATGCTATAAAATTTCATGATGCAAGGATACGCTTTACGCTTCTTAGAATGGAGTTGACATTCTATTGCTTTGACCGGAGCGGACTAGTTCTTTGGTACTGGAATCTGCTTATTATCGATTGGGAGTTGGGTTTCTCTCTGTCTTTGGAGCAAAGATCTATGGAAAATGGAGTTGGTTTATTATCTCCTGGCGTTTGGATCTTTTGCAAAGACCTGGTTTGTAACCCTTTAGATTCTAACATAGTCGTCTTCCCCTTGCATGCCTTATATAGAAGAATGGTGCTTCAATTATAAGACATGCTACATCAGAGATGGAATAGGTACTGAAGAATAGAAAGGCATGAAATATTGACATGTATTCCCTCCATCCAGAAATAAATGGATGGGTCTAGGCGTATTTCAGTTCTAGATACATCCAGTTTTATCCATTTCTGCGACATGTAATCCGGACGGAGGGAGTATGATGTAAGAGCTAGGGATACTGTCTTGGATTTGTCATGACAGATGTCCTTAGTGTCAGGACTTAGTCGCGAGGCCAACGCATCTATATGGTAGCTTGAGAGGGGTTGAGCGGAATCGAGAGACACAACACAAGACAAGGATTTAGACAGCTTTGGGCCCCGGGAAACATCATCCGGTAATAGCCCTACATGCTGTTTGTGGCTAGGTCTCATTATGATCATGAGAGAGTCGCCGCATAAGCCGGCTCTCCCTTTGTGTCTAGCCCTAGATATTGTTTCTTGTTGCTTGTTCCTCTTTGGGGAGCCCTGCCCCTCCTTATATATGTTGAAGGGGCGGTTTACATGTGGAGTCCTATTAGGATTAGGACTAGTCTATTACAAGTGGAATCCTAGTCTGCCCCCTTAAGGGGAAACTCCTTATGCCTTTTCTCATAAACTGGCCCACCACAACATGAGCTGGCCTTCTGGGCCTTGGGCCTAGTCTTCTATCTGACTCCCCTGCCGGGTCACCATGTCGTCTGTCTGACCCGCCCAGCGGGTCACCATGTAAGTCGTGATGTTCAGGCAGATCGCCAGTGAGTCGCCTAGCTCCAGCCGGGTCTTCTGGTGAATCGCCAAGTCCGGCCGGGTCATAACTCCGGCCGGGTCATACCGCGGGGTATATCCCCGATAGATACGGTAGGACAACACAGTAAAAAAACACTGAAAACCCACTGCAAACCAAAGTAATCAAACCCACTGATATGAGATAGTACACTCATGCAGCTCAGGATGCAAAACTACCATGCAGTTTTCCTTACAAAAATCAACATTGTGGCCTTTAATCATACATTTTGCTACAACTAAATTTAGATCAGATAAAGGTTGGATTCGCGTCGATTAACAAAATACATGCTGATGTAAAAATATAGTGATATACAATAGGTACTTACATCTGCATTGGAGTACAGAGAATTCCTGCAAGAATCTTTCCTCAAAGACGATACCAGTGCAGAAATTCTTCTATCTGTTAAGCTTATTTTCTAAAAGAGAGATGGGTAAGAAACATGTAGAAAATATGATCAGCATGCTATTAAATTTCATGATGCAAGGATACACACACGCTTCTTAGAATGGAGTTGACATATTTTTGCTGGATCGAGCGGACTAGTTCTTTGGCCATGGAATCGCTTATTATCGGTGAGGAGTTGAGTTTCTCTGTCTTTGGAGCAAGATCTATAAAAGCTGGAGTTGGTTTATTATCTCCTGGCGTTTGGATCTTTTGCAAAGACCTGGTTTGTAACCCTTCAGATTCTAACATAGTCATCTTCCCCTTGTATGCCTTGTATAGAAGAATGGTGCTTCAATTATAAAACATGCTATAGCAGAGAGATGGAATAGGTACTGAAGAATAGAAAGGCATGACATATTGACATGTATTCCCTCCATCCGGAAAAAAATGGATGGGTCTAGGCGTATTTCAGTTCTAGATACATCCTTTTTTATCCATTTTGGCAACATGTAATCCGGACGGAGGGAGTATGGTGTAAGAGCTAGGGATACGACTGGACAAGACAGTAAAAAACACTAGTTGAATGTAAAACTGTATGCTAGCGGAATACGTACAGAAAAAACTAAGGCAACATACACGTATATGATTGGGAAACTAAGATGGCATTGCAACATAGCACTAGAACAACACTTCAATGTAAAAAAACATGGTATGGTAGACAGATGAAGTACATACTGATGAATAACAATGCATAAGATATTCAGAAGCATGATGTCCAAATTAAGCAGATGGCATTGCGATAGAGTAGAATGGCAGTGCTTGAATTTGAAAACATGTTATCATGAATGGAATAGGTACTGAAAAACAGGAAGGCATGACATATTTACATGCATGATCAACATGCTAAGCACATGGCATTGCAACAGAGTGTTGTACCTGAGGGAGTCCCAGACTAGGGGGTGTCCGGATAGCCGGACTACCGTCACGACTGGACTACCGTCACGGCCGGACTCCAAGACTATGAAGATACAAGATTGAAGACTTCGTCCCGTGTCCCGATGGGACTTTCCTTGGCGTGGAAGGCAAGCTTGGCGATACGGATATGTAGATCTCCTACCATTGTAACCGACTCTGTGTAACCCTAACCTATCCGGTGTCTATATAAACCAGAGGGTTTTAGTCCATAGGACGAACAACAATCATACCATAGGCTAGCTTCTAGGGTTTAGCCTCCTTGATCTCGTGGTAGATCTACTCTTGTACTACCCATATCATCAATATTAATCAAGCAGGAGTAGGGTATTACCTCCATCGAGAGGGCCCGAACCTGGGTAAAAACATCATGTCCCTTCTCTCCTGTTACCATCCGCCTAGACGCACAGTTCGGGACCCCCTACCCGAGATCCGCCGGTTTTGACACCGACATTGGTGCTTTCATTGAGAGTTCCTCTGTGTCACCTATAGGCCCGATGGCTCCTTCGATCATCAACAACGACGCGGTCCAGGTGAGACTTTTCTCCCGGACAGGTCTTCGTATTCGGGCGGCTTTGCATGCGGGCCAATTAAGCAGCCATCTGGAGCAGATCGAAGCCACGCCCCAGCCATCGGTCAGATTTGGAAGTTTGAACTATACGGCCGATATCCGCGGAGACTTGATCTTCGACGGATTCGAGCCGCAAGCAAGCGTGCCGCTTGTTTCAAGCATGATCTAGCTCTGCAGCAAAGTGCCACGGAGGCCGCACCAAAGATCCGCTCCGACCCTTGATCCGGAGCGGACTCCCCAATTGAGGGACGAGTGGTTGGACACCGCCTCGGGGCTACAATCTCCACGGCGATTGAGCCGAACTCCATCCCCGCCTTTGCAAAGACGCGTTGACTCGAGTGCCGGACTCCTCTCCGGACTCCGAACCCTCCGCGCCCCTGCCAATCGAATCCGATCGGGCGCCGGTCATGGAGTTCACTGCCGCGGACATCTCTCAGCACTCGCCCTTTGGCGGCATCCCGAATTCACTAAAGTCTCTCTCTTTATCCGGGGAGCCATGGCCGGATTACGGTCAGGAAGGTTGGGATGCGGACGATGAAGAAATTCAACGCCCACCCACCACCCACTTCGTAGCCATTGTCGAAAGCTTACACGACGTGCTCGATTTCGACTCCGAAGACAACGACGGTATGGACGACGATGTAGGAGATAACCATGAACCAGCGCCTATAGAATGCTGGACAACCACCTCATCCCATGATGTATACATGGTGGATACACCTAAAGGAAATGAAGACGAGGAACAACGGGACGCTACGAAGGATAAATCCCTCGAAAAGCTTTCAAAACGGCAACGTAAACGCCGAACCAAGTCCCGCCTCAACAGAGACCCAGCCATAGAGCAGGGCGAACCGGTGGACGACGAACACGCTATCGAGCAGTCGTCCGAACAAGACAACTTGGATAAACAACCCGTCCCCGGCGAAGACAACAGTCCGGACGACCTCACGCCGGAAAAATTGTTGGAGCAAAATAACCTCTAGAAAAGGCTCGTCGCCATCGAAGCGCAGCCTGAAAAAAGCGGCGGAAGCTCAAAAAGCGGAAGACGCACTCAAGATCAGATGGAGCAAAGTATTCAACACCGCAGACAAATACGTCGATAGTCGCCGAACAAGGAGCTACCCAAAAAGAAAGCTACTGCCTGAATTCGACGAGGAGGCCTTAGAGATCAAAAAGTAAGAAGGCCACCCGGTCGGATGGACGACCCCACGGCAAAAAGAGAGCGGAAAATGGCGCCGCACACAAGCCGATATGCGATCCGCATAAGGACTCACATCAAAAGGATGGCCCAGTTAGGTCCGTCTATGGGCCAAGAAAGCAAGCTCTTCAAAGCAATGCAACACGCCAAATATCCGAACATCACGACACACCCAAATACAGGCGCCAGACATCCCCTATGCTTCACCGATGAGGTGCTTTGGATCATGAATTTCCAGTGAGATTCAAACCCGTAAACATAGAGGCATCTGAAGGAACAACAGACCACAGAGTCTGGATTGAGGATTACATCCTCCACATACACATGGCTAGAGGAGATGATCTCCACGCCATAAAATACTTACCCCTCAAACTCAAAGGGCCAGCTCGTCATTGGCTTAAAAGCCTCCCAGAAAATGCCATTGGAAGCTGGGGAGAGCTCGAGGATGCGTTTGCAAATTTTGGGGGACTTATGTCCGCCCTCCGGATGCTGAGCGATCTAAGTCACATAACTCAACAGCCGAAGAGTCAGCCCGGAAATTCTGGAACATGTTCCTTACTAAAAGAACCAAATAGTCGATTGTCCGGACGCAAGCCTTAGCAGCTTTCAAACACAACGTCAGGGCGAATGGCTCGCCAGACACCTCGGCCAAGAGAAGCCAAGAACAATGGCCGCATTAACAAGCCTCATGACCCGCTTTTTGCGCGGGAGAGGATAGCTGGCTAGCAAGATGCAGCACCAAATGACCCAAGTACATCCGAAGTCGGAGATGGAAGCGAAACCACGGCGCAACAAGGACCAGCGCCGGATTAAAAGGAACGGTCCAAAGAGCGCGGCAGTCAACGACGGATTCAAAAGCTCACGGCAGAACAATAAAAAACTGCCCCTTAAGGACAATAGCGATGAACTATCCAACTTAAACAAAATTTTGGACAAGATACGTCAAATCCACAGTACTCCCGAGAGGCCTGCAAACCATACCCACAGAAATTGTTGGGTCTTCAAACAGTCCGGCAGACTCAATGCCGAACACAAGGGGCTCGACACACCAAGTGAAGATGATGACGAGCACCACAAGCAGAGCCCCGGAAAACAAAAGAATTTCCCACAAGAGGTTAAAACAGTAAACTCACTTCACGTGATCAAAGGGAAAAAGCAGAGCGCGCCCACTAGAATGCGCTACCGCACATCGGGTTGTCAAAACCAATCACCTTCGACCATCAGGACTATTCTGAAAGTATCTAGAACGCAGGATGGACTGCCTTGATATTGGATCCCATAATCAACGGATTCCAATTTACACAAGTCCTCATGGATGGTGGCAGTGACATAAACCTGATATATCAGGACACAATCCATGCAGGATGGGGATAGACCAACCAAAATTCGCCATAGCAACACCTCCTTTAAAGGGGTAATGCCAGGCCCATATGCCCATTATGCGGGCTCCCTATTGCTAGAAGTTGTGTTCGGTTCACCCGACAACTTCCGTCATGAAAAGTTGATCTTCCATGTCGCCCGTTTAAAAGTAGCCATCAAGCACTATTGGGACGCTGAAGCTTTCGCCCGCTTTAACGCATAATCTTGCATTATGCATCTCTTACACTTAAAATGCCCGGTCCACGCGGCATCATCTCATTAAAAGGGAGTATTAAGTGTTATTTGAGCCCGGAGGAACGTGAGACTGCCTTGACAGCCCCACACCTATCCGGCTCCGCTAGTCAAAGAACCTGAATTGGTCATTCAAATCCCGGACACGGCTAGACGAGTCTAGCGCTTACTAGCAGCATTACCCCATACAAGGGGCTGCATGCATGTATCACAAGAGACAATAAAGCTCAATTTTATTCACTTCTTAGAATCGTACTCTGTTTATTTAATATAAAGTACATCTTTCGCATGATCCTTTTTCTTTTAAACTAAGTTCCTCTCTTTTACAGATGAACAACGTGCTACACCCGTCCAGGATACGGCACAACGGAGACACAGGCGCAGACATGCAGTAGGGACCCATTGTAAGGATTCTTTTCAGATTAAGACCCTGCGTAAACCTTTTTTCACTGTCTCTTGTTGATATACATCCCCCGGTTTCTTACTATAACCGAGGAGGAGGCTGGCGTTTTGGCATTGGCCGCACCAGAATTTTTTGGCGTGCACGGACACCGGGGCTTAGGGCATTATTCTGCCTGCTTTTATAAAGACCGAATACCTTAGGGAGTATTGGCGTCGAGATTAGGCCTTATATGCATCAGCTCGAATCATGTCTTTGGTCAAATGTTGGGTTGCCCGGCTCCTGCGTTTTGCTGCCTTACGTTCCATTCTATCGGCTAACGGCACTGTGGAGAACTATCGCGATTGTGCCCCGGTTCTACGGCGAGCACCTCGAGAGAAAGCCGAAAACTGACCATCATGATATAGCGAGAGACTGGTCAACCACTCGATGACTCATCGGAATGTTTAGGATTCCTCCGCATTAACGAAGGACCGATTTAAATCGTGCACATACGCACCCGAATTCGGAAGAGTGCGGTGCCCCGAGGCTATATAGTAGGCCCACCCTCGAACTCCTATGGCTAAGTGAAAGTGATAAAGCATTATAGTCCGGTTGCCTAGTTTGCTACGCTACCACCTCCTTAACAGGACCAAGACGTTGGATTAAGTGTGAAAAAGCGCCTTCTTTGCAAACACCCTGCACTATGTGCGTGGGGCTGAAACCAAGGACTGCCATCTTTCGTGTTATATATACATATACATAAACGGCCGCCGGGAGTAGTTTACTAGTTGAACGCACAAGTATAAAAAGCTCTTATATTATATCGAAACATTGTTTTCACAAATCATACATTTCATTTAAACATAATATCCTTCGAAAGCAAGCGTCTCTATTAAACGAGCGCCCTGCACGACATCCTCAAAGTAGTGCTTAGCAGGTACTCGGCTTCTATCCGAATCTCGGGATGCAACGGCGGTGGCCTTCATATCTGCCCAGTATGTCTTGACACGGGCCAGAGCCATCCGCGCTCCCTCAATACACGCCGACCGCTTCATTGCGTCGATACGCGGTACCACACCAAGGAACTGCTGCACTAAACCAAAATAACTCTTCGGCTGGGGTCCGCCCGACCACAAATGAGTCATGACATGCTTCATGTCATGTCCGGATAGTCGATTCAGCTCGGCCCATTCGGCCAGCCGATCGGTCAACGGAAGAAGACGCTCCGGACTATGGAAGTGCGACCAATATAGCTCTTCCCTTCGTACTTCTTCCGCCTCGGAAGTGCTCAATCGCGTCCGCAGCGCTCGCTGCTAAGTCCAGATAAGCATCCTCCAAACTCCACAACTTGTCCAATTGAGCATACTTTGGATCCGTATATTTCCTCCGCAGCGAGAAAGCGGTTTTCCAGCCGCAATTGCCCCAGCCTGACTCAACTCCTCCTTGGCAGCTCTCAAAGCCGAATGGGCATTCTTGGATTCGGCGGCGGCCTTTTTTAGGCCCTCTTGCTCCGCTTGACGTTCTTTTTCAAGAACCTCGCAGTGATCGGCAACATTCTTCAACTTGCTGGCCATATCGGCCATTTCCTCTTTGCTTCGGCAGTGAGCAGCCCGTTCGGCTTTTAGCTCTTCGGCCGCCTTTAAAACGGCCGCATTACTATTTCTGGCTTGCTCTTTCGCTCGGGCGAGTTCCGCCCGCAGCTCTTCCACAGCAGCGGCACCATCTGCATTAATCATACAAATAGTAAGACATGGGCGTCAAGCTCCCTTACTAGGTGTCCGCATAGAAGTCGCATACCTTGTAACTCGTCAAACCGTTTATTGACCAGCGTGATGTCCGCATCCGCCTCGTCGAGTTGCCGCTTTAGTTCGGCATATTCATCAGTCTGGCTGGCCACCGGACGCCCCGCCACCTGTTTAGGAGCGGCGATATGTTATAACTGACATTTTGATCCTCGGCATGCTGTCAATTTTGACAACATACCGAGTCTCAGGGGCTACTATCTACACAGGGTGCATTCTATATGCATAACTGTCAGAAGGTACATCATTTTTGCGTACCTCGAACCCCGTCAGTAAGCTTCTGACGGCTTCACGCAATCCGCTCTCCGCGGATGCAATTATTTCAATCACCGTACCCATTAGAGCACGGTGATCTTCTGAGATAGCCGCTCGCCCGAGGAGATCCTTCAGCTCCTCCGACCGCACACCTCTTGGTGACGGACCTTCCGGCCCTGCCAGACTTGGGGGAACCCTCCGCGACGACACCTCAGGGTCGTCCACTTCGCATAAGGGTGCGACAGGTGGAGGCGTTTCGCTCTCCATCATCTCCGGAAGAATATCCCCCGAAGACGAGCTCTGCTGAGAAGGGCTGAGGTCCGAACTACAAGGTACAATTTCGGTTATCTTCATAAATAAATACAGGGATGTTCCTTATTTACAAGACCCCTCCTTTTTACTTACGGCTCGCTAGAGGGCTGATCCCCTTGGGGAAAGCTTAGGCGGCTGGGGTACTTCCCAGTAGCGGACTCTCTGACGAAGATTCCTTTCCCCTCTTTGAGGCCTTGACCTCCGGATCTTCTGAAGCGATCCTCTTCTCTCCTCGAAGGATGGGACTTTTAATCCCTCCTTCCTTGATATCCTCCTTCGTAGAGGCAGTTGCTTCCCTGCTCCCCCCTCTGCCTTCTTCAAAAGGCGCGACCTTCAACATCTTGGTCAACATGGGATCCGGCGTGGTCTCTAGGAGGGGAGCCGGACACCTTATTAACTTTGCCTTGGTTGTCCACTCATGTTCAAGGAAGGGCTCCTTTAAAGGGCATATATATATATGATAAACGAATGAACAGCCTGTCCGGTTACCGGACTACTTACTTGAGTATCTGGGCGATTGCAGCTCAGTCCTGCGTCCTCACCAGTCCCGGACACCTCTGGTGATCCGAAGAACAGTTTATACATCTCCACGGGCGTCGTGCCCATAAAATTTTGGAGAGCTCGTGGTCCCTCCGGATTGAATTCCCACAAAGCGGAGGGCGGCGTTGCAGGGCGTATAGGCGCCGATCAACATAACCTGTGCCATCGCAACTAGATTGATCTCCCTTTCTTGGAGGTCTCGAATACGGCCCTGCAAAGCGAACGCCCTTGGATGGCCCCAGTCGAGCCCCTTGTTGACCCATGACGCCAGCCTGTGGTGGACTGAGCGGAAGGCGGGGATCGCCGCCCATTTGGTACCCCGGGGAGCGGTGATATAAAACCACTCCCGTTGCCACAAACTAAGATCCTCTTGAAAAGAGCCCTCGGGCCAGGGAGCATCAGCACATTTGCTTATGACCGCCCCTCCGCACTCTGCTTGTTGCCCCCCGATCATCTTTGGCTCCACCTTGAAAGTCTTGAGCCACAATCCAAAGTGAGGGGTAATATGGAGGAAGGCCTCACATACTACAATGAATGACGAGATATGGAGGATGGAATTCGGATTCAAGTCATGGAAATCCAGCCCATAATAAAACATGAGCCCCCACACAAAGGGATCCATCGGGAAGCCTAAACCCCGAAGGAAGTGAGACACGAACACCACGTTCTCGCCGGGCTCGGGAGTGGGAATGACCTGCCACAGGCGAGGCAGCCTATGCGAGATTTCGCCCGGTTAGATACTGGCGTCGCAGCTTTAGCACATCTTCTTACGTGGACGGAGGAGGACATCCATCGGCCGTGCTGGTCGGAGCTGGACATCGTCGAAGGTCCGAAGCGCCTAAATTTGAAGCTTTGTGTGTTAGAACTCGAAGCGCGAGGCGAACTCGATGGAGGGTGTAAAAAGAAGAAGGGCCTTGGTCTCATTATAAAGAGGTTGAATACCAAGAGCCCACCCCGTGGTCGATTAGGACTCGCCTTTGATAGAGGAGGCGTGCCGACGGCACGGTTGGGTTATCCACGTCCGTATTGATGAGAATCCCGGAATAAGGGGGCACAATCTACGCTTTGATAAGACGTGCCAAGGAAACCGCCTCGCTAAACACGCTGAGGTGGAACGGTAAAAAACGATTCATGTAAAGGCCTGGCCATGGTGTGATGTCACGCCGCGGTATACGTCAGCAGATCTGTGCAAAAGTTATTCTCTCTACGGTGGTATGTGGAACTTGTTTTGCAGAGCCGGACACTATCCTTGTGTTCAAAACCTTCTATGAAGTATTCGGAGGAGGACCCGCTTCGCAATGCCGAAGACAATCAACGCGCCGGACTCGTCGTCATTGAAGCCTGGTTTAGGGGCTACCGAGGGAGTCCCGGACTAGGGGGTGTCCGGATAGCCGGACTATCATCACGGCCGGACTCCAAGACTATGAAGATACAAGATTGAAGACTTTGTCCCGTGTCCGGATGGGACTTTCCTTGGCGTGGAAGGCAAGCTTGGCGATACGGATATGTAGATCTCCTACTATTGTAACCGACTCTGTGTAACCCTAACCTATCTGGTGTCTATATAAACCGGAGGGTTTTAGTCCATAGGACGAACAACAATCATACCATAGGCTAGCTTCTAGGGTTTAGCCTCCTTGATCTCGTGGTAGATCTACTCTTGTACTACCCATATCATCAATATTAATCAAACAGGAGTAGGGTATTACCTCCATCGAGAGGGCCCGAACCTGGGTAAAAACATCGTGTCCCTTGTCTCCTGTTACCATCCGCCTAGACGCACAGTACGGGACCCTCTACCCGAGATCCGCCGGTTTTGACACCGACAGTACCCATATCACGGACCAAGTTAGAGAAAGGACCTTGTGGGGTGAAGAGGATTCAACATCTTTCTGCAAGTCTTCTGAAGAACTGCCTTTACATGTTCCATCATATTGGGTATCATTGACATCAAGTTTATAGGCCTTTACATTGCCCCTTGAGGTTCTTGTGGATATATCAGTGTGTGCAATTATATCTGACATGCATGGAAGACAACTAGTATTTAGATTTATGTAATGAGTGCCTGTAGGAGACGACATAAATAGTAGGACTAGGGTTAACTAGCAGCAACAGGTCTCAAAAACTAAAGGGAGAACATAGATGAAAGCTACAAAATATGTATCATTTGTACTCGAGATTAACTAGATGGCACACAAAAGTATTAAAGAACAACATAGGTAATACTAGAAGTGGTATAATACTATAATCACCAGCCTGTGGGATAGCATTGGCTGATGGATGATAACTATGGAACATCGTTACCTAAAGAAAAAGTATCTTAGCTGAACTATGGAACATCGTTAACTCCTGAACAAGACCCGTAAGAGATCAGCATGAATATACAGTGAAATGTGATAATCTATTTTCCATGCTTAGATGCATAACAAAGTCATAAGTGTTGCACACAAGTAAGATGTGGGTACAACCTATCTGGCCGCCATCCATAGGAGTGAGCATCATGTGCTGACTTGTCAATGGCCCTGCAGTTGTTGTGGCTGTCCATGTCGGGCATGCGCATTCGATGCAGGGAACTGTTGAGTGGGGACTATAGCTCCCTTCTGGTGTATGCTTCCCTTGTTGGAGAAGCTGCGGTGAGTGGAAGATGGTGTGGCTGAAGATGCAGATAATGCATAATGTTAAGAACGACACATCTTTTTGATCTGAAGAAATACACTAAGAGATCAACGGCAAGGTACGAGAGTGGTCACGCGTCTGTTGACTAAGACTAAATTGGGGTCACACGATTTTATTTTATTTTGGTACTGTCCGATCTACGCCGGATGGCTTGATGGCTGTCTTGTGCCTCCCGACTGACACTGTTAGGAATCTTCCCCGAAGAGCCAGTGACCAACGGCAGAGCAGCTTGCCTTCACAGTCCGTGGCCCTGGCCAAAACCCCACTCCCCGCCCCACCGCACTGCCGTGGTTGCGCCGCCCCCGGGCCAATCCACAAAGACTCCCCGTCATCCAGATCCGGTGGCGGCAGTACCTTGAACCCACGCAACTCTAAGATAGCCATCTAAACGCTGCTTCCGCAGCGAACTTGCGGCCCCGCACCCTTACGTTAGACACCAGCCAATCGACAGCCTAGGAGCTCCGACGCCTCGAGGGGTGCTGCTTCCCATTGGGAATCGATTGGCCCGTAATAAAATTCGCATAACTGACGCCTAAATAAAGTGATTTGAGATGAGGGTGCGACCTATCTCGCGGCATGGTGAAGTAGGCAGGTCCATATGCCGAGTCGGTGAGGCCAACGCGGTTGTAGTGGCCACCGGCAGTAGGGAAACAACGATGTCGCGACGGTCGATGGCTACGGGGAAGCAGCGCCGGGACTCTGGACGGATCCGAAGTTGGAGCCGCTCCGGCACCGCGAACAACGATGGGGGTGAATCGGCTCCGGTACGGTTCATGCGGCCGTCGTCGAGGCAGCTCCAGCAGCACAGAGTAAGAGGCACACGTCCCAGTGCACGACGGCAAATGGACAGCGTCTCCGGCATTAGGGATGAGGGCGGCTGTGAAATTGGTGTGGTGGGGGGAGCCATGGAGGAGGGGCTGAGGTTTCATGGCTCGGGAGAAGGGAGCTTCCGGGGAGAAGGTGATTTGGCGCCCACGAGGTATGAATGGGGGGGGGGGCGATTGGGAGGGGAGTGGAACCATGTTTTACGGATGCATTTGTCTGAAATGTGAGGGGAGTTACAGTTCTACCCCTGCCTTTAGGCTTCTCGGCTTGGGTCTGTGTACTGAGGGTCGGGGATAGTAGAGTAACTTTGCTTCTCCCCAAATAGTGGGCGGGAGCGATTTCGGGCGAGGAGGGCGTGTTTTGAAATATAGTGGGCGTGAGCGATTTTGGGCGAGGAGAGCGTGTTTTGAAATAGTGGGCGCGAGCTCTTTCAGGCGAGGAGAGCATGTTTTGCCGACCATGGTTTATGAATTATTTGGCACATTTCATTTTGACCGAGGAGAAGGCGTGCTTGGATGAAGTTACGAACCAACCCTCGATGCACAACGGGCCAATTAATGCGTCTCCCACATAGGACAGTAATTTCGCGTTTCCCATTTATTTGCTCAGGCGAATTCCACCGAGCAGAGGATGTTTAACGGTTCGTTCAAAATTTGGGAGAACGAGCATCCACGTCTACCTTACCAAATCGATTCGAATCAAATTCTGAAATATTAGCTTGCCACTTATTTTTTAGATGGAGAGATGATGCTCGGGAGTAATGTGTTTTTACATGCTCGTTGCTAGCGATTTACTATATGACAAATAGTTGACCCACTCAAAAAAGGGAATCAAACCCAAAATGAAATATCTCGATTCAATGAAATAGCTCGTTCACCAGGTCAAAATAGTGAACTAAATCCAAAATTGAACACCTCAATCGAATAGCATGTTGTATGCAGTATTATAGTACTCCATGAACATGTTGAAAGTCAAATTAATGAACTTGTTTGATATACACATATATCCGTTCATGTGTGGATTGCAGACAACATGTTCTCCAATTTAAATATTTGAATGCAAGTTTATATCGAAACATGGTTTATATTAGTCTTTGATGCATAAAACGTGACCTCCCCCTCTCCTGGACTCCTTCTCTCTCTCTCTCTCGCCGACAATCTTAAATTCTATCGCACACATCCAACACACAAACCTTGTTGGTCCTCTCTCTTTCTCTCCATCTCTCTCTCTATCTCTCTCTCTCTCTCTCTCTTTGTGTGTGTGCATGGGGGGTGTCTTTCTAGTTCGCATGCATATATACTCCATCTATAGGTCTCTCTCGCACACTATGTATGATTCTCTAGTCCAAGCTAGATATCTTGGGTGCACTCATCGTACGCACACAAATTCCTTGGCTCATTGCCCGTAACTCTCTCACGCACCACTCTGTCATCTCGGAGCTCTTCCCCCTCTCTCTCAAACTCTCCATCTACCTGGGTCACACATACACATGCATATCTCACTCGCACTCGATAGGACCATCTAAAACTCTATCTCTCTCCCTCGTTCTCTCTCCATATCACACGCACACACACACAATCTCATGCCTAGCTAGCCAGGTATGATGGTCTCTCACTCAACTGTAGGCACACGCAGTCCCCCTATATGTATATGACTAGCTAATATTTGTCTCCATCACTAACATGTGCATGGTCTATCTCGATTTCTCTCGGGGCATCTGTCGGTGTAAAAACCGCCGGATCTCGGGTAGGGGGTCCCGAACTGTGCGTCTAAGGCGGATGGTAACAGGAGGCGGGGGACACGATGTTTACCCAGGTTTGGGCCCTCTCGATGGAGGTAATACCCTACTTCCGGCTTGATTGATCTTGATGATATGAGTATTACAAGAGTTGATCTACCACGAGATCGTAGAGGCTAAACCCTAGAAGCTAGCCTATGGTATGATTGTTCTTGTCCTACGGACTAAACGCTCCGGTTTATATAGACACCAGAGGGGGCTAGGGTTACACAGAGTCGGTTAGAAGGGAGGAGATCTACATATCCACATTGCCAAGCTTGCCTTCCACGCCAAGGAGAGTCCCATCCGGACACGGGACGAAGTCTTCAATCTTGTCTTCATGATCCAACAGTCCGGCCAAAGGATATAGTCCGGCTGTCCGGAGACCCCCTAATCCAGGACTCCCTCAGTAGCCCCCGAACCAGGCTTCAATGACGATGAGTCCAGCGTGCAGATTGTTTTCGGCATTGCAAGGCGGGTTCCTCTCCAAATCTTGAATACCTGCTGAGTAGTGTCCGCCTTCCCATAAATATTGTACTTCTTGGCTTCCACGTCCAATAATGGCTATCCTCCACGTGTCGAGCGAATGCGAGAGGCCAGGGCATTTTTACATTTGCCACCCTCGCTATGTGAGTAAACTTTCTATTAAAGAGACGGGGATTCTTAGATCCAAATCACACCATCCTTCCACGACGAGTATCCATCGGAGTGCGCTCGGAAAAATCCATTCCAGCATGGCCAGCCATCGCAGCTCCTCCTCTCGCTCCCGTAGCCCTAAGCCCGGAGATTTGAAGAAGTGTTCTGTCCCGCATAGTCAATTAGTGGAGTTACAGACCCAGGGATTTCTCCCTCCAGCGTATATGGTCCCCGTTCGAGCCGGGCTCGCCACCTATAATGGCGGGGAGCAAGCGGAGAGCTTTCCCAACCCCTCCAAGGGGGAGCGGGTATGCCTTGTCCCTTATTTACTAAGGGGACTTGGGTTTCCAATCCATCCGTTCCTCCGAGGGCTCCTGGAGTTTTACAGCCTCCAGTTGCACAACTTCACCCCTGCTTCCATATTACACATCGCCGGTTACGTAGCCCTTTGTGAGTTGTTTCTGGGCTGCCAAGCTCATTTCGCACTGTGGAAGAAGCTATTCTGCCTTGTGCCCCGTACACAGAGGGGGTCAACATATCAAGTGGGCGGAGCCGAGATATGGCGCATCGCCGGGACCGGATACCTGTCCGGTACCCCGAAGAAGACGTCCGAAGACTGGCCTTCGGAGTGGTTTTATATGGAGGATGTCCCCCTTACGGATCCTATTCAGATGGGTCTTCCCGAGTTCGACAATGCCCCTTTGAAGAAACGCCGAAGCTGGCGCCCACGGAGCCCTTAGGAGGAAGATAACAGAGACGTCCTTTATCTGATGGGCCGGATAAAGGTGCTGGCTCAATCAGGACTGACAATAACCGAGGTTATGTCAATATGCATTATGCGGGGGGTGCAGCCACTTCAATATTGAGGCCACCCCATGTGGCACTTCAACGGGGAAGATGATGCCACTCGCTGCGGGCATAAGGGAACGGACTCAGCTGCTGCCCTGGCGAGAATTCTGTCCGATTTGTATAAAGGAGAAGAAGAGGAGTTCATCCGCATTAAGCCACGGGATGGATTCTCCATGTATAACCCTCCAAGCAGGGTGAGTTGCCATTCTTTACTCCCATCTTTTCCACACTCGTCATCATATGTATTTACCTTGCCATTTCGCGGCAGGAACTGCGGAAGGCTGTAAGGGAGGTCAACAGCCCACCTCCACAACCGGAGGACCCTGACCGGGCCCTTGATCCGGACTCGAAGAGGATCCGGACATATTTGTGGAGCTGATTGACAGGATATTCTATCAATTAAGCTGTGATGATGCCATGGTGGCCATTATAGCTGACTATCCTGGGCTACTCCCCGCCTCGCATGTAAGTAAAACCAGAGTCCCGACTTCCGAGAAGGATCCCCGTTTATGCACTTTACCTACCGTACCTATATGGTATTTTTACAGGGAAGGCCCTCAGGACGCCATGCCGAACCCGTGGTGACTCACCAACAAGGGGCGCCGAAGCCGGGCAGGCTAAAAAGGAAGGCGGCCCGGACGGAGACGCCGGCGCAGAGGTATGATACATAACCTCGCTCCGTGGTTGTCGTCTTTTAGAACATAATAACACCCATGTTTCCTAGAAGGAAAAACGCTCGCCGGACTATATCTAGAGAGGTTGCCGATCACGCCTCTACCAGTCGGGCTCCAGGGCCGGACACAGAGGCGGAAGCTAACACGGGGCACGCGCCGGATGCTCCTCCTACATAGGATGTGGATAAAATATCCGCTACAAATTCCGAAGTGGAGAGCGCCATGAATCACAGGCGTCGCCGTCAGCATCCCGTGACGCTTTGTTTCTCCCAGAGGCGTTTGATGCCTTCAACTCGAGAGGCAGCGAACATCCGTGCTGCTCAAAATGGTCTTGCCAGAGCCACGGACCAGTATGTAAAGGATATACGGGTAAGAAAATTTGATGATTATATATATCAGTAGCCCCTGAGACTTGAAACAGTTGGCACAACTGATTTAAGGATCATTATTTGTGCAGGTTCTTACAGAGAAGAATACCCAATTGTCTCAAGAGCTGGAAGAGCGCAAGGCCCAGTTACGGGCCACAGTTGCCGCATTGAAGGAGTCCGAGACGGCCCCCTCCAGTAACACTTATTTCAAGGAATGATAGGTTCCATATAGTATGCGGCATGCATGCAAATCTAACAATAGATATTACAGATGACTTCGGAGTGAATCCGGATGAGAAACATGCCATACGGCAGCTAAAGGCTGGCGAGCGCGTGCTTACGCAAGTTAGGCGGGAGAAAAACGATGTCCAAGACGCCAATATTCAATTGGACGTGGAACTAAAAGACATTCGAGCCCAGCTTGCAGACTCCGTTAAGGAGAATAAGCGGCTTCGACGCGACATTTTCAGTAAGTGCTTGAACGAACTTTTGAAAGAGTTCGGCGAAGAAGCCGGCTAACAGAGTTTTGTCTGTAGGTATGCTGATGGGTCGTCCCGCAGAGGAGATGCCCGGGTCTACGGGGGATCTTCTACCTGAGCTCTCACAACTGCACGAACAAGTTCGGCAGGTGATGCAGGGTATTGCCCAGGCCTTGTGGCCATCCGTCTCCGTGCCAGCAGGCATTGGAGATCTTGCAGAGAAGCTCAAGGGAGCGCGGCGGTGCTTCCGATTATGGAAGATATCAGCCTGCCGTCAAGGTTCTAGGGAAGCCTGGGCCATGGTGAAGACGCGGTATACCAAGGCTTACCCAAACCACGTGGCCGAGGTCGGACCTGTGGGGCCCAATGGGAAAGAGATCCCCGTCAGTTTGGTGTATGACCAAGTAGAATTAGCCGCAAAGTATTCCCAACAGGATTGTAGGCTAGACAACCTGTTGGATGGGATAGAAGAAGAATTTAGTCAGTCTAAGTGGCTGTGTAATTTAAGTGACATATATAATGTCCCTAGCCGGATTGTAAATCATTTGTCATGGCGGACCTTTTTGCTTCGACCTCCGGACCCTATAGTCCGGAGTGTATCCGAATACCCGCTCAGTTATATAAAAATCGGGGTATGCGTGGAAACCAGGCGTAGGGGTCATAAGTGCTTGAACAGACAAGTACCCAACTAGCTATGTTATATTACATGGATAGTAAGAAACATCTTCTAGGGAGAATAGTTCCGTTAAGGGTTCCTTTCCCTGGGTACGCATGCCCTAATGTGCATGTCCGAACTGCGAAAAAAGATGCAGGCAAAAAACATCTGGGGGCATGTATCAAAATAAATAAAAGTCATCTTTTGTTCACTGACCGAATATTCCCTTAAGAATGCTAGCTTTCGGCTTCACCCAGTCTAAGGTACACATCCGGCTAATCCGGCAGTAAAAATCGCAGAGGTGCTCCCCTTATGCCCTAGCCGAATTAACAAGAACGCAGGGCATAAATACAAGAGCCAGGCAACCCAGCTTGGCCAAAACTTAAGTCATATTGATGCATATAATGGCGAAAAAAGGTACATGCGGAAGAATAACACATGTGCGGGGCATGAAGCCCAGAAAAATAGTTATATTAAGCTTCTGTATAAGAAGCCCCCAGGTATGATGAGCGGTTGGCTACCGATATTGTGTAGTCAAGACACAAGTTGGCCTTTTAAGGCCTTGAGGAGAAGGAAAAAGAAGAAAGAAAGAGAGAAAAGACAGATAATGTATAAAAAATGGACAGGGGTAAGGAGACGAACATAGAGTCCGGCACTAGGCGTAGAATCTTCGGAGTCTGGCTGCGTTCCATGGGTTTGGCTCAAGTCGATTGTCCGATGCATCCCATGAGACAGTGCAGCTCCGGCCGGTCGAAACTTGGTCAATAATGAAGGGACCTTCCCATTTGGGCTTAAGCTTGTTCCTTTTCTTCTCCGCAGCGTAGAACTAGTTCGCCAACGTTATAAGTTTTGGCCCGTACTTTCTGCTTTGGTACCTTCGAACTGTTCTTCGATAGAATGCGGAACGGGCTTTTGCCATGTCGCGCTCCTCCTCCAGGGCGTCCAAACTGTCCTGCGGATCAAGCTCGGCCTCTTTTTCTTCATACATGCGCACTCGAGGTGAGTCATAAATTATGTCGCAGGGCAGAACCGCCTCTACGCCGTACACCATAAAGAACGGTGTGTATCTGGTAGTGCGATTCAGCGTGGTCCGCAGCCCCCATAAGACGGAGTCGAGCTCCTCTACCCAGTGCGTGTTAGACTCCTTTAAGGAACGCACTAATTTGGGTGTTATGCCGCTCATGATAAGACCATTTGCTCGCTCGACTTGACCGTTAGTTTGCGGGTGATAGACGGAAGCATAATCGAGCTTGATGCCCATGTTGCTGCACCAAAGTTTTACCTCGTCGGCTGTGAAATTCGTGCCATTGTCGGTGATGATGCTGCGGGGGACGCCATAACGGTGTACAACCCCAGATATGAAGTCTATCACCGGTCCGGATTCGGCCGTTTTAACGGGTTTGGCTTCTATCGATTTGGTGAATTTATCCACCATGACCAGTAAGTATTTTTTTCTTATGGGTTCCCCCTTTAAGGGGTCCGACCATATCAAGCCCCCAGACCGCGAAGGGCCAGGTAATGGGGATTTTTTGGAGAGCGGTGGGCGGCATGTGGCTCTGATTTGCAAAAAGCTGGCAACCGACGCAGCGTTGGACCAAGTCCTGTGCATCTGCCCGGGCCGTCGGCCAATAGAAACCTGTACGGAAGGCCTTGCTTACAAGGGCCCGGGCTGCGGCGTGGTGGCCGCCGAGTCCAGCATGGATTTCTGCCAAAAGCTTCCGCCCTTCCTCTTCGGAGATGCACCTTTGAAGGACTCCGGTAGAGCTTTTTCTTATAAAGCTCTCCCTCGTGGACCTTGTAGGCTTTAGATCGCCGCACTATGCAGCGTGCCTCATTTTGGTCCTCGGGTAGTTCCTTCCTAGTTAGGTAGGCCAGGAATGGTTCTGTCCACGGGGCTATGATGACCATTATTACGTGGGCTAAAGGTGTTATTTCGGTGGCAGAGCCTCCGATTGTGTCAGAGTGTTCGGTATCTGGCGTTGTGGCCGGGTCCGGACTATTGTTACCGGTGTCCCCTCCCATACCACAGATGGCTTAAACAGACTTTCCAAGAAGATGTTAGGTGGGACAGGGTCGCGCTTAGCGCCGATACGGGCGAGGATATCCGCCGCCTGATTGTTTTCCCGAGCCACATGGTGGAATTCGAGCCCCTCGAACCGAGCTGACATCTTGAGGACGGCGTTGTGATAAGCCGCCATTTTTGGATCCTTGGCATCGAAGTCTCCATTTATTTGGGATGTTGCGAGGTTCGAGTCCCCACGCACCTCCAGGCGTCGAATTCCCATGGAAACTGCCATCCGAAGACCATGTAATAGGGCCTCGTATTCGGCTGCGTTGTTGGAGTCTGTGTACAGTATTTGGAGTACGTATTGGACTGTATCTCCGGTGGGGGACGTCAGGACGACGACAGCCCCTAGACCAGCCAGCATTTTAGAGCCGTCAAAGTGCATAATCCAATTGGAGTACGCGCCGTACTCTTTAGGGAGTTCGGCCTCTGTCCATTTGGCGACAAAATCGGCCAATACTTGCGACTTAATGGCTCGCCGAGGTTTATATGTTATGTCAAACGGGAGGAGCTCAATGGCCCATTCGGCAATCCGGCCCATGGCATCGCGGTTGTTTATTATGTCGTTGAGTGGTACTTCCGAGGCCACTGTGATTGAACACTCTTGAAAGTAGTGTCTTAGTTTCCGGGATGCCATGAATACCGCATATGCTATCTTTTGATAATGCCGGTACCATGATTTGCATGGAGTGAGGACAGTGGATACATAATATACCGGCTTTTGAAGTGGGTATTTATGTTCGTCCGTTTCTTGTTCAACGACGAGCACTGCGCTTACAACTTGATGAGTTGCCGCTATGTACAGCAGCATTGGTTCCCTGATGTTTGGCGCGGCCAGGATTGGGTTGGTGGCCAAGATGGCCTTTATGTCTTCCAGTCCGGCCCGTGGCGCGTCAAATCCACTCGAAGTTTTCGGTGCGCCGAAGAAGGCGATAAAGGGGTAATGCCTTTTCCCCTAATCGGGAGATAAAGCGGCTTAAGGCCGCCACACATCCAGTTAACTTCTGGATTTCCTTGAGGTCAGTTGTGATGGCCAACTGCGACAGGGCTCGGATTTTTGCCGGATTTGCCTCAATTCCTCTACTGGAGACGATGAAGCCCAGTAGCTTTCCGGCGGGCACGCCGAAGACGCATTTTTCCGGATTGAGCTTGATGTCGTATGTTCAGAGATTGTCGAATGTGAGCCTCAAGTCATCTATTAGGGATTCACGCGTCTGGTTTTTACGACCACATCGTCTATGTATGCCTCCACTGTTTTGCCGATCTATTTTTCCAGGCATGTCTGAATCATGCGTTGATACGTTGCACCGGCGTTCTTAAGCCCGAAAGGCATAGTGTTGAAACAGAAGGGGCCGTATGGGGTGATAAATGTCGTTACGGCTTGGTCGGATTCTGCCATCTTAATCTGATGGTATCCGGAGTATGCGTCGAGGAAACACAATGAGTCGTGTCCTGCAGTAGCGTCGATAATTTGATCGATGCGGGGGAGGAAGGGGTCCTTAGGACAAGCCTTGTTCGGTATTTGAAATCCACACATAGGCGCCCGAGATTTATCCTTCTTTGGTACCATCACCAGGTTTGCTAGCCAGTCCGGATGTTTTATTTCTCTAATGAATCCGGCCTCCGAACTTGGCTAGCTCCTCACCCATGGCTTGTCTCTTAGGTTCGAGAAACGCCAAGAGTCTCGCTTGACCGGCTTGAATCCCTTTAGAATGTTAAGGCTATGCTCGGCCAACTGCGTGGGATTCTGGCATATCCGAGGGATGCCGGAAAATATGTCCCAATTCTCGCAGAACTCCCGTAGTCTTGCCTCTACAAATGAGGTTTAACTGCGTGCCCGATGGAGGCTATTTTGTAGGGTCCGTTGGGTGGACTTGGAGTTTGACTATTTCATCCGCTGGCTTAAAAGAGGTGGAGTTGGATCTCTTTCGAGTATCACGTCGTCCCTGTCCACTGTGGAGCGCAACACAGTTAATTCCTCGGCCGCAAGGGCTTCGGATAATGCCTCGAGGGCCAGTGCGGCTGTTTTGTTTTTGGCGCGGAGTGCTATGTCCGGATCACTAGCTAGAGTGATGATTCCATTGGGCCCGGGCATTTTGAGCTTCATGTACCCGTAATGGGGTATGGCTTGGAAGATCGTGAATGCCTCCCGCCCTAGAAGGGCATGGTATCCTCTACTGAACGGGCCCACTTGGAATGTGATTTGTTCGGACCTATAATTCTCCGGCGTGCCGAATACCACATCTAGTGTGATTTTCCCAGCGCATCGTGCCTCCCGACTAGGGATGATTCCTCTGAAGGTCGTGCTGCTTTGCTCAATGCGGTTCCTATCTATTTCCATTTTTTGAAGAGTCTCCTCGTAAATGAGGTTTAATCCGCTGCCGCCGTCCATGAGTACTTTGGTAAGTCGAAAGCCGTCCACAATTGGATCGAGACCAAAGCGGCTGGTGCTCGGGCTGTTCGGAATTCGGGTTCGTCACTGGCATTGAAGGTGATAGCCGTGTCGCTTCATGGATTTATTGCTGCCACATGTCAGACATCGGCGAGGCTACGGAGTGCTCGCATACACCTATTATTTGAGGCGAAGGTCTCGAAGACTGTCAATACTGTATTGTTATCCACGGGATGGTGCTCTGCGGTGTTTTGAATGAGGAGATCCTCACCGCTTTTGGCCACCTGCCGGAGTACCCAACATGCTCTCAGGCTGTGTGTTGGTATGGTATCCGCTGTACTGTGGATTTTGCAGGGCCCGTTGAGCCATCCCTCCAATACGGTTCCACGCCCTGTAGTGGGCTTTTGCTTCTTTGTGATTGAATCGGGCGACTTATGAGAGTGCACCCTTTTAATTCGGACTGGGTGTTTAGTCAGAGCCGGATTATCCCAGAATTTTGTTTCGGTTTTCCAGGCACTTTCCATCGCACAGTACTTCCGTACTATGGCCGCCAAGTCAGTGAAGCATGCTATGTCACGGCGACTTATGGCGTTAAGGATTCCCTTGTCCGTGCAATTATTGCAGAAGAATGAGATTGCGTCTTCCTCGCGACAGTCCTTGAACTTGTTCATTACAAGGAGGAATCTGGCCCAATAATGATGTACTGTTTCTTGGGGCTCTTGCCTAATGTGGGAAAGATCGTTTATATCTGGGTGGATGGGTGGATTTGAGTCCAAACCCTGACCCGATCTGAGACCCGGGGGCAGAGGAGTTCTGATCTTGGAAGTTCGGGCTCCGGGATGTTGCCCAATAGGTCTAGCCCGCTGCCTGATTCTAGGTTCAGGGCTTGGGCGATGTCCTTCCATAAACGGGTATCCATCTCGGAGAGCTCGGGAATCCGGACATAGTTTGTCCTCAAGATAGAGGAAGAATCGCTGCGTTGTTCCTCCACCACCGCTATCCGATGAGTGACCGGCGGAGAGTTAATCTCCCTTTGGTCGGGTTTAAGCCCAATCCGATCATAGTCCGTAGCGACTCCCAAACCGGCGATGCGATCCAAAAGCTCGTTTAGGGAAGAGAGCTCCATTGGATTCATCTGCTCGGCAAGTTCCGAGCCGACGTGGAGGCTGTTTTCAATGACCGAGAAGTCATCATCGGTGCAGCAACCGAACGGGTGGTCATGACGAAGCAGCCTAGCCGGAGAGTTTGGCCGACAGCCAGGGCTCCCCAGAGGTGACGTTGTCCTTGACAACGAGATGAGGCATCCTTCCTTACGGTGACGGCACAGTGGAACTCTCGATGAAAGCACCAATGTCATTGTAAAAACCGGCGGATCTCGGGTAGGGGTCCCAAACTGTGCGTCTAAGGCGGATGGTAACAGGAGGCGGGGGACACGATGTTTACCCAGGTTCGGGCCCTCTCGATGGAGGTAATACCCTACTTCCTGCTTGCACTACAAAAAAAAGACACATCCGTGACATTTTGGGCCGAACGAATTTTTTTCTGTCATACATATGACACTTCTATGACGAAAATTGTGACAAAACCCGGCATCATCATAGATGTGGTGGGCTCCTACTTCTATGACAAAAAATCATGACAGAAAATGGGATTTTCGTCCTAGGCGGGCCGGAGACGCAGCTGCATGACATTCTTTGGGCCGTCCATGACGGAAAAAACAATGGTAGAAGCGAGGCGAGGAAAATTTCAGGAGTTCCCGACACGGTGGGAGTCCGGGGCCGAAGCGATGCGCGTTTATCTCGTACACTTATGCGCGGTGTGTGCAGGCGTTAGCTCTAATCAACCCGAGCGACAGACCTTTGCAGGCTACGCGTTATCGAACCCGGCGATCGATCGATGGTCGTTAATCAACCCGATCGAGCGATTCTTCGCTTCTGCCGCTAATCAAGCCGATCGATTGGATGAACAGTGAGCGTTGCGGCTGCAGGGAGGGGGGGTTGGATGAATAGTGAGCGGTGGCGTTGCCTCCGGATGACAGACCCGTGGTGTGGAGGGCTGGATGAACAAGAGACGGTGGAGGGGTGCCCGTGGAGGGTGGTTGAACAGACCCCGTGGTGTGGAGGGCTGGATGAGCAGTAGAGGGTGGAGGGGTGGTTGAGCGATGGCGGTGGAGTAGCGCGCAGTGGAGCCTGGATGAACAGGAGCCCGTGGAGGCTGGAGGAGGTCGACGGTAGCCCGTGGAGGCTGGAGGAGGTCGACGGTAGCCCGTGGAGGCTGGAGGAGGTCGACGGTGGAGATGAACAATATCCCGTGGAGTCCCGTTTTGTGGTACACCACACCCCTCCCGATGAACAGGACCCCCGTTTCGACCGTAGGAGGTCCGTTTCGTCCGTTTTGCGGTACGCCACACCCCTCCCGATCAACAGGACCCCCGTTTCGACCGTGGGGAGGTCCGTTTAAATCCGCTTTTGTAGTACGCCACACCTCCCGATTGACAGGCCCGTTTCACCGTAGGAGGTCCGTTTCCTCCGCTTTTGCGATGCGCCACACCCTCCCGATCAACAGGACCCCGTTTGACCGTAGGAGGTCCGTTTCCTCCGTTCTGCAAAGACGCCAGGCCTCGTTTCCATCGCCCATTCCGCCCAAGCCTCCCGATGAACACGACCACGCATTCCGCTTCGACCCAAATGGTTGGCTCCCACGCGTTCCGTTGCCTCCTGATGAACACGACACATTCCGTTGCCTCCCGATGAACACGACGCATTCCGTTTCCTCCCCATGAACACGACGCATTCCGCTGCCTCCCCATGAACATGACGACGACGCTGTTTCTCCGTTCCAACCCAGCCATGTACACGAGCCCTCGCCGTACGTATGCTCGAGTAGGCGTTCGAGACCCCGCCCGTATGTACACATACGTGGCCTGTCGGAGTAATGGGCCACGGGTAGGCAGACCCGAGCCCCTGGACCTTTCAAAACATCGGGGCAGACTGCGCCCCTCAAGACCCCAAGACGAAGAGCCGCCAGAGAGTTTGCCGACAGAGTCGCCGATTGCCCTCTAGGCCGAGTCCTAGAGACGGCCTCGTAACAAGCCGACTCCAAGCCGGGCGACCTCCAATAAAGCCGGCCAGGAGTCGGCCCACGACTCCGACCACCTCCCGCCCGAGCGACTACGAGCAGGATGGGATAAAGTCATTACGCCTCATCCATCCCCGCTCATAAAGGGCAGGTATAGCCACAGAGCGCCAGACTTGTGACGGAGATCCCGTCCGGCGGCAAGATCATACACGCCGGCCACGACATCAGCCCCGTGGCAGATCCTCGTACTCCACGATGGCTGTCTGCACGACCGAAGACGGCGGATTACCGCTTCGGCGGGAGTATCAAGACGGCGAGAGCGCCCCAAAGACGGACCCGTTGGAGTCGGCCTCCGGTCGGCCGACCCCTCCCACGGGCTCCATGCGCCATTACCTGCATTAAGGCGAGGAATGGCAACAGTGATCGCCCGCCAGGCGGCGGCACTCTTGCCATGACCCCATGACCAAGCTCGCGTCATTAGAAGCACGGCTACAGTAATCTGCAGCCGGCAAGACCCGCCCACGGCGGACAAGGGCTGTCGGCCCCATGTTGGCCGTCGGGGCCCACTAGTCGGCAGCCCAGTCGGCGGAGAAGACGGCGATTTAAGAGATCGATGGCTTGGACCCGCACTCCACTGGATTACCATTGTACCCCCGGGGGGTAGGCCTATATAAACCCCCCGGGGCACCCATGCAAAGGGTTGGAACCTAGTAGTTTTAGACACATACATAGAGGGAGAGAAGAGCTAGCCGTGCCCTTCTCCTTCCTCACCTCGAACAGCTCAAGGAGCATCTTGTACTCACTTTGCCGTAGTGATCATGCGGAGACCCCGCAGAGCAGCAGTAGGGGTGTTATCTCCTCGGAGAGCCATGAAGCTGGGTAAGATTCGCCGGCGTGCATGTCTTCGCCTCATCCCATTTCCAGGCACCGGCGACGTTCTACTCTTCCCCTCCTTGATAAGCCATCCTTTGGCATATGTCGCACCCAACCCCCGACATTTGGCGCCCATCGTGGGGCCTGGTGCACCGTCGTCCGGAGACACGCTGCGGGCGGGAACCCTCTTCCTCCCTGGCGAGCGCAGCCAGCCCGGCACGCCAGACGGAGTCTGCGCCGACGCGCTGCATGGCGTTGAGGTCGCTTGCGCGGCGAGCTGCCTCGCCGAACTAGTCGGCGAGGTTTGCCTCTCCGACGAGCCTGCATCCGACGCAGGCATGGACGGCCCCGAGAGCCTCCTCGCGGGCCTCCTCGAGCAGCTCCACATCGCCGACGAGCCCGCCGCCGACCTAGAGTCCGTAGGCTCCACCGACCCGATGCTGGTCGACTCCGACACCGCGTCGCTCGACGCGTTCCCCACCAACGTGGTGGTCTACGACGATCCTCTCCCTCGCGCAGAGAGCGGCGGAAGCACCGTCACGGAGGTGCTCGTCATCGGTCACAGCGAGCCTTCTGGCGAGGGAGCTCGTGACCCTCTCGACGCGGTTCTGCAAGACCTGACCGCCCCCATTCCGGAAGACACCGACGCTGGAATGCTGTAAGCACGCCGCCTCCAGCTCCTCGTGGGCGCACAGAAGCTGGCAAGCATGAGACGCTTGTCGGAAGCCTATCAGCGCGAGATGGATCACGCCAGGCTGCTCGCCGCCCGGCCCGGGCCTAACCGCCTAAGCGGCGGTCCAGCGGCGTGGCGTAGCTATCGCCCGATCTGTTTGGGGCGATGCGCCCTATATACGCCATGCCCGCGGAGAACATCCGCGCCGCCCGAAGCGGCGAGGCAAGCTGGATAACCCGAGGCGAGGCGCCGCTGATAGCACGGGCGAAGTCCAACTCCTCGACGCTGACCGCGCCAAAGAAGACGAAGCCGGCTGCCGCCGCGGAGGCGCCGCGACGACAACACGGCGACTTGCCTCCTCGCCGAGATCAAGGCGCGACGTCCCGGACGCCGACTGGCGGCGTCCGTGGAAGAAAAAACAAGGATCTGGCTATCAGCCATAGCCGGACTCACATCTCCATCGAGCGCGACGAAGACAGCCACCCGAGAGCAGTGGAGCGGCGGGACGACTATCTGCCTCCTCCTCCCCACAGAGAAAGGCGAGTCTCCCCGCCACCCGTCGAGCATCCGACTCTCGGCGACCGCCTTGGCCGCCGAGAGAAGTCGGAGAAAACGACGCCCGCCACGGATCGAGAGATTCCACCGATCCTGGCGCTGGAAGAAGAAGACGAAGTTAGGCCCGCCCTGTTTGGACCTCGCATCCGAGACGAGCCCGTCCCCAGAGGATTCACGCTCCCCCGAGACACACCCAAATACACCGGCTCCGTGAAGCCGGAGGACTAGCTGGTGGACTACTCCACAGCCGTCAGCATAGCGAACGGCAACAAGTGCGTTGCCGTAAAGTACGTTCCCCTCATGCTCCAGGCACGGCCGGACATGGTTGAACAACGAAGCCCCGCAGCATCAACAGCTGGGTCGACTTCACCGAGGCCTTCGTCCGCAACTTCACGAGCACATACAAGCGATCTCCCAAGCCTCGTCGGCTGTCCTTGTGCGTGCAAGGCCCCTAGCGAGTCTATTCGCGACTACCTCACGCTACTGGCCGAGCTCCGGAACTCCTGCGAAGGAGTGCACGAGGTGCAAGCAATCGAGTACTTCACCGCCGGGTGCAGAGAAGGCACCCTCCTCAAGCACAAGCTCCTTTGCGACGAGCCGGAGACCCTCGACGAGCTGCTGATCATAAGAGACAAATACGCCACAGCCGACTCCTCCATGAAGTCGGAGATCAAAGTCAGTGCAACTGGCAAGGTGGCTCCTCATGCTCCCAGAACTCCGGCTGGCGACGCCTTGATCGGCAGCACAACGAGAATGATCACAAGCGCAAGGCCCGTAGCCGACTTCCAACAGCCGGCGGTGGCGATAGTCGAAGACCAGCAGCGGAGGGCAGCCTCCTCACCAAGCGGCGAAAGGCGTCAAGTCCAACTGGTTGCTGCCTTCTCTTCTGAAGCAGACTCTGGGCCGGACCACCAAGTTCCATAGCGGCCTTGGCCGTCAAATCACACCACCGGAAGTGCCGCTGGCTCACCGGGATCGCCAAGGAGACAGCCTTGCCCCTCCTCCGCTTTCTTTGGGCCGCCGCCACCACCGCCCAAATGACCCCATTAAACCCGGTCGGCGCATACAAGACGACTACCCGTAAGAGCATGGTGCCTACGTGGTGTTTACGGTGTGGTGGCGATCGCCCGTAGCGGTGGCGGCAATAGCAAGAAGTGAATGCTTGATAGCATTGGATACCTCGAATTCATGCACTGGTCCGAGAAGCCCATCAGCTGGAGCCGTGCTGATCACCCAGAGGTGATGCCGAATCCGGGCTCCTACGCCCTGGTCTTGGGAGCCACCCTTGCCACGGATAGGCGGGCTGCTCGCTTCTCGCGAGTACTGATAGACGGAGGCAGCAGCATCAACATCCTGTACAAGGATACGATGGAGAAGCTAGGAATCAAGCAATGATGTGCTTCAAAGACAATGGACCGTGTTCCACGGAATTGTACACAGCGCCTTTCACTGCTCACCGATTGGCAAGATTACGATAGACGTCCTCTTTGGGGACAAAGATCACTTTCGCAGAGAGCTAGTCTGGTTCGAAGTGGTGGACCTCGAAGCCCCTACCATGCTCCTTGGCCGACCTGCTCTGGCCAAGTTCATGGCGGTCCCCACTACGCCTACCTCAAGATGAAGATGCCGAGTACCAAGGGATTGACCGTAGCCGGGCGACTACGTAAAGTCGTCACCAGACATTTGAAAGCAACCCGGCTGGCCGAGTCCACAGTGATCGCGGTGAAGCGACTCTGGATCGGGTTGTGGCAATGACCGCAAGCAGCCGAGATATCGCCTGACCCCAAAGAATTGAAGCTGAGGGCTCGTTCAAGCCGTGCCAAAGAGACCAAGAAGATACCCTTGGACCCGGAGCACCGGAAAGATCTGTTGTCGTGGGGTGCAAACCTCGACAGCAAATAGGAATGCGAGCTCGTCAATTTCCTCCGTGAGAATCGGGACATCTTTGCATGGTTCCCCAAAGACATGCCAGTCTGCAATGAATTCGCCGAGCACAAGTTACATGTCCGATCTGATGTGAAGCCCGTCAGGCAGCTCTTGCGCCGCCTGTCAGAAGAAAAAAGAAGAGTTGTTGGAGAAGAGATAGCCCGGCTCCTCGCAACCGGTTTCATCATGGAAGTGTTCTTCCCAGAATGGTTAGCGAACCCGGTCTTAGTACTAAACAAGAACAAGCAGTGGAGGATGTGTATTGACTACACAAGCCTAAACAAAGCCTGCCCCAAGGACCCGTTCGCTTTGCCAAGAATTGATCAGGTGATAGACTCCACAGCCGGATGCGAGCTGTTGAGCTTCTTAGATGCATATTCAGGATATCACCAGATCAAGCCGAACCCGGCCGACAGATTGAAGACTGCCTTCATCACGCCGTTTGGAGCCTTCGCTGCGACCATGACGTTCGGCTTAAGAAACGCCGGCGCCACCTTTTCGGCGTTGCAGCGAAGTGCCTCCTCAAGCAGCTTGGCGAACGCATGCGTTTACGTGGACAACGTGGTGGTGAAGACGGAGAAGCGAGGAACACTGTTGGAAGACCTCAAGGAGACCTTTGAAAATCTGCGCCGATTCCAGATCAAGCTCAACCCAGAGAAGTGCGTCTTTGGAGTACCAGCCGGCCAACTCCTTGGCTTCCTAGTCTCTGAACGCGACATAGAGTGCAACCCCGTGAAGATCAAGGCGATCGAAAGGATGGAAGTACCCCGCCGACTGCTGGATGTGCAGAAGTTCACCGGCTGCTTGGCGTCTATCACCCGATTCATCAATTTGGCTGAAAGCTCTTCCTCTGTACCAGCTTATGAAGAAGACCACCTTCTTTGAATAGAACTCCAAAGCGGACGAAGCTTTTCTCCAGTTGAAGAGAATCTTGACTACTCCCCGATCTTTGGCGGCTCCGACTCCAAAGGAGCCCATGCTCTCAGATATTGCCGCCACCGGCGGGGTAGTCGGCCACAGTCATTGTAGTTGAGCGCAAGGAGGAAGGCAAGGCGCTACTTGTCCAGAGACCAATGTATTACCTGAGCGAGGTACTGTCGACCTCCAAGCAGAACTACCCCCACTACCAGAAGATGTGTTACGGCATGCACTTTGCCACCAAGAAGTTGAAGCCTTACTTTCAAGAGCATCCAATCACCATGGTTTGCACGGCCCCACTAGCAGAGATCATCGGAACCCGAGATGCTTCTGGCCGAGTGGCCAAATGGGCCATAGAGTTGGCCCCCTACACCATCTATTACCAGCCCCTTTGCGCCATCAAGTCACAAGCATCGGCCGACTTCCTCATCGACCGGGCTGAGACCCGATCCGCCGCCTTGACTCCACCCATTGGCGGATGCACTTTGATGGCTCCAAGATGCGCACCGGCTTGGGAGCCGGGCGTGGTCCTCACATCCCCAAAGGCGACAAGCTCAAATGGCACGCTGCAGATCCATTTCGCCGCCTCCAACAACGTTGCCGAATACGAGGCGCTCATTCACGGGCTCCCGCTCGCGAAAGAGCTTGGCATTCGCCGGATCCTGTGCTATGGCGACTCCGACTTGGTGGTCCAACAGTCATCCAGCGACTGGGATGCCAAAGATGCAAATATGGCAAGCTACCGTTTTTTGGTACAGCAGCTGAGTGGATATTTTGAGGGATGCGAATTCCTCCATGTGCCAAGAAACGACAACGACCAGGCAGATGCCCTGGCAAGAATCGGCTCTACCCGCCAGGCAATACCATCCGACGTCGCCCTTCAGTGCCTCCTTAAGCCATCTGTCAAGCCGCGTCACAGTCGACTCCATTTTTTGTGCCGGCTCCCCACAGAGAAAGTCGGATCCGACTCAAAGCCTCAAAGGTGACGGCAACAAGAATCCTTGCAGACGCCCCCAAGAGCGCGGCAGTCGAAGCCGACCCGGGGACTTCAGAACCCGGCCCGGGGACTGCGGCGACCATTGCAAAGACTCCAATACTCGGCCCGGGGACTGCGCCAGTTGGCCCGGGGACTTCTTCAACCCAGCATGCTGCTGCGGACTCCAACCCGCCGCCTCCCAGCCCAGCCGCCCTCATCCAAGTAGCAATACTGGCAGTCGAAGAAATAGCAGCACCCTCATGGGCCCAGCCCATCCTGAAGTTCTTAGTAAGCGGAGAGCTACCAACTGATGAAACCTTTGCTCGGCAAGTGCAACACCGAGCGGCAGCCTACACTATAGTCAATAGAGAGCTGGTCAGGCGCAGCGTCACCGGTGTCTACCAGTGCTGCGTCGAGTCAGAGCAAGGCCAAGCAATCCTCGAAGATATCCATCGTATGGCGAGTCACGGCCATCATGCAACCTCAAGAGCACTCGTCGCCAAAGCCTTCCGACCACGGTTTCTTACGGCCAACTGCCTAGAAGAGGCCAAGGAATTAGTTCAAAAATGCAAGGGGTGCCAGTGTTCCGCTCCAAGCCGCCTTCAAATTCGCTTCAGCTCAAGACTATCCCCATCGCTGGCCCTTTGCTATTTGGGGCCTGGACATGGTGGGACCATTCAAAACGGCACGAGGTGGCCTAACTCACTTACTTGTCGCGGTGGACAAGTTCACCAAGTGGATAGAAGCAAAACCCATCAAGAAGTTGAATGGTCCTACGGCAGTGACTTTCATCGCCGACATCACGACTCGGTACGGCGTACCACACAGCATCATCACCGACAACGACACAAATTTTGCCAAAGGCGCCCTGGCCCGTTTCTGCGCGACGCAAGGCATCCGACTGGACTTAGCATCCGTTGCCCATCCGCAGTCAAACGGCCAGGTGGAGCGAGCGAACGGCCTCATCCTGTCTGGCATCAAGCCTCGATCGGGTCGAAGCATTGGAAGCGTTCGACCGCTGGCTGGCTTGAGGAGTTGCCGACCGTCCCTCCGGAGTACGTACGACTCCAAACAAGTCAAGCGGCTTCACACCTTCTTCCTCGTCTGACGGTGCGAAAGCCGTCATCCCAACGGATATAGAGTTCGACTCCCCGCGAGTCACCATGTACACGGAAGAGGAAGCAGAAGAAGCACGTCAAGACGGCGTCGATCTGCTAGAAGAGGGCCGACTGTTGGCACTCAGCCGGTCCAGCATCTACCAGCAGAGCCTGCGCCGCTACTACAACAAGAAGGTCAAGCCAAGATCATTCCTAGAGGGCGACCTTGTGCTCCGGTTGATCCAGCGAACAGCCGGCCAACACAAGCTGTCGGCACCTTGGGAAGGCCCATTCATCATCAGCAAAGTGCTGGGCAACGACTCCTACTACGATCGACGCCGTAATCCCCGAAAGCATGCAAGAGGGACGACTCCGACAAAGAGGCGGAGCGACCATGGAATGCGAATCTCCTCCGAAGATTTTCTGATTGATGCAGTATGTACCACGCTACCCTTTGTGTTTGAAGTACCAAGACTCGGGCCCCCGAGACGAGCTCGGGGACTGCCCTCTTTTGATATCTGTATGATAAGAATTATGCCTTTAAGTATGTTACCCTTTGATTATGCTGTTTGGCACTGGCTCGACTAGTCGGCCCGGGGACTCACCCGCCTTTGGCTATGAAATGCTTCTGAAGTCGGACAAGTAGCATGCGGTGCCTAAGCCGTCCCTGTCGAGGAAGCCGTCATGAGCAGAAGCGCTTGTTTTGATGGGCAGGAGTAAGGTGAAACGGGCGCCCACGAAAAAAATGGCTAAGGACCCAAAGCATAAACATAGTTTAAATCGGCTTCCAGCCCGTTTAAGTAAAACCGACTCCTAAGTAGCCGGGCTTGCCGCTTTCTACCAACTTGCTTAACGACTATAAAAACTGGCCAAGTACTTGCCTTCTCAAAAGTAGCCAAGCACTTGACCTGAGGCGGCAGTCCGCATGAGCGGTGCCGATGGGCAAGGCGGCATCTAAGGAAGGCGGCAAAGGAAAAAAGCCACAAGAGCAATAAGTAAGGAAAGATAAAATTAGTATTTACACAAGCTTAGGCCCTTGGCGGATCTTCTGAACGAAGGTTCGTAATACACCCCGCGGGTGGAATTGCGCAAATTAACAAGTTGTTTTAAAAGACTAGCAAACAGATAAAATAAAGGCAAGGCAGCAGCCTAAGAAGCAGCGGATGGGGTCGGAAGGCCGGAGGCGGCGGCGGCGTCAGGCGCCAGGGCGGCTGGCTGGGCGGTCTCGGCTTGATCATCTCCGGCGGCAGCCGGCCCAGATGGGCGCGGCTCGTTGCTAGAGGCGCGGTCGAGCTGTGGCTGGTAGCCCGCTCCGTCTTCTGGCGTCTCCATGCCGTTTCCGTCCTCCGCCTTGTCTTCATCCTCGGCGTTGGAGTCGATCACCTCCGTCGAGTCCTCGCCGTAGTCCGGGTTCATCCCGAACCACTCTGGCGGTGCCTCCCCACCGTCTTCAGCCCGCCAGTGGCGAAAGGCGCCCGGTGTCCGTAGTCGGCGATTGCCGCCAAGACGCCGACGAGGGCGTCCTCCGGCCAGCAGCTCCGCTGGGCTTCGACCGGAACGTGGCCAGCCGGGTCCAGATCCAGCCCGATACCACGCCTTTGACGAACTCCAGTGGCTCGGCGAGCTCCACCGAGCCGCTGAACCCTTCCAAGCCTCAAGGCGGCGGCCGCGACCTCCGGCCGGTCGGCGGTCCGGCTGGAGGTCTGAGAACCGCATGTCCGGCCCGCGAGCAGCGATAGCACTGAGCACCGACCTGCGGCGAAGACGGCGCAACATCTTATGGGCCGGCCGCAGACGAGCCTCAATGCTCAGGAGCTGCTCATCAAGGGTCCGGGGGGCGTTGGCTGCGATCTCAGCGCCACCCGCCCTCCGCGCCTTGCGCTCAGCCTCGATGGCCTGATTGGCCGCCTGCGTGTGACCGGGGAAGAAGTCTGCCAAGAAAAAGAAGAAGCATATTAGAGAAACAGGAGTCGGCTTGACCCATAGTCGGCAACCCAAAAGGAAAAGTAAAAGCAAACTCACCATCAATGATATCTTCGATTTCGTGGAAGCCGGAGGTCAGCTGTGCTTCCCTGTCAGTCCAGGCGGAGCGCTCGCTCTCAAATTCGGCCAGGAGAGCGGCCTCTTTCTTCTCTGCCTCAGCCTGCGCCGCCTTGAGCAGCTCCCTCTGCTCCGCCAGCTGTGTAGCCAGCAGGTCGTGCTCATGGGCGAAGCTTGCCGCCTCCTCCTCTTTGGCGACAAAGCGGTCTCGGCCGTACCAGCTGCCCCTCAAGAGCGGCGTTGGACTACGAAGAATAAAAAAGAAGAAGGGCGCCAAGTCGTCGAGCTAAGAAGGTCGCCAGAAGATCCGCCCGACTACAGCAATACGGCCCGAATCTCGGGGACTACAGCCCGTGGGTGCGCCAGCGCGCCCCCGCGAAGAAGAAAACTCACCTCGGCTCCTCGCCAAGTCAGCAGCCCGCTTGCTCAGCTCCTCAACGTTGCGGTTGAAGGCAGTAGCGCGGAGGTTGTGATACTCCTGCGACAAGAATTCCAGACAGAGGTTAAAAACTTTGAAGTAAGCAAATAAAGTTCCGGGCCGCTTTGCTCATTAGCCGCCCGAAACTCGAGACTACACTCCAGCAGGAGGGCTGCCGCCTCTACGTAGAAGAGCAAGAAAAGTTCGAAAAGAAACATAACCGCACGGGCGGATCGCGATGCCAGTGCGCTTGGAGAGGTTCTAGATGGCGTCGCCTTCAGCCCGCAGCCGCACGGGCGTCCAGAGGCGCCCGTGTTCAGCGGGCCCGTGCCGCCTCGCACTCGCACCCAACGGGCGCAGCGCTTGTCGCCAGCGTCGAGGATGGCCGAAATGGGCGGCGCCGGTCTCCAAGGGGCGCGGCGCCGAAGTCGCCTTCTCAAGACGGCGTCGCGCTGGCGAGGCGACTTGAAGAAGTAGCTGCGCCACGGCCTCGTCGTCGGTCGGCAGCACAGGCGGGTCCGCCGGCTGCTTGCCTCGCGCGATCTCGGACTGCGGTGGAGGCGGCGGAGGTGGCGCGGCCGCGCCCGGTGGAGAGACCTCGCCGCCTTCCCTCCCTGCGACGGGGACCTCACCGCCGACTCCCTCCGACTGCCCCGTGAACTCCGGCGGTGGTGGCGCTGAGCTCAACGGGGTGACGAGCAGTGCCGACTGAAGGCGCGCGGCCTCCTCGGCTCGCCTTTTGGCTGCAGCGGCGGCTTCGACCGCCTTCTCAGTCTCCGCCTTATCCCGACGGGCGGCCTCCTCCTCGTCAGCTTCTCCCCGCATTCCACTCCGTTGCCTCCCGGAGGGCGGCCGAGGTCAACCCCGCCGACTATTGGCGGACGTCTCCACCGACCCCATGACGGGCGGCGGCGACCCTCTCTAAGGTGAGGGGAGCCACGATGAGAAAAAAGACATGAGAAGACCCGGACAAGACGGACCGTAAGAAAACAAGACAGAATAAAAAATACTTACGGAGACCAGCGGTGGCTTCTTCACTTCCTTGCAGGCGGTTAGCCTTCGCGACCGCCTCTTCGCGCTGAGTCGCGGCGGCCGCTCCCCTGAATTTCTTGGCCCGGCCGCCTGGTAGACTCGGCCCGGCCCGGCGCTTCGTCGCGCCGCCTCGACCACCCAAGACGGCGGAGGAGCTTGCGCCTGGATGGCCGGCTTTCTGCTGGCGGCGGGGGACGACTTCCTTCTCGCCGTCATCGTCAGGCCAATCGGCAAAGGTGGCCGAAGGCCTGAAGTCGTCGGCCCCACCTCCTCCCTCGGCGTCGGCCTCCATCGCCGCCACACCCAAGTCGGGGTCGTCGGCATCGCTCTCCGCCCGGTCGGAGACGAATTCACGAGCCGGCCCTGCGGCGCCGGCCGAAGGCGGCATGAGGGGATTCCGAGTCGGAGAAAACCAAGGAAAATTAGAGCCGGATTCGGCTGAAGAAGGAAACAGAGAGGCAAGAGGCGACTTACCAATGGCGGGGAGTGGGTGCACGAGTATGGCTCCTTGCCGAACTGCCATTCCTCCGTGAGGCCGCAGTTCGCCAAGAAGTTCACCGTGTCCACTACCTCCGCGTGGGGCATGTCTTTGGAGCACAGCCGGCTGGGGTCCCGACGGCCGCTCATCCGGCGGATCAGATGAGGTCGGCCTTGAAGAGGAGAACTTCGGCGCGCCACGGCGGCCAAAGAAGTCTGCCCTGGGCCGGGCCTCCTCAAGCGTCATCATGCGAAGCCAGCGCGACGGGCGGCGTTACTCGCGGAGTCAGTGTCCGGGCCCTATAGGACCAGCTGGAGGGTCGGCCCGCCAACTCGCCGCCCACGTAAGGCGGCAAGTTGACCCAGTCACCCTCGGGGGCGACGTTCTTGACGTAGAAGTATGTACGTTGCCACATCTTCACCACCTTGATGAGGGAGATGGTAGGAAAAGGGTTCTCGGGCACCGGCCTCCTCTTGGCGATGAACGTGCCGCACAGAGCCGGCACGCGAGCGACGTGGGTCCCGAGCTTGGCTTGGAAGAATTCCCCCCACAGCTCGATGGTGGGGAGAACTCCAAGAAAGCCTTCGCATAAGGATGCGAAGGCGGCCAGCACTACCACCGTGTTGGGGGTGAGGTGGTGCGGCTGGAGCCCGAAGAACTCCAAGAACACGCGGAAGAAGCCGCTCGCCGGCAGCCCTAGCCCGCGCATGAGGTGCGAGCGGAAAATGACCCGCTCGCCCTCCTCCGGCGCCGGCGTGATTTCGCCCTCCGGCGCGGCGCGGGTCCGCACTAGGTGGCTGCCGGGGATGCGGCGCGTTTGACGAAGAAATTCGATGATGTCGTCGTCGATGATGGAGCCGTCCCACACGCCGGAGCGCGCGGCGGGGGGCGCGGCGGAGGATGAGGAGCTCATCTCCGCGGCGCGGTGAGGTTCGGCGCAGCGAAGCGAGGAAGAAGCCGAGGTTCGGCGCAGCGGAGCAAGGAAGAAGACGAGGCAGGGAGCAAGAGGGAGCAGGGAAGAGAGGGTGCGCGTGCGTCGCCGCCCCCTCCCTCCCCCCGCCTACTTATAGGCGCCTAGGTTGCGAAGCCGAGGGGACGGGCGTGGGATTAACTGCGCCCACGTCCCCACGCCTCGATTTAACCACGGCGTTATCGCGCGCAGTAACGGCGTGAAAACTCAACCGCCCGCACGCATCAAGAGCGGATCCGCTGGCCACGGGGAAGCGTGTAGTGGCGGGTCCCGCCGATGGGCCCTGTCTTGTCACGCAGCGTGGGCTGGCAGATCGCCCCTGCCAGCGTGGCCTGCAACTGCGGCTACCGGGAAGCTTATCAGGCACGCCGCCCGGATCCCGCTGCGACCTTCGAAACCTTTGAAGAGCAAGACGACCCCCTGCAAGGTCGACTCCGGCTAGTCGGCTCAAGATGGAGACGGCGGGCCGAGTCAAGATTCTTCTACCAAAGGGATGAAGCTGTCGAGGCTCCTCGACATGTTGCCCTCGGCGCCTCACCAGCTTCGGGGACTACTGTCGGAGTAATGGGCCACGGGTAGGCAGACCCGAGCCCCTGGACCTTTCAAAACGTCGGGGCAGACTGCGCCCCTCAAGACCCCAAGACGAAGAGCCGCCTTCAGAGAGTCGGCGACAGAGTCGCCGACTGCCCCTCTAGGCCGAGTCCCAAAGACGGCCTCAGGACAAGCCGACTCCAAGCCGGCGACCTCCAATAAAGCCGGCTACAGGGAGTCGGCCCGCGACTCCAACCACCTCCCGCCTGAGCGACTACGAGCGGGATGGGCTAAAGCCGCCTCGCGCCCATCCCTGCCCGCTCATAAAGGGCAGAGTATAGCCCTGAGCGCCAGATCTTGACGGAGATCTCCGTCCGGCAGATCTTGTTGCCACACCGGCCTGACATCAGCCTGGGCAGATCCTCTGTACTCCACGATGGCTTTGTCTGTACGACCCGAAGACGGCGGGACCCGCCTGTCGGCGGGAGTACCGAAGACGGCGAGAGCGCCCCAAAGACGGACCCGTTGGAGTCGGCCTCCGGGAGTCGGCCGGCCCCTCCCACGGGCTCCATGCGCCATTACCCAGACAAGACAGGGAATGGCAACAGTGATCGCCCGCCAGGCGGCGGCACTGTTGCCATGACCCCATGACCAAGCTTCAGCGTCATTAGAAGCACGGCTACTGATAATCCGCATAACCGGCAAGACCCTTGGCCAATGGACAAGGGCTGTCGGCCCCATGCTGGGCCGTCAGCGGGGCCCACTAGTCGGCGGGCCCCAGAAGTCGGCGGAGAAGACGGCGACTTAAGAGACTGACGGTTTGGACCCGCACCCAGCCGGATTACCATTGTACCCCCGGGGGTAGGCCTATATAAACCCCCCCGGGGCACCCATGCAAAGGGTTGGAACCTAGTAGTTTTAGACACACACATAGAGGGAGAGAAGAGCTAGCCATGCCCTTCTCCTTCCTCACCTCGAACAGCTCAAGGAGCATCTTGTACTCACTTTGTCATAGTGATCATGCGGAGACCCCGCAGAGCAGCAGTAGGGGTATTATCTCCTCGGAGAGCCCTGAAGCTGGGTAAGATTCGCCGGCGTGCATGTCTTCGCCTCATCCCGTTTCCAGGCACCGGCGACGTTCTACTCGCCCCCTCCATGATAAGCCATCCTTTGGCATATGTCGCACCCAACCCCCGACATGGCCGTATTTTCTTTCTTGCACCCTGGCCGCTGTACGTACGTGTACATGCTACGTGCGCGCCTCTACTACTTAAACGCGTCGCCGCCTCTACATCCACCAAGATATATGTACGCACCGTTCACGACCGTAATGACAACGCCACGCGGCGCTTCGACCAGGTGGGTCCCGACCGCCGCACTTCCTTGCGTCGCGAAGATGTAGCTGGTGGGTCCCAACAAATGTGGGGCGAATTGTTTTTTTTTTGCTTGGACGCACTTCCTTGCGTGCGAAGATGTAGCTGGTGGGTCCCAGCAGTCAGGGGGGCGAATCGTTTTTTTTTGCCCGGACGCACTTCCTTGCGTGCGAAGATGTAGCTGGTGGGTCCCAGTAGTCAGGGGGAAACGTTTTTTCACGAAATACAGTGGCCCGTCCGGTGGGTCCCAGCTGTCAGGTGGAGGAATCATTATTTTCCGCATAATAAGGATGCACTTGCTTGCTGCGGCCATGGACCCAGCTGCCAGCCTCTCCACGTACAGTCCACGTCCGGTGGAAGTCGTTCCTTGACCACGTTGACCATGCCGCACCGAGAGCACCAGGGCGGTGGACAACAGTCAACGCCTAGGAAGGGGACGACGCGGAGCCAGGGAAGACGCGGCAGTGGAAGCCCGCGCGAAGAGGAGTACGAGGGTTCACTGGTTCGGCTGCGGTGTGAGGCTGCCGTCGCTGCAGGGCCTGGCCAGCTGTGGGAATAGTAGGGGGCGGTGAGGCCTCCGCGGCAGCACATCCGGCCACGGGAGGCAGGACCATGCGACACGACCGACACTGCTTTGGGCGGCTGGAGCAAGAAGACCAGAGGTTGAAGAAGCACTACGGCCGTTGGATGAACATCGTACGGTCACTTGAGCTAGAATCGTTTATATTGACTAAGTTGACAAAGCCCTTCGTCCCCGTCAACTTAGTAGGCCCACAAGTCAGCCTCCCACCAAGGTGGGTCCCAGCTAGCAGGGGGGTTTTCATTTTTTTTGTGCGTAATAAGGAGGCACTTCTGGTGGGTCCGAGCTGACAGCAGGGGGAACGTATTTTCATGAAATACGGTGGCCCGTCGGGTGGGTCCCAGCTGTCAGGGGCAAATGTTTGTTTTGTGAAATACTGGTGGGCGTCCGGTGGGTCCCTGCTGTTAGGTGGAGGAATAATTATTTTCCATGTAATAAGGAGGCACTTCCTTGCGGCTGCCGTGGACCCAGCTGTCAGCCTCTCCACGTACAGTATTCTTCCAATGGAATTCGGTCGTTGACCACAGTGACCACGCCGCACCGAGAGCACCACGGCGGTGGATGACGGCGAGGCCTAGGAAGGGGAAGATGCGGAGCCGGGGAAGACGTGACAGTGGATGCCCACGCGGAGAGGAGTACGAGGGTTCACTGGTTCGGCTGCGCTGCCGTCACCACAGAATAACATGGGGTGTGGGTGAGTGGAGTGGAGGAATGGCCTGGCCAGCGGTGGGAGTAGTATGGGGCCGGTGAGGCCTCCGTGGCAGCACAGCCGGCCACGGGAGGCAGGAGTAGGCGGCACGACCGGCGCTGCTTTGGGCGGCTGGAGCAAGAAGACCAGAGGTTGAAGAAGCACTACAGCCGTTGGATGGACATCGTACGGTCAATCGAGCTAGAATCGTGCATATTGACTAAGTTGACAAAGCCCTTCGTCCCCGTCAACTTAGTAGTCCCACTATACTGGGTCCCAGCTAGCAGGGGGAGTATTCATTTTTGTGTGCGTAATAAGGAGGCACTTCCTTGCATGCGAAGATATAGCTGGTGGGTCCGAGCTATCAGCGGTGGTAACGTTTTTTTTCATGAAATACAGAATCCCTTTCGGTGGATCCCTGATGTAAGGTGGAGGAATCATTATTTTGCGCGTAATAAGGAGGCATTTCCTTGCATGTGGCCGTGGACCCAGCTGTCAGCCTCTCCACGTACAGTCCATTTTAGATGCATGTCGGTCGTTGACCATGTTGACCACGCCACGCCGAGAGCACCAGGGCGGTGGACGACGGCGAGGCCTAGGAAGGGAACAACACGGAGGCAGGGAAGACTCGACAGTTGTTTTTGTTTCCCACGCGGAGGGGAGTACGACTGTACGAGGGATTACTGGTCTGCCCCGCCGTCACGGAGAATAACAGCAGGTGTGGGTGAGTAGAGGGATGGCTAGGCCAGTGATGGGAGTATTGGGGCGGTGAGGCTCAAGGCCGGCACAAATGACCGCAGGAGGAGGGAGTAGGCAGTCCCGGGCGCTTGTTTGAGCGGGCCGAGCAGGAAGAGCGAGATTGAAGAAGACAACGGCCGTTGGATGGACATCCAACGATTACATGTGCCATCTGTGGAAAGCCTCAAATCTGTGGAAAACAACATACAACCCATCTGCCATTATTTTAAATAATTTACAGCCCATTTGCTAATTCTTACGGGTTTTTGGAGCCCATATTCTTTTGTTAGCATTACAGCCCATATTGTGGCCATGGTTAAAAAAATTATACTGAAATTTTGCATATGTCCGGTGATGCGAACTGTTTTTAATCCCGAAATTTCGAGTCATATTCAAACTGATTTTAAAAATAAATGTATATCAATATAAAATCCAATAAATTGTCCATGCATAAAAATCAATGCAATTTAAAATCTCGAAATGAAAAAAAGATATTTGAAACTAATTGCCGGTTTGATGTGTTTTAAAAATGTACAACCCATTTCTCATTACTGAAAGGCCATTTTCTCGGCCAGCCGAATGAAGCTCTCCTCGTCTTGAAAGATTTGCAGCCTAACATGCCTGATAAAGCGACTTACTTGACAAATCACAAAAAAACTGGGCTAGCCATTTTCAGACAGAAAAAAAACTACTGGGCTGGTTTGTGGTAAACATAAAAGAAAAGGCTGTCTAGACAGGCCAGAGTGTCCTGCACAACCCAGTTAACACCCTGCTTCCGTCTCAAAAACAAATTAGATAAATGCCACTCCAATTATGGCGATTCATAAAAATGCCACTGCAATTTCCAAACTTTGAAAAATGCCACTGCAATTTTTGCAAACTTTGAAAACGCCACCGCAGTTTGCAAACTTTGAAACGCCACTCCAAACTTGAAAAATGCCACTAGAAATGGCATTTTAAAAGTTTGGAAATTGCAGTGGCATTTCTTGATACACCAGATTTGGAGTGGCATTTATCAAATTAACCCAAAACAAAAATAAGCTGAAAGCTCTTTGGGTCCTGGTGTCACCGCCACAGTTGTGCAATTCTCTCGTTTATTGACTACGTTGACAATGGCATGGGATCCAGATGTCAGAAATCCACTAGGAGGAGCCATTTTTTTATTGTCTTGAAATAAGGAGGCACTTGCTTGCGTACTGCCATGACATGGCGGGTCCCTGCTGTCATCCTCTCCACATACAATCATCTCCTGATTGTGTACGCGTCAACTTGCTAGGCCCACAAGTCAGCCTCTAAACCCGTGGAGGACAAATACAACCCATTAAAAAACAACCCATTCCATACGTTCAACCGGAAAGTTCAACATTCGTGAGCAAAGTAATGTGTCTGATCCATATATAGAGTAATCGAACTTCCACGTTGACAACCATCATAGCCAAGTTAACTATCTACTCCCACTAATACTCTAGTAGCGTACAAGTACTAACTTACTCTTAGCTAACTAGACGATGTCAGCCGCCATCTGTGGTACACGCTAAACGCCGGCACCGGCGTCGTGCGCCTCGCCTCGGACTTGCAAGAGGTGCGATAGGGCGCGTTGCTCACGCGCGTTGGCCCTTTCCATGCCGGCATGGTCCACCGAAGCTTCGGTTTCCAAGCGGGAAACCCACTTGACAAGCTGGTAGTAAAAATCGGCGTCGCAAACGCGTGCATGCCCGACAGCCTCTAGGGCTATTTGGCGGGCGCCAGCCTCAATGTAGTCGGCCCAGTTGCGGGCGCTCAGCTCGCGACTCAGAGCGTCGGTGTGCTGCTGCTCCATGTCCCGCTGGCGGCGCAAATCGGTGATACGCTGCTCCTCCGCCAGGCGGTCGCGCTCCAACAACTCCTGCTCCTCCGCCATGCGGTCGCGCTCCAACAACTCCTCATCTCTGCATTGCCATCTATAGACAGATAGAATGCCTCCTCCCTCCGTCAGCCTTCCGGTGAAAACCCAAACACTAGTTCCGGCGGTGACCACCTCCGGTGTCGCCTACCGCGGATGAGTGGGGGCATGGCGGACGTGGCGAGCGATGTCGGGCTGGTGGGGGCTTATGAGGATATGGCAAGTTGGGTCACGGTGGCACCGGAGAAGGCCGGGAAACAGTACTTATAGGCGGAAGGTAGCGCGACGGTCATCGGAATTCAATGCATAATGGCATAGCGCGCCAGCTTGCCATGGAAAACTAGAGAAACTGAAATTATGACTGTGCCATCCCGTCCGTGCAGGTCGCACGCCGGCATGGCGGTCAAACGAGTGCACTCGAATCATCTCCCTCCTTGTCAATAATGATTCCACGGATTTAAAAAGCCCGCAACAATTAAAGCGTATCTTTTTTTTGTATTAGTTAGCTGCCTTAATTACGGCCAGCTGCATGCATGCACTCAGAATCGCTCGCAGGCAGTACGAGAAGCAGCATGCAACGAGTCGCAGCCGAGGGCACGCATGCAGCCACTTAAATCGCTGGAATTAATTAGGCTTAAACTTCTGCATGCCGTTAATTATTGCCATGGCTTGGTCTTGCTGCTTTGCTCACGGGACTCATGAACCCGGACGGAGGGAGTACCTTGGTTGGTGAGAGGTTTGAATTAAGCACTTCAAACCGGAAATGAGGTACTAGTACGTGCGTGATCCGCTATTTATTCATGTAGGATTGAGTAGGTCGTTTCTTGAATTGAGCCCTACAAACCGGAAAGGAGGTAGCACGTGCGTGATCTGCTATTTATCCATGTAGGATCGATAGTGTAGCTTGTCAGTTTCTTCAGAGGTAGGCATTTTTATCCGTGTAGGATCGATAGTGTAGCTTGTTAGTTTCTTCGGAGGTAGGCATTTTTATTCAAAAAACTGCCACTTCAGATCTTGCGTCGCAAATAAAACTGCCAGGAGCGCATTTGTAGGCTAGCTAGTGATCGATCAGTAACTTGTAAACACTGAGCGAATAGAAATAAGTAATCATAATGCATCTCAATGGTTCATAGATCATATACAAATATGTAGCTCCAAAAGCAAAGATCAGCCACTTCGGATCTTGCGTGCAATTAAAACTAACTAGTACGATTCCCATACATAAGATCAACATGTTAATGCATCTCAATGATTCACAGATCATATACAAATATGTAGCTCCAAAAGCAAAGATCTAGAAAAATCATCTGCTCTTCCTACTAACATGGATGCTTCTCTTGGCCAACATTCAAGACAGATCGAAAGACAAATTTGTTTGTGAAGTCTACAATTCCTCTTGCAAACATAAGTGGTTTCACCAACAATTTGGAACCATGAGAATGAACCACACATGATGGAGGAACATCCACTGCAATATGATTTGGTCTTTTCTCGATCACACCGCGAGACTATTTTCGGAATACAAACTTTAACTTAGGCAAAATGATGCCCATTGTATAATCAGACCAAAGCAATGAAGCACCTAGTGTTGGCCAATAAATAGTACAGTACTACTTTTCTGCAGTCCATGAAGTGACTATCCAATCTTTTCGTGTCTATTTTCAAATGGCACTGCATGCAGTGACTATACTATTCTCTTGTGAAGTTCAACCAAAATTGCGGACACTTTGTTTGTTTACCAAATAGCAACGGGCAGACATCTCTGTCTGCACAAATATCAAGCAGCTAGTAAACATATACCACACCTTGTATTTTCGGTTTAAACATGTCTCTTCTGCTTAGCATCTGTCATGTTCTGCACTGGACAATCTGATACAGTTATGTTTTGCCCTGGAAAATTTCATACTGAATTGATTTGCTTGTTCAGAGCAGAAATATAGCGCCTATTCTTCATCAGACCAAGGATATCCATGTTCGCAGTGATGGAAGAGGTGAAATCGATACAACCGAAATTGAGCATCCAATCATTGAATCCTGTCCTGCACCTCCAATGTAGGTCCACCCTGCCAATAAATTCAAATGCAAACCACTAGTATTACTATCTAATGATAGTACAAAAAGAGTAGCAAGATAGTAGCAAACCATGTATCTTCGTAATGAACAGCTCATAGTGCCACCAACTGGATATAAAGGTTTGGAAAAAAACATGCTCCTAATGTTGAACCAGTTGGACTTTTTGTGCAGTTCCACTAAAATCGAGCATCCCTGTTTGCATAGATATTGAAAGTGTGATTACTCTAAAAGTGGCACTAGTTGACGCATAGACTCACAAATATAAGCATTCCAATTTCTTAATGAGAAAAGGTAGCAAGACTGTTTCTAACCACCTGTTTGAAGGAATAAATAAAGCAACAGCGGCTGATGTCAGGAAAGCATACATAGTTTTTTCTGAAAAACTGAGCCATTCCCGAGCTTTCCTCTTCTTTTAAGCAAATTTTGTGTAGTTCTACTAAAATAAAATGTCATCACCGCCTTGACAATTCAGTGACACTGTACAAAAGGAAATGACTTAACATTACATCATGATGTCAGGTATGTAGTCGATGGCATTAGAGACAAACATACAGACCTCCTCCGATAACATAATGAACATTAATTTTAACAAAGGTGTGACTAGCTTTCTTTGGGATAATTTGAGTGAACTCTACACCCTTTGTTCCTTAATATAAGACGTTTTCGCGGTTCAATTTAAAGTACCCAAACGTCTAGTATTTAGAAAAATAGGTAGTAGTTTTCTTGAGCACATATCCGGAAAGCTTGCCACACTTTATTTATGTCCATACGCTAATGCAACACCATTCGAATACTACAAATATACACTAATCCAAAGGGCTAGTGCAACAAGAGAGTAGTTAGTTTATTACGAGTGCAAAGACAATGGTTTTACTTGAGCAGATTTCAATAAACACTAACCTTTGGAAGGTTTCTATAAGAATTAACAATACAAAATGTAAAGGTAACAAGTTTCAGCATTGGTATACTAGCTGTGCATGAGCATTAAACCAAATACAAAATTCTGAAGGTAACTAGCATTATTATCTAATGACAGTATAAAAAATTGCAAACCATGTACCTCCAAGGTAAATATCACTCCGAACTCGGGGGGACCTTAAAAATTGCTATCCCAATCTTGATAATCGATCAAACATAAAAACTTGATTGAACGAATCATGAGAACAGCCGGAGGAGGAGGTGCCCACTCTTGACCTTTCCTCTTGTCTTCATAATTGTGCATGCGGTTTAACCAAAATAAAATGACATCGATTGCCTTGGCATTTTGGTGACACCGTACAAAAAATTAACTTATCTCATGAAAGTGAGGTATGTAATCTATAAGCATTAACAAAGGCAAAAATCAAGGTAGTAACAAGTTTCATCGTTGGTATCTTTGGTATGCAACACCATTAGAATGCCTTAGCTGAAAAATCTTTAATACATCCGCAATCAACAGCTAACCCTGAAATAATCCAGTGACATTAAATGGCATTGCTTAAATTTATCGGTGGCATTAGACTAAGAGCGGTATTAGTTAAATGTGGCATCACTTTAGTAGTAGCATTGCTTGACTGACTGCTGGCATTATACTAACAGCAAAAACAGTGGCAATAAGAGCATGTGAGGCCCATTCGGACAATGGGTGCACCAGTACGATGTACCTCCACGGACGTAGAGTGGTGAGGGAGGTATGGTTGCCCAGAGCAACAAATATCCAGGCAGCATATGTGGATTACGTCCCATTTTTGTTCTCTTTAGCCACCTTTTTCCTATACGAGGAAACAAACCGATCGACCTGGTCATTCTCTATTGCGTTGTCATTCCTTTCTACCCTTCTTCAACCAAGAGACATGAGACTCATTCCTTAGCTACTGATTTTCCCCTTTTCAACCTAGATACGGGTTCGATGCCTACTCACTTGGACAAGATCTGATCTCCCTTCCTTTCCTTATTCAACCCGAGACATTGATTAGTCTGCATGAAGTAGGGTTTCCTTTAATAGTGCAAATTATGGTTTTCGCTCACGTGGCCAGCAGAGCGAGAGGATAGCAAATTGGGAAGATGGTGGAGTGGAAAAAGATCCACATGCAGTGACGTGGCAGATGGGGCAATAGAACAATGTTATGGTTCGAAAAGAGGTAGCATACCTGAGGGTCGGCGGGAAGTGGCTTCGCTCGTGGTCGTCGTCCTCCACACACACTACGGCAACGAGCTTGGGGACGGAGGCCATCCCGCGCGGGCGCTAGGTCTAAGAGGACGGCCTTGTCGTCAGTGCGTGACCTCGCTCGCCGATGACGAGTGCGTCAACGCTGCACGTCCTTTTCATCCCCGGCGGATCTGTGACCACCGGTGAGGAGGGAGAGAGGGGCCATCTTTTTTAGATCTGGAGACAGGGTGGTAGTGTGAGAAGCAAGTGGGCATCCCTTAGCAAGAAAGCGCTGAAGCTCCATTCTATATATCTTTTTTATACTACTAGTACTGGAGGTGGAGTAGTGGTAGAGTAGTTTATATTTTCTCTGCGTATAGTACCAGTTAGTCGTGCTTCAAAATTGATCGGCACGCCATTAAAAAAAATAAAGGTCGATAACTAATGCGGCACCTCGGGCCAACGCGGCCAGATCGCATTTTGCACGAGAAATTACACACCATGTTTTGTTGACATGTGGTCCCATTCCAACATATCAGTGCGACGATAGCGAGTAGTAGGAGTATTTCCGAACGGACGTGTAGGCCGGGGCGCCTCTTCGTGAACCGTGGCAAACTCGCAACCGTCCACCGACTCTTCGCCTTTCCCTCTCGATATGGAATCGCCGTCAGCACTCTTCCTCTCCCTCCTCCATTTTCCTTCAGCCCTTCACCCTTTCTTCTGCCATTGTTTGATCGTCTTCTCCATGGAGGGAACAGGCCGGAAACGACCCCATTATTCTTGCACCCATCTGAAAGATGACGTGGTGGAGGAACTCATTGATCGGTGCGACGTCATCACCTCGGCTAGCATGGCAGGTTCGTTCAAGCCCATTCTCGACTCAACTAATAACATCATTACAAGGAACCCAAGATCAAGGAGCGGTTTGATCTCCCCTATCTTCTTCGCCGTGACCCTGATGACTGGCGCCGGCACGACGGAGGCCTCGCCCTATGCAAGTTGATGCCGCTTGATAATGATACGATGATGTTAAGATGCCATCACTTGAGGGCAAGGCTTGGGCGGCGCAAATGGAGATTGGGTTGTTTACATTGGGTCCAACTGCGAGTGGGAACTTGTGAATCTGTACACTCGTGACCGGGTTCCACTTCCAAAAATCTCAGCAGACTGCCCAGAGGTTGAGCACAGCGGTATTGTACACACTTTCAAATGCGATCATGGTGACTGTCTTCTATGGAAGATAGCAATTTGTCGAGTTCCCAACCGCTCTTGGAATTACAACACTATGAAGTTGTTGCTATCTTCGACAAGCTTGTTGCCGTCCTTGGTGGTTTGAGTCGATGGATATTGCTCAAAAATTAGTTTCTGTACACGGATGAGTACTGTGATGCAATTCAATACGAGGGCCTTGTGTTTGCTGCCACCACTGTCGTGGCCTTTGTTTTACATGGGATCCTCGTAGTTTCGGTATGTTTGTCTTCCACCGTAATTATAATTGTTTCATCCACATGCATGCGGGTTAGCAAGTTTCCCGTTACTAATTAACCTCCTTCTTGTGTTTCCAAGCTCCTGTGAACATCCCACCACCTATACTTGAAAAATTTTATAACCAAGGGGGAGATGACGATGGTGATGATCACAAGCATGAGGACGAGCAACACCCATATACTCTGTGGCGCCTGGCAACTAATTCCGATGGATCACCTCTTCTTGTGTGTATACATCCCACTGATGATGTTACTGCTAAGGAAGCAGGTGTAGTCTCCCATGGTCGCACTCTCCGGACCTATTCCAACACCCGTTGCATGGTATTCGGGATGGATACTAGTGTGCTAGCGCCAACTCCTTCTCCCTGGTACATAATTGATAGTCTTGGAGAAAACTCGCTCTTCCTTGGACAAAATTATCCGATGATGGTGAAATGCGATCCAACTGCTGTTGACACAACGTTACTAGTACCATTTGTGAGAAGCAACTGTGTCTATACCTCGGACATTTGGGTGGTTCCCTACCTGCATCGATATAGTAGTAGGCCGCTTCAGCCTGGATGATCACTCCTGCGTTGGTCTCCAGATCGACAATAGATGGCCCGTCCCAGAGAATCACTTATGGTTCAAAGCAAGCATTTCCAACGCCGAGGAATGGTTGAGTTGAAGTTCATTCCGTTGCTTGTTATTTGTTGTGTGGTGAAAACTTTAGTATTTATAATGTATCCTCGTTGTCAATGTGGGTTGATGACCTGTTGTATGTAATAAAATGATATGCCTGTGATAAACTTACTAAATTTATGAATGGCTTTTGAATCGCTTCTCTGAGTGAGTGGTGCGACGAGGCAAAAAAATATTTTCCGAATACATAGTGAGGTGGGCCATATGTTAATGTGTTCACTGTACGTAACCAGCACCTCGAATCCTCGATACTAGTACTATATAGTACAGTAAGTAGTAGGAGTAGTAGGGTGGCATGGGCCAGAACAAGCATTCACGTCCAGGAGTACGACACACGCCACCACCACGACATCCATCTGACACCATATTATTTCTTGGAGTCCGTGCTAGAGCAATCTCTTCAACCTCGTCATTTCTCTAACTTCAGCCATCGCACGGCGGGCGAGGTGGGGGTTTACCGATAGTCGGTTTCCTTAACTGCGGTCCCACTTGTAAGGCCAACTCCAACGCACGACCCCAAACATACCTCCATTTTGCACGAACTCCAACGATAATTTTGACTAGAAAAGCAAGACCAAAGAAAACAAGAACCACAAGAATACATTTACTACTCCTATAAGTTGGATTATTGCCTTCTCGATGCATTCATTGTTGATCTGCGGAGGCTCAATCTTGCGTGCTTCTTTCTTCTTTGAGTGTAAAGAAGTAGACGTTGCTTCCTCGCATCTAGTCTCATGTCTAGCCTCTATTCTAGTAGGAGTATCAACAAGTGCACTAATCTCATCTCTAGCCTCTGTGCTAGCTAAAAGTGATAGAACATCTACTAAATTGCGCTCTATCAATATGGATGTACTCTTCTTCCCAATACAAAAACTTGCATCCATTCTACTCCCCCTGTTGCACAATACATGCCTTCTATTTGTCAAAATATATATGTATCTAGACATATTTTAGTATATAGGTACATCCATTTTTGGACAAATGGAAGTCAAGTATTTTGGAACGGAGGGAGTACACAATAAATTTTTTAAGTTAGCACAACTAGTCTAATCCGAGAGCACAACCGAAGATTTGGTCGAGTTCTTCCTCCTTTTGCCGACACGTGGGACATCCAGCATCCAGGTCGTGTCATGAAAGAAAATAGAGTGGTAGTTGAAGCCACGAGATGTGCATCTTGGGTTAAACTGTAAATAGAATCTTACTACTCTTGAGTAACTCCAAAAGCGGCCACCGAAGATCTTTATTAGATTTGTTTTTCATCACCAGCACGTCGAGGTGAAATATGTGCAGGTTCAGTGGGTCCTCTTGCGTTTTCACTGACATGTGGGGCCACATGTGAGCAAACAGACGATGGGATCCGCGCGTCCGCTGGCTGGCTAAGAAGAGAGATAGAGGAGGGCTGAGCACGGACTGTAGGAAATTTGTTCTACGTACCTCGATATAGGCTCGATATAGTGCGGTGGCATGGGCCATAACTAGCATTCACGTCTAGCAGTACGGCAGACGCCACCCACACTTTCGGTGTACTAGAGTAGGGGTACCCTAGTATCCCGAACTTGTGCACGGGCAGTTGCAGCCCTCCGCGGCAAGGCTTGCCGGGTGCTCGCCAAGGTCCTCCGTGGTTCCTTTGGAGCCATCCAAGAACACAGTATTCAAGCCAAGGAGACAAGGCCCCGGCAAGAGGAGCTTGCCGGGAAGGCCACCCAAGGCACCTAGGAGACAAGGCCCCGGCAAGAGGAGCTTGCCGGGAAGGCCACCCAAGGCACCTAGGAGACAAGGTCCCGGCAAGAGGAGCTTGCCGGGAAGGCCCGGTGAGCGACAAGCTTCCGGACGCGACAAGACAACAACCGCTGACAAGGCGCTTTGCCGCGGACCACCACCGTGTACCTGCGCTCCAGCACATCCACTAACGTGTCGCCTCGACCTTTCCAGCGCCGTGGCAAGAGGCAGCGCTGCCGGAGCGCCGGTGGTAAGCGGCGCTGACAAGATTGCCATCGTGGCGAGCGGTGGCGTCCCTGACGGTCCCTGTTTGCACTGTTAGGGCGACGTAGACGGGCATTTAATGCCTTTGTCCCCTGCCGTCAGGGTTAGGTATGATACAATGTACAAGTAGCTGTACCAACCACTCCTTTTCCATTTTTACCCTTGTCTACATTGCCACCTGTCGGAGACCCCTTGAGCATATAAAAGGAGGCCCATGCGCAACGTAGAGGGGGTTTCGAGGTTCGAAAGGCTCGAAGCCAGAGAACACTCACGCTCGATCTCGTTAGCAGCTTGGGTGTACTGTAGCACTAAGCGCTCCTGAGCAAGAACTCAATACACTCAGACATGCAGCAGTAGGAGTGTTATCTCTCCGGAGAGCTCCGAAGCTGGGTAAACCGCTCGCGTGCCTCGCCTCGATCTGCTCTTCGTGCGACCTTCGCCCCCCGCCGAACCAAAAGGGGCTCGGTCCGCCGGTCCCATAGGTGTTTGTGGGTCAGATCAGCCTCCCCGACATCTTTGGCGCGCCAGGTAGGGGGCGTCGGGATTGTGTGAACCTGATCCGGCGTCCACACGAGCTAGATCTTCATCATCTTCATCGACATGCCACCGAAGAAGAAGGCTTCGGCGGCGGATGTTCCGTCTGCGTCGAACCCACTCACCACCGAGCAAACGGGTGGTGGGGTAGACGCCGGCGGAAGAATGGACGTCGACGAGGGAGCCCACGGTGCTGCCAAGTCCAAGGACAAGGCTGCGCAGACCTTGGCGTCTGTACATGCACCGCACCCGTCTCAGGAGGCGCGGGACCTACAGCGTCATGGTATTCACAACGCCATACGCTCGTTGGACCAAGATCGAGATGGTGGATCTCGGGATGCTCAAGACCAGCATGCACGCCAACATCTTTGGCGCGAAAGCGAGGCATCGGTCGCTGGGCGGGATATCGCTCCTTCTAACATAGTTAGAAGTCCGAGCATATCCGCTCCTCGCGCCGCTCGCCATCGCCACCCACCACCACTCCAGCAGAAGCTTTGGCAAGAGCTCAACTGCTCTGGATTACCCTCCAACAGCCGACAAGGTCGATGAATGGAGGCCACCATTCGAAGTCTCATCGGCTTTGCCAACGGCGACGCTCCGCTGGCAGCCGAGTGCATCGCTGCCGCGCAGGACTGCCAAACACGAGCCGGTGGCGACGGAACCGTGGGGTGCAACCACCATGCACTCTCCGCCCGAAGGCCAAGATCGCCGACTCGCCGGATCCACCTCGGCAATGACTCCACCGCATCATCAGATCCACGAGCTCGTCGCGATCAGCGCCAAGTTCTTCACGAAGCGGCAAGAAGAAGACGCTCGAACTCGCATCGAGCGCCGAAGAGAAGCGCGGCGTCAATCCGACCAGCGCGATGGGCCCTCTGTCGACATGCATGTGCCAGGGGAACCATGCGAATTGCCGTACGCGGTAGGTTGCCCTGCGTTCACTCGTGAGCTGCGGCAAATCCAGTGGCCCAACAAGAAGAATTTCAAGCCAGACGTGCCAGAGAAGTACGACGGCGAGACGCATCCGTCGGAGTTCCTCAAAGATTCTACACCATCGCGGTGCAAGCTGCCGGGGCGAGACGACAAGATCCTGGCCAACTACTTCACCGGTGCTCAAGCCCAATGTCGGATCCTGGCTCATGCACTTGCCGGACAATTCCATATCCTCTTGGGCAGATCTATGCCATCGGTTTGTCGGCGCCTTACAGTGACCACAAGCCCCATGGCCAAGAAAGCGACCTTCATCTGCTCACCCGGAAGGAAGGAGAGCCCTCGCGCAAGTACATTCGGAGATTCAGCCGTACAACACAACATCTCAGATGTCCACCTCGCCGCGATAATCAGCGCGTTCCATCGGAAACGTCTGCGAAACGCAGGATGCGGAGGAGATGGCGATGTGCAAGATCGAGACGTCGATGAGCTATATGCCCCGGCCGACAAGTGTGCACGTCTTGAGGAAGGGAGGAGACTCCGGAGAGAATACTGAAGCAGGAGGATCGATAGTGAGGAGACCGCCCGGCAAAGAAAAACCGGCGGCGGAACAACAGAAGAAGAAAGGCAAAGATGTGCTAGTTGTTGAGCAGTCCGCAACGGAGGTGGCGCCAAGAAAGCCAAAGCTGGTAGCTCCGGCAAGGAGGTTGCCGGCACCAACTGCCAGCCGTGGCGGTCGCCGACAAGCGGTGACGGCTCCAACAAGCGATCTTGCAAGATCCACCGCACCAAGGGCCATGACCTCCGTGAGCTGCAAAAGGTCGAGCAGCTTGTCGAGCAGCAGAAGGCTGAATACGAACGACGCGACAAGGAGAAGGCCCAGGAAGGTGCTGGAGGAGCTAGCAAGAAACGTCCCGACCGAGGAGGACGCCGCGGCAAGGCCAAGCGGCGGCAAGGAGACAGACCTCCCCATGGCCGCGACAAGGATGAAGACGACGACGATGATGAAGACATGGATGATGACGAGACCGATGAGCAGGAGTTCCAGAAAGCCACAGAGGTCCTGTGCGTTGACGGCGGTGCTTCTCTGCATACTTCACACCGCCAGCTCAAGCGGTGGATGCGGGAAGTCAATGCGGCGTAACCATCCGCCGAGTCACGCAAGCCTCTGAAATGGTCCAAGACGCCTATCATCTTTGATATTGAGGACCACCCTGATCGGCGTAAGCTGCGGTCGGTGCTTGCCGATGTTGGTTTCACCAACTATCCGCAACCTCAAGGTCACTAAGATGCTAGTTGACGACGGGCGGCTTGAACTGATCTCCTCCGCGGTGCTCCGAAACTCCGGATCCTCGATGGCGAGCTCGAAGAGACCGGCACATTCCAAGGAATCAATCCGGAAGGAGCAAGCGAAGGAAAGATCACGTTGCGGTGACATTTGGTAGCGAAGTTGAACTTCAGGATCGAGAGGGTCACTTTTGGCGTTCTTGACTTTCCATTGCCTTACAATGGGATACTTAGCCGCCCAAAGACTCGCCAAATTCATGGCAGCCTCTCACTATGCATACAACATGTTGAAGATGCCAGCCCGATAAGTGTCATCTCATCCTGGCGACAAGAAGGATGCTCTTATCTGCGCCGACAAGATCTACCGGAAGCAGCAGCTGCGGCAATGATTGCAAGCCACTTGCGGTGAAGCTCCCGGGGCGAAGAAGAAGACCAAGTCCGGCAAGAGCTCTGATGCCCACTCCGGCAAGCGCACCTCTTCGGAGTGCTGCGCTACCGTCGAGGACGCACCATCGAGCTCCACCGGCGAGTGTAAGAAGACGATGACAGCTCCACCAGAGACCAAGAAGATGTCCGCCAAAGAGGACGGCACCGTGGTACCTTCACCATCGGTGCCACTCTCGGCCCTAAATAGGAAGAAGCGGCGCTCGTTGCTTTCCTGGCGAGCGAACGTCGGCGTGTTTGCGTGGCAACCGTCGACATCCCCGGTGTTCCCGGGAAAGTAGTTAAGCACCATCTTGCCGTTTGTCCTCATGCGCGGCCCGTCAAGCGAAGAAAGTCGAAGCGAGCGTTGGGCGCCAAGAATTCAACGCAGAAGAAATCAAGAAATTGAAGCGGCGGGCCTTGTCGAGGAGTGCTCCATCCTACGTGGTTGGCCAATCCTGTAGTTGTATGCAAGAAGGCAAGCGGGAAATGGAGGCTTTGTATCGACTTTACCGATGTCAATAAAGCTTGTCCCAAAGACCCATTTCCCTTGCGGCGCATCGACCAGATTGTTGACTCCACGGTGGATGTGATTTGCTTTCATTTCGGATGCATACTCGAGGATATCATCAGATCTTCATGGCGTAAGAGGATGAGGAGAAGACTGCATTCATCACCCCATGTGGCACATATCTTTGTTTTAAACGGATGCCTTTCGGATTAAACAATGCTGGTTCAACATTTTCAAGAGTAGTCCATGACGCTTTTGAGCCGCAAATGCACGTAAATGTGGAAGCCTACATGGATGACATAGTGGTCAAAAGCAAGGACAAAGGCGACTCGATTCAAGATTTAGACGAAACCTTTGCAAATCTGCGCCAAGATCAACCTCAAGCTCAACCCCGAGAAGTGCGTGTTTGGAGTCCCCTCCGCAAGCTTCTCGGGTTCTTCGTCATCTCGGCCGGGGAATTGAAGCCAATCCCGACAAGATCAAGGCCATTGAGCAGATTGAAGCACCAAAGCGCGTCAAGGATGTCACGAAGACTTGTCGGTTGCGTAGCTGCTCTCAAGAGTTTATCTCTAGGTTCTGTTGGCGCCCTGCCATTTTTCAAAATTTTGAAAAAGGCAGGTCCTATGAAATGGACTCCGAAAGCGGAGGCTGCGCTGCAGGACTTGAAGAGATACCTGTCCTCCACTCAAACACTTGTCACACCTAAGCCACAAGAGAAGTTGCTGCTATATATAGCGGCAACCAATCAAGTGGTTAGTGCTGCATTAGTAGCGGAGAGGGAGGCGGATGATGAGCTAGCAACCATGGCAGATGCATCCGGCGACAAGGTGGGGCTTCACCGCAAGCTCTGGTCCCGACAAGGATGGATCTATCTTGAGGCGCATGAGAAGATGCGAAAAAGAATGGTGCAGCGCCCGGTTTACTTTGTCGGTTCCCTTCTGCGAGGGGCTAGGTCAAGGTACTGGTGTGCAGAAATTGCTTTTCAGCGTCCTCATGGCCTCGAAAGCTGCGCCATTACTTCCGGGCACATGAGATCCACGATCGTCACTGCGTTCTCCGGCTGAAGAGGATCTTGCAAAATCCAGAGGCAACAGGCGGGATTGTCGAGTGGGCCTTTGGAACTGCCAAGCTTGACCTCAAGTTTGAGAGCACTTCAACTATCCAAAGCAGAGCATTGGCGGAGTTCATAGTAGAATTGACCCCCATGCAAGATGACGAAATGCCAATGAAGAGCATCCCCGTCAAGGAAGCCAGCAAAGAGTGGCAGATGTACTTTGATGGTGACTTCTCGCTGCAAAGGCGCTGGTCTGGGCGTGCTACTTGTTGCACCCACCGGAGAGCACCTCAAGTACGTAGTCCGGATGCACTTTCCCAAGGAGCAAGCAACAAAACAATACCGCAGAGTATGAAGGTTTGCTTGCCGGTCTCGAGATCGCAGATGAACCTTGGGATCAAGAAGCTCATTGTCGTGGGTGACTCCACGACTTGTCATCCGCCAAGTGAACAAGAGTTATCAAAGTCCGTTGATGGAAGCTTATGTTGATGAAGTGAGAAAGCTAGAAGAGCACTTTGACGACCTACAAATGGAACATGTTCCAAGAGCTCAGAACGACATTGCCGATGGCTCTGTCAAGTCGCCGCTACACTTAAGTTACACAATGGAACCAGGGATCTTTGTGCTCAAGCTGACTCAACCATCTCGTAACGCCATCAACGGACAGAGCAAGAAGAGGAAGTTGATCTCTGGTGACTATTTTCCGCAGAGCTTCGAAGTGCCGTCAAGAAGGTCCTCAAGATCAACGCCAAGGGTGCCGAGGAGCGTCCGCTCCGGCAAGCCCTAGGGTTTGTTCCGTTGAAGCGAGCGCTCCCGACAAGTTTTGCTCCGCAAGCTTGCCGGGAACGTCAAGCTTCGGCTGAGCCGCAGGTTCTCGCCGTGGAAGCAGATGTTCCGCAGCAGCAGATGTGCCTTTAGTCCTTGTTGTCGAGCCGCAAGCTCCAAAGCATGGGCACAGTGGATTGTCCGCTTCCTTGAAGCAGGAGAACTTCCCAAGAGCAAGAAGAAGCGGAAAGAGTAGCCCGGCAGTCAAGTATGTACCAGTTTTGTCGACAATACACTGCATGTAAGAAGACTCAACGGTGTGAAATTGAAGTGTATTCACCGGGAAGACGGACAAAGGCTGTTGGCAGAGATACATGGAGGCATATGTGGTCACCACACTGGCGCCAGAGCACTTGCCGGCAAAGCGTTCTGGCAAGGTTTCTTTTGGCCGACAGCCCTCCAGGATGCAACTGCACAAGTAACCAAGTGCGAAGCGTGCGGTTCCATTCCAAGCAGATACACCAGCCAGCTCAAGCTCTCCGGGCGATCCCTTTATCCTGGCCATTTTCGGTGCTGGGGGCTCGACATTCTCGGCCCCTTTCCCCGAGTTGTCGGGGGCTTTGAGTACTTGTACGTTGCAATCGACAAGTTCACAAAGTGGCCGGAAGTGGAAGCAGTGAGGAAGGTGACAACACAGTCAGCAGTCAAGTTCTTTAGGTCGATTGTTTGCCGTTTCGGAATCCCTAACATGATCATCACCGACAACGGCACGCAATTCACGAGCCGCACCTTCATGCAGTACGTCCAAGATCTTGGCGTCAAGGTCTGCTTCGCTTCTGTTGCTCATCCGAGAAGCAACGGTCAAGCGGAGAGGGCAAATGCTGAAGTGCTGCGCGCGGGCTCAAGACCAGAACTTTCGACGGCTGCACAAGTGCGGAAGAAATCGATTGAGGAGCTGCCGGTGGTTCTTTGGTCGATCAGGACGACGCCAAATCGAGCCACTTTCCAGACACCTTTCGCTCTAGTCTATGGAGCAGAGGCAGTTCTCCACACGGAACTCGTATACGGATCACCTCGAGTGCTCGCTTATGATGAGCTTGAGCAAGAGCAGTTGCGACAACATGACGCGCTGCTCCTTGAGGAGAGATAAATCTTGAGCTCTTTGTCTGAGCTGCTTTCGATACCAGCAAGCTTTCTTGCGCTGCTACCATAGCCGCAAAGTTAATGCCGTAAGTCTCGAGGAAGGCGACCTTGTTCTTCGGGCGCGTTCAGTCCGCCAAGAATTCCAACAAGTTGGCGCTTGAAGTGGGAAGGCCCTTACCGGGTGAAACGAGTCACTAGGCTGGCGCTGTCCGCCTTGAGACCGAAGATGGCATTCCAAAGGAGCAACTCTGGAACATTGAGCATCTTCGTAAGTTTTACCCGTAGAAGCGCGGTTGCGGAACCAGTTCCAAGCAACCACCTTTTGTACAAGTCTTGCCGATGTTGCATGTAATCCTTTGTACAAAGCCGAGCGCAAACCCGTGCATAAGTAAAGCTAATGTGCTTCACACATCTTGTCAATTTCATGCTTTCTACTTCTATTTTGCATGCGTTATCTGACACTTTGTGCAGCACCTACCCCCGGTAAGCAATAACGAGCCATAAGGCTCCATATCTTTATTTTCTCTTCTTTCTCTCAAAGAAAGGAAGGTTCCCTCGCCTACAAGTTTGCCGGGGGGAAAGGAGAAGATAATGGTGTGGACCAAGCGTGGCTCAAGGAAGTCTGGCCTTACGGGGAAGCAAACGACAGAAAAGCTAAGTTGCTAAAGTTTGAGCAATTAGTTTTAAATTTTTTAAGTTATCTTCCTCGAACGACCGTACTTTGTATGGAAAACCTGTGCGTAGAGGAACCAACTCGTAGCTAGTTGCTCCCTTATTTTGTTTCGAGTCCGCTCAACAACTTAAGTGAGCTGCGACTAGTTGCGACAAGGTTACTTGTCGGAAGCGGCACCGCCAAAGAAGCTCAAGGCGTCCGTGCCTCAGCGCCATGACCTGTGTGCCTCATACGACAAGTTCCCTAAAAGCGTAGGGCAAAAACATACGAAGGAAGGAATCAAGTAAAGGAAATAACATAGCAATCACTACCCGAAATAGAGTTATGTTACAAGATAGCTTGTCGCGGCTCTAATAGATTGTTCTCATAACATGACCAGCAGCAGCAAGAAAAAGAGAAAGCGGGCGGCCTAATCTACGCGATCGCCCTCAACCCTCTTGATCCCGCTCACCCTGTCCACGATGGGTGCGACAAGGGTCTTGAGCGCCTCCACATCAAGATCCGGCGGCAAGGACTTGAGGACGTTGGTGAGGTTGAGGCTCAGATTGGAAGGCCACCTTCATCAGCACCTTTTGAAGAGCTCCCGCATAGATCCGGGCGCGACTCCTCGGCCAGCCGCTTTGGGATTTCTTCCCGAGTCGCTGGAGGGCCGTCCCACGCCCTTGAAGAACAAGCTGAGCTTGGCGCTGGGTCGGAGGTGCTCATCGGAGGAATATCCAAGATCCACCATCCCAAGGCTGCGCCCGGCTCACAGCCGATGGCTGCAACAACATCCACGAGACCCTCGGTCCGATGCTCCACATTCTCCTGAAGGTATGCAGGCGGCACCAAGACTTCGCCAAAGCGCCTCGTCGGCCTTGATCTTCTCCTTCAAGGCCACCTCCTGCTCCCTGGCGCCGTCCAGCCTGAGTCAAGGTGGTCAGCTTCAACTCAAGATCTGTGTTGGAGTCCTTGGCGGCGCCGAAGCTCCTTGCTCCTCTCGGCGAGACGGCCCTGCAGCTCACCAAGAGTGTAGGCGTCCTTCTCGGCGCTCATGCTTGAGTGCAGCAAGCTCCTCGCCGCTCTCCTTGAGATTGGCCTCCGGCTACATCACCTTCGTCTCCAGCTCCTTCTTGGCGGCCTCGGCAGCTGCGGCAGCATCCTTTGCTTCCTTGAGAGCCCCGCCAAGTGTTTGCTCGCGCGTAGCTAGATCCTCCTCATGGCTGTCAAGATTAACCTTCTTCTGCGCCAACTCGCCTTCCTGTGCAGATAGCTTCTCGGCGACAAGCCGCTGTTGCTCCTCAGCTTCAGCCTTCTCGCGGAGAAAGGCTTTGCGCTCCTCGGCGAGTCGCTCCCGCTCCTCTGCCAGGGACCGGAGAGCTTCCTGGTTGAGGCCCCGGAGCTCCTCCGGGCGCTTCTCGATGTCTGCTCCCGCCTTCGCGACAAGTGCTTCCCGGGATTCCAGCTTGGATTGTCGGGCGCGGTAGAGCGACAGCAGCTGCTCCTCCTCAGACTCGCCGCTACTGCTGCTTGGCGCGTCGACCAGCGTCAGTCCAGCGGAGGCCAGCAGCTCTTCATAAAAGTTTCTCCTTCGCCGGCGCTCGAGCTCGACGCCCATGGGAGCTTGATGAAGACGCTATCGCCGCCTTCAAATAGGCGCTGGCTGGGGCTCTTGAACTGGCACGCTGCAGCAAGCGGCGGAGGGATCGGCGGTCGGCGTGGCGCCTGGCGCTCCTGCGGCCTCGGGGCCGTCGGTCGATCGCCGGACCTCGCCCGGCTCTGCGGCGGCAGCTTTGGTGGCCTCTTCGCCGGCGGGCTCGTCAGCGCCAGCTTCTTCTCCGATGGTAGCGGCGTCGTTAGTATTGCCGCGCGCGTCCTCCTCGCCGGCGGCCTCGGTCTCCATCGGCTCTGTGGCGGATGGATCTGACAACCAGAAAATGAAGAAAAGTCAAGCAAATATTCAAAAAGAAAATCAGAAGAAGAACACAAGGAAAGTTTTCAAGCAAGGGGATTACCTTCTGCAGTCACGGTCTCCGCCACCAGGGGATCGCTGGTGCTGTCCCTTGCCGGAGAGCTATCCCTTGCCGGAGAACTGCCCCTTGCCGGAGAAGTCTCCCTTGCCGGAGAACGCTCCCTTGCCGGGGAATCCTCCCTTGGCGGTGTAGTCGAAGCAGAAGGCATGTCAGGAGCGGCTTCAGGGCACTCCTGGTAAGGCTGCTCTGCTCCTACACAAATCAGCAATCAGATATCAAGAAGAAAGGGCACCCATGCACGCCCTAACAGCAGGAAGTAAACCATATACTTACGCTGGGGGGCTCTTGTTGAGGGGGCTCTTATTTGAGGGCTGCTTTGAGGAAGAGTTGCCGCGTCCGGCAAGGTGGTCTCGGACGCGCCTCCTGCTGTCACGGTGGGTTCGTCCTCGATGACAATCACCGGGGCCTTGGCTCTCTTCGATGCTCTCTGGGCCAGCGTCCTGAAAAGGAATGGGTTCAGAGTGAAGCATATCAGATACAAGACAAAGCAACAAGCCGAAGAACTACAAATGTTGCAAAGAATCTTACTCTTCTTCTTCCTCGTCGGAGCTGAGCGCAGAGAGATCAAATTCTGGCTCGCCTCGATGCAGAAGCGGAGGAGTAGGTTCCCTTGGCGCTTGGCGGAGCAGCGGCGGTCTGTGATGGCCCCGCTCCGGTTGCCGCAGCCGGGCGTGAGATGCTCCTCAGCGGCAAGCGGTGCTTGCCGCGGTGGAAGCGTCCGCGGCACGGCGGTCATTGACCCGTCTGCCGCCCGCTTCGTCTCCGCCTTGCGGAGACGCCTTCTTGGTGGAGCTGGGTGCTCCGCTCGCTGCAAGCTGTCTAAAGGAGGGAGGAGGCGCCCTCGGGCGCTCGCTCGACTCAGCCGGCCCGACAAGCTCTTCCTCGCCCGGCAAACTCCCTCGCTCGACAAGGCTTGCCGCCTCTGCTGCATCTGCCTCCTCCATGGTGAATCCGAACTTCGCCCAGCGGCGGCCGCTGCCACCTCTTCTAGCTCGGTGGCGATCGCAGCGCATCTCATCATCGGTGGTGTCGCGGGTGAGGCTCTTACATTCATCGTAGGCGGACCGGCACTTCTACCAGATGTCAAAGAACACTCGCACGACGTCATCTGCAGGCTCTTGCCAGGTTGGAGCGATTCCATGCGAGTCGCTGCTAACGGCATCATTGCACGGATGCGGTCGAGCGAGGAATTGTTGCACATCAGGACGACATTCCTCGGCAACCTGAACACTCCGGGATGCTCAGGATCGTGCTTGAACAGCTCCAAGAGCATCGCGTCCAGTTCCACGACAGTGAAATTGAAGTTGAGGCCCGGGCGCAGCCTCATGATATCCGCCGCATTGTGGAACTCCCAGGCGGGTCTCCTCCTCTCCTGCAGGGGGCGTCGCGGCGACGAAGAAATCTGCGCCAACGGGCGCCTGATGAGTCCGGCAAGCCTCAGGCGTAGGATCCGGATGACGACAATCTTCAGCCTAGCGTCTTCCGGGGCCAGACTGCTCCAATCGTTGCCGCGCACTACTGAGGTTTGGCGCTGGGCGGTAAACGGCTGCGGGTTCTCCTCGACAATCCAGCACCAGTCTGCTCTCCACTCATCCCATTTGCTGCGGAGCTCTCCCTCCAGATAAGCTTCCTTCTTGCCGTCCTCGAGATCCAGGCGATCCCACCGGAAAGGGCTCCCTCTCTCAACTCGGGGCATAAAGAAATGGCGGAAAAGGGCTACATTTGGATGGACTCCGACAAAGTTTTCGCAGAGATGTGCGAAAACTGCCATGGTCAGAACAACATTGGGGGTGAAGTCAAGGAGGCGGAACCCGTAGGTGTTCATGATATCGCAGAAAAATTCAGAGAAAGGCGGGCAGAGCCCGCAGTAGAAGAACAGCGCGAAGAAAGGATACCCATTCGGAGCCAGTTCCGAAGCAGTAGCTGGGAGTACCTTCGTGCGCGGATGCGCTCGCGTCTCCGTCGACCAGAAGAGGTAGTAGTACTCCCTCAGCTCCCTCGCGGCAAGCTGGGGGGGAAAGATTGCCCGCTCCTTCCGCAGCGCCGCAAGCCGCTGCGCCTCAGCCGACTTCACTGCCTTCCCCTTGTCGGCTTTCGAAGCCATGGCGGAGGTGGTGAGGGAGATCGACGGCGTTGGTGATGCTGGTGGCGATGAAGTGAGCGCTGCTCTCTCTTCAGCCTTGGGAAGAAGTGGGAAGCAGCGGGAGTTTTTCGAGATTGGACAAGAATCATGGCGAGATGGGCGGACTGCCTGTTTCCCCTGCTTATAAAGAGGGAGGGGGCGGACGTTCCGTCTTTCCGAATAAAGAAACCACCCACGATCTCTCACACGACGCCGCGTTCGACGCGTGCCGTTCGTGGAGGGCGTGGTGGGTCCGGGGTGAGTTGCCGCGTAACCCAGGCCGCGCGTGCCCGTGCCCTGTTTTGGGCCTGGCCCAACAGCGCTCGGCACCGTGTGTGGCCCAGGCCCGGGGGCTCCTGTCGGTGTACTAGAGTAGGGGTACCCTAGTATCCCGAACTTATGCACGGGCAGTTGCAGCACCCCGCGGCAAGGCTTGCCGGGTGACCGCCAAGGTCCTCCGTGGTTCCTTTGGAGCCATGCAAGAACACGATATTCAAGCCAAGGAGACAAGGCCCGGCAAGAGGAGCTTGCCGGAAGGCCACCCAAGGCACCTAGGAGACAAGGCCCCGGCAAGAGGAGCTTGCCGGGAAGGCCACCCAAGGCACCCTAGGAGACAAGGTCCCGGCAAGAGGAGCTTGCGGGAAGGCCCAGTGGCGACAAGCTTCCGGACGCGACAAGACAACAACCGCTGACAAGGCGCTTGCCGCATCACCACCTGCGCTCCGGCACATCCACTAACGTGTCGCCACAGGACCTTTCGGTAGCGCCAGCAGCAAGAGGTCAGCATGACCAGCGAAGCACGATGGCAAGCGGCGCCGACAAGATTGCCATCGTGGCGGCGGTGGCGTCCCCGACGGTCCTTGTTTGCCTTGTTAGGGCGACGTAGACGGGCATTTAATGCCTTTGTCCCCTGCCGTCAGGGTTAGGTATGATACACTGTACAAGTAGCTGTACCAACCACTCCTTTTCCATTTTTACCCTTGTCTACATTCCCACCTGTCGGAGACCCCTTGAGCATATAAAAGGAGGCCCATGCACAACGTAGAGGGGGTTTCGAGGTTCGAAAGGCGCGAAGCCAGAGAACACTCACGCTCGGTCTCGTTAGCAGCTTGGGTATACTGTAGCACTCAGCGCTCCTGAGCAAGAACTCAATACACTCACACATACAGCAGTAGGAGTGTTATCTCTCCGGAGAGCTCCGAAGTTGGGTAAACCGCTCGTGTGCCTCGCCTCGATCTGCTCTTCGTGCGACCTCCACCCCCCACCGAACCAAAAGGGGCTCGGTCCGCCGGTCCCATAGGTGTTCGTGGGTCAGATCAGCCTCCCCGACACACACGAGTCCCATCCGACACCAATTTTCTTGGGGTCCGTGCTACAGCCATCTCTTCTCCCTCTTGTTTTCTCAGCCATCGTGCGGTGGGCGCGGTGGGGGTTTGCCGATAGTCGGTTTGCTCAACTGCGGTCCCACTTGTAAGTGAAAATGCAACACCGCACGCATTCCCGCTTGAGCGGCGTGCCGGACCAACCGCGGTGGGGGTGCGACGCGAACACGGCAGGCTTTTCCTTTTGAACTCGTAACTTGTAAAATTTGGTTCTGCTCCATGGCGCGACCGATAGATAGAAAATAACGATTTTGCCTAGAGTAATGAGAAGTTTGGTTCTGGTGCCGTTCATGCATGGAGTATGTACGAAAATTATGAAGTTGATGCGAAAGGTAAGATAATTACTGTAGTATCATATACTACTACATGGATTTGACGAAAAGATAAAAATACATACGGATTCATCAATGACATCCTCACGCCCTAGTGCGTTGGGTCACCAACCGACGTGTGAGGAGCAGCGGCGTTGGCGGCGAGCTCAACGTGCTTCAACAAAGGTTGCCGTCCAAGGTTGCCCTGCGGTCCAAGAAGGCCAGCGTCCTATCATCCTCCTCTTGCATGTAGTAGTCCTTGTGGATGATTTGTGCGTGGATGTGGGTGATTATGTCGATGGTGTCTTGCTGCGCCAGGTGCTATGCAGCGAGCGCGACCTCGAGGTGAACATTCTCCGGCACGACGGCAGGCAGTCGCAGGGCCACCAGTGCGTCGAAGAGGTTGTCACCATAGTGGCCGTTGAGGGTGGCGGGCATCGTAGAGCCAGGGCGTGTCGGCTGGAGGCTTACGTCAAAGTTGTCCGCAAGCTTCTTGACGACGGTGAACTTGTCGAGGAAACCAACGAGGACCTCATCGAACAAGGAGACGAAGCTATCGTCCAAGCGGCCCCTCGCCTTGGCGGCCTCAAGCAATACTACCTGGAGACGTTCCTCGGTGCCGGGCTGCAGGCCGGCATCGTGGACCATCTGGCACAGCCGGCTGATGCTCGCGCTCATCGCCTCCATGGGTCTAGCTTAGCTTCTAGTCATCTGATCTTGCGATTCGAGTGATCACTCTTGCCCTTCGTTAGCGTGCGTAGGTGCGTAGGATATCGTACTACTCCTAGGCCCTCTACTGCACCTGCCTTTGGCTGTATGATATGTGGGCCAGCCACCCCCTAGGCCAGTGTCATTCACCCAAAAGGCGATTGCCGTAAGTCAATGAAGCTGCGTCCCCCTCCGTGCCGGTGCAGTATAGTCATCTCACCGGACCTCTAGTTGGGGACAAACGAGAGAAGTTTGATGTTTACTGGTTTATTGGTCCCCTTTGCATTTTGCGCCAAGTTTTGACCTTTGATTTAACTAATAAAATGTTAATGCATGTAAACAAAAATGTTGTGTAAGTCACCTTACAAAAACCAAATAATCCCAAAATACTTAGGCACGGTGCATTAACTCCCTCGTTTCTTATTTCGTGACATATCAAGCAATGAGAGATGTGGGCCGTGCATGCTTTCAATGACTTGAGACTACCAAACATGACATGCAGTGTTTAGTTCATTACATGTAATCCTATTAGTACTCTAGTTAGCGAAAAAACATTAAGTTCTCTCGCTGATAGGAATAAAACACCATGCATTTATTTACAGAGGGAGTAGTACATTTTTTGTGACATGCATTACTAAATATTGCTAGTCAAATACTAAAATCCAGATGGACGTGGTAGTACTCCTAAATCCAGACGGTGGTGCTACTGGTACTAGTAGTAGTACTACCAATGTAGTAGTAGGAGTACTAGCAATGCATTACTACCCGTTGGTCAAATTATTACGTCTTTGCTCCTCACAGTGAAGTGACAAGACCCTGCACCAGAGATGACACCTGAGCATAGGCGCCGTGTTCGGCATACCATAGTCAGCCTCACCGTCTGCAGTCACTATCATCATGGCTGTAGTGCTAGCCTGCTTACAACTACCCCTGTTCGACATAATTTCCTGTGCGTAGATGTCCGTGCATTGAACGGAACACCAAGATTGGGGGTGGACGGCTCCGGCAGCGGCCATCGCGCCAGATTTTTCCATGGCCTTCTAGATGTGGTGGGGAGTAGATAAGGCTGATTGTGAGAGACAAGGAGTTGTTTGTAAATAGGGAACAAGTGCGGGCATCCTTTTGCAAAAATGGAGAAGCTTGGTTTGTATGCGTCAGATCTAGATCCGGCCAATTTGTTGGTGAAAGATGGCAGGCACAACATCATCACCAACTCATGACATGTTTGATTCGCAGGATTTTGAAAACGCAGGAATAGGACACGACAATATTACAAGTTTCAAACTGATATTACAAATCTTAGGAGTAATGCTGCACCTATGAAGATTGAATTACTAGGAAGTTTACGTAAGAACTTTTGTTACTTTAGGTGGATGCAACATTATCGTACAAACTAAAATCCACCGCCCTGACAAGTCACTAATGGGCAAATAAGTTTTCGAGTCTCTGGCCACTTGATGTTTCAAAAACAAATTCAGCTTCTGCGGAGACTTTGTCATTTAGGCTTAGACGCTTGCGGTGATCAGCACGCCATTCATTCTTGCGCCAGAGAAAGCCAAACCTCATTACCTTGAGCACACTTGCCTCCAGAACAAAGAACCTGGCCAATTTAATCTCAGATGTGCTGCCTCGGTAGTCGATCAAATCAATTTCTGTAAGATGGAGATCAAGGCATTCCATGAGATTGTTAGAGTGCAGCACATTTTTCACTTAATTTCGTGTCTTTTTTATCTGCAAAAGAAGATAACATATTAGAGCAGCTGGCTATATAAGATTGCCGTGTCATCAAGAGGTACCAATATCATTCGCTCATACGATAGGGTTGGCTGGCTAGTGATAGGGTTGGCTGGCTAGTGATATTTTTTTCACACTCTTTGTCTAAATACGGATGTATCTAGTTACATTTTAGTGTTAGATACATCAGTATCTAAACAAATGTAAGACAAGAATTTTGGGACGGAGGGAATACTACCTCGTATTTAGTATAAAATTTTGACCATAGATTTACCTGAGAAAATGCCAATGCATGTCACTAAAAATTACACAATTTGAAATTATGTTCAAATACGAATCCAACGATGTAGTTCTTAGTGACATGCATTAACATTTTGTCAGTTAAATCTATGGTCAAATTTTGATACTACAAAATTGGAAGAGTAAACCAGGATGGAGGTAGTACTTACTCTTAGGGTAACCATAGAGTTAATGGAGTAGTCTAAGTTACTTTCCACTATGACTAGCCTAGGCTACTATAGTAGTACAGCATAAAAACGATGCAGGTGATCATGTGAGAAAAAAATACTTAAAACATTTCTTTCGGTGCAGTGCGTAGATGCAGTTATGAACACTACACTTGTCATCGTAATTTGGGAAAATTAAAAATGTGAATTTCAAGAAGATGGAGAAGAAGATGAGTGTTGTACCTGAACGATTACGGATCCAATAAAGAGTTCGGAGAATTTGGCAGACGAGTACACCAACGCTGTCAATTTCAGCACGTCAATGACCCTGATTTTTGTTGGACCTTCTAGATCCGATACAAGCAATCTCTCAAGGAAATGCGCATTCTCAATGACCATAACGTGGAACATCTGGAGTGATCTCTTGCCAATTGATGTCTTGTTGCAGGGCCAGCAAGACACATAAATCCATCGGAGATTAAATCGAGGCGATGTGGAGGCTAATGAACCCGTGGATCTGCTCAAGGCGAAGGTACTCGGCCTTGATGCAGCTGCGGAGCAGGTACTCCATATCCTTCTTCAAGATGACAACGTCGAAGAGGTCGAGCTGCTTGAGTTGAGGGAGAAGTAGGGCGGCGCGGCATTAATCTGGGAATATAGCAGAGCTGAAGGCTGGCGGCACGGCGTTGGCGTCGAGGCGGAGCGCGGACGGCGGCAGAGAGCGACATCGTCCAGCTTCAAAGCTGAGCTCCTCGAGCTGATCTAGGGCGGGGGATAAGAACCACTCGTCGAACTTGGGTTGGACCTTGTAGTTGGTACTGAACATGCGGACGTCAAGGCGTCTGGCTGGCCCATGGTGTGATGAAAGGATCTTGGAGACTGCGGCCATGCGTTTGCAATCCCTGTCGCAGAGGCAGCTGTCGATGGTGAGGTTGAGGGGGACGCAGCGCCAGAGGGTGCACCACCGCCAGGAGAGCAGGGCGGTCCGCATGGCAGATTTGTTGGGGAGGAGGCTGATGATGATGAGCAGCATGTCATCGGGGAGGCTGCTGATGAAGTCCAGGCTTGCCAGATGCGGTTTTGGCTCGAGCCGCCTCCGCTTGTTGGCTGCCTCGCCGTCCATCTCAACCGGCAGCGACGCTGGTGTACACGTGTGCTGGTGTGTGTTGTGTGTCTTTGGGTGTCTTGAAAAGGCCCTTCATACATGCATGCCGCCCAGCGGTGAATTGTCTTGTAGTCGTCCTTCGCGCGCAAGAAGTTTGTCCTCAATGCGCCCTCAATTTACTAGCATGCGGGGTGCTACCCCGAGTGGTTTAAACTTTGTTTACTTCACCGCGTGTCAGATGGGCCTCTAGTTTACTTATTTTCACCCACTGCCACATGGGCCAGCACACGAAGATACAGAACACGAGCTGACAAGGCAGCATGTGTATTGGTTGACCGGTCAACTAAACAATATACGGAGCTATAGGCTGACACAGTGAGCGTATAATCCGTCGGTATAGAGAGTTCGAGTGAGAGGGGAGACCCGTGAGAGATAGCAGAGAGAGAGAGAAAGAGCTACTCCCTCCGTTCGATAATGTAGTTCCAACATTTTTTTAAGTCAAACTTTTGAAACTTTGACCAAGTTTATAAACAAATTACTTATATCTACAATACCAAAGATAAATGATAGTACGAAGTAAGTATATGTTGTGATGAATCTAATGATCGTTCAGATGTAAATGTTTTTCTCCACATATACCTGGTCAAATTTTTTGAGGTTTGACTTTTCAAAACATCCATATGCTTATGGACGTGATATAGTCCCTAACTAGAGAGAGAGAGAGAGAGAGAGTGAAAAAAGTGTGTGTGCGTGTGTGAAAGAGACATGGACAACACACGATATAAGTAGAGAAAAAGCATGCGTGTCTTATGCAAACATATCACACATGCATCTTTGACAACGGAGGCAAGGTGAGGAGATAGTGTGTGGTTGTTTGGAACCGAGAGAGCAAGACCCGTAGCACGTGGCCAAGAGGGGTTTGACAAACAAGGGAGAGAGGCCGAGAGAGACGTACAGAGAAAATGCAGACATGGGGAGGAGAGAGTGTATTTTTGTCATAGAGATCCCCACGGAGATCGTGATGGGACTACATGGGTGGGAGATCGAGTGACAAGGTGTGTGCGCGATAGAAGGTGCCCTGAGAGATATCGAGATAGACGTATGAATGGAAGGAGACAATACGTGTGTTCTTGGTGGCTAGTAAGAGATCATCATACTTGGGGGGGGGGGAGTGCTTGTGCCTATGATGGAGTGAGGGATTATGGTACTTAGGGGGGTGCGTGTCACATGGAGAGAGAACAAGGGCAGTGAGTGTTGGATGGGTCTATATGTATAGCGCGAGCGAGACATGTGTATGTGTGAACCAGGGAGATATAAGGCCGGTTTGGCTTGCGTCTGAGCATCTTTTGCACGGCACAGGGGTTGTGGCTGGATTTCATGCAAGCTTGTTTGGTTGCTACCCTGTGAAAAAGAAATCCCGCTGGCACAGGTTCCCTTGCACTTTAATTAGCCTGGCTGAACTCGAGACACTGCAAGTAGCCTGGCCCAGGCGACCGATTTTGAACGCCTGGCCGTGCCTGGTCGTGTGGCCACGAGGCTAACAGCAACATGGATGGATATTAGCATTAAATAATTGATGCATGGATTGATTGATGGGACGTTGATGCTTTGCCTGGCCCAGGCATGAACCAAACGCTTCAGCACCACACAAGCCTGTCATGGCAGAAATATTTTACATCTCACGTCCACACCGAGCGATCACCGCCATCAAGGCATGAAGGTCAGGTCACGAACCAAACTGGCCAATAAAGTTTGACAGAGATTGAGGAGCCCGATAAGGCTGAGTGGTGCGTCACATAGCTGAGAGGGGGAAAGCGATATTCCATCCGCTCGATAATGCAGTGCATGTAAATTTTTTAGAAGTCAAACTTTGGAAACTTTGATCAGGTTTATGCAAATGTTATTTATATCTACGATACCAAAGATACATCATACAAAACTACATCTCATGGTGAATCTAATGGTATATGTTTGCCGTACTAGATGTAATTCTCTTTCTCCATGTACATGGTCAAACTTTGTGATGTTTGACTTTTCAATAAATTTATATGCTATGGACCAAGGAGAGTGCCTCAGTCGAGACAGATCAAGTGCGTGTGAAGGAGAATGAGTAAGAGTGCAAAAAGAGTATGTGTGTGAAAGAGAAAGTGACAACGAATGATAAATTAGAGAGAGAGTGTGTTTTTTCATTTCTTATGCGAACATATCACGCATGCATCTCCGAGATGGAAAAGCGAGGCGAGGAGATACACGAAGATAGCTAGTGTGTGATTGTTTGCAATGGAGAGAGACACCCCTGTAGCACATGTCCAATAGAGGTTTGGCCAACAAGGAACAAAGGTCGAGAGGGACACATGGATGGCATGGACGCATGGGGAGGGAGAGAGGGTGTGTTTGTGATAGAGAGATCCCGTCGATATCGTGAGGGGACTATATGGGTGGGAGATCGAGGGAGTGTGTGCACGATAGAAAGATGCCCCGAGAGAAATCGAGATAGACCATGCACATGTTTGTGATGGAGACTAAGATTAGCTAGTCATATACATATAGGGGACTGCGTGTGCCTACAATTGAGTGAGAGACCATCATACTTGGCTAGCTGGGCATGAGATTGTGTGTGTGCGCATGTGAGATGGAGAGAGAGAACAAGGGGAGAGATAGAGTTTTAGATGGGCCTATCGAAAAGTGCAGTGAGATATGCATGTGTATGTGTGACCAGGTGGATGGAGAGTTTGAGAGAGGGGGAAGAGCTCAGAGGCGACATAGTGGTGCGTGAGAGAGTTACGAACAAAGGGCCAAGGAATTTGTGTGCGTACGATGAGTGCACCCAAGATATCTAGCTTGGACTAGCTAGAGTATCATACATAGTGTGCGAGAGAGACCTATAGATGGTGTATATATGCATGCGAACTAGAAAGACCCCCCACACACAAACAAAGAGAGAGAGAGAGAGAGAGAGAGAGAGAGATATGGAGAGAAAGAGAGAGGACACAACAAGGTTTTTGTGTCTGATGCGTGCGACATAATTTAAGATTGTCTGAAAGAGAGAGAGAGAGAGGGAGAGAGAGAGCGAGCGAGAGAGAGAGAGAGAGAGAGAGAGAGAGCGAGAGAACTGGAGTCCAGGAGAGGGGGAGGTCGCGTTTTGTGCATCAAAGACTGATATAAACCATGGTTCGATATAAACTTGCATTCAAATATTTAAATTGGAGAACATGTTGTCTGCAATCCACACATGAACGAATATATGCGTATATCAAAGAAGTTCATTAATTTGACTTTCAACATGTTCATGGAGTACTATAATACTGTACAACATGCTACTCGATTGAGGTGTTCAATTTTGGATTTAGTTCACTATTTTGACCCTCTTGAGCGAGCTATTTCATTGAATCGAGATATTTCATTTAGGGTTTGATTCGCCTTTTTTGAGTGGGTCAACTATTTTTCATATAGTAAATCGCTAGCAACGAGCATGTAAAAACACATTACTCCCGAGCATCATCTCTCCATCTAAAAAAGAAGTGGCAAGCTAATATTTCGAAATTTGATCCGAATCGACTTGGTAAGGTAGATGTGGATGCTCGTTCTCCCAAAATTTGAATGAACCGTTAAGCATCATCTCTGCTCGGTGGAATTCGCCCGAGCAAATAAATGGGAGACACAAAATTACCGTCCTATGTGGGACACGCATCAATTGGCCCATTGTACATCGAGGGTAGGTTCGTAACTTCATCCAAGCGCGCCTTCTCCTTGGCCGGAATGACATGTGCCGAATAATTCATAAACCATGGTCGGAAAAACATGCTCTCCTCGCCCGAAACATCTCGCGCCAACTATTTCAAAACACGCTCTCCTCGCCCGAAATCGATCGCGCCCACTATAGTTCAAAACACGCCCTCCTCGCCCGAAATCGCTCCCGCCCACTATTTGGGGAGAGGCAAAGTTACTCTACTATCCCCGACCCTCAGTACACAGACCCAAGCCGAGAAGCCTATAGGCAAGGGTAGAACTGTAACTCCCCTCACATTTCAGACAAATGCATCCGTAAGACATGGTTCCACTCCCCTCCCAATTCCCCCCCATTCATACCTCGTGTGCGCCAAATCACCTTCTCCCCGGGAAGCTCCCTTCTCCCGAGCCGCAAAACCTCATCCCCACCTCCATGGTGCCCCCCACCGCACCAATTTCACAGCCGCCCTCCTCCCTAATGCCGGAGACGTTGTCCATTTTCCGTCATGCACTGGGTCGTGTGCCTCTTACTCCGTGCTGCTGGTGCTGCCTCGACGACGGCCGTGTGAACCTTATCGGAGCCGATTCACCCCCGCCATTGTTCACGGCGCCGGAGCGGCTCCAACTTCGGATCCGTCCAGAGTCCTGGCGCTTCTTCCGCGTAGCCGTCGACCGTTGCGACATCGCTCTTCCCCTGCCGCCGGTCGCCACCGCAACCGCGCCGGCCTCACCGACTCGGCAGCTGGACCTGCCTACTTCACCATGCCGCGAGATAGGTCGCACCCTCATCTCAAATCACTTTATTTAGGCGTCAATTGTCTGAATTTTTATTCTGGGCCAATCGATTCCCAATGGGAAGCAGCACCCCTCGAGGCGGCGGAGCTCCTAGGCTGCCGGTTGGCTGGTGTCTAACGTAAGGGTGCGGGACCGCAAGTTCGCTGCGGAAGCAGCACTTAGATGGCTATCTTTTAGAGTTGCGTGGGTTGAAGGTACTGCCGCCGTCGGATCTGGATGACGAGGAGTCTTTGTGGATTGGCCTGGGGGCGGCGCAACCACGGCAGAGCGGTGGGGCGGGGAGCGGGGTTTTGCGGGGAGCCACGGCAGCGGAGGCGAGCTGCTTTCTGCCGTTGGCGGCTCTCTTGAGGAAGATTCCAAGCGATGTCGGTAGGGAGGCACAAGACGGCCAGCCATCTGGCGTGGATCGAGCGATACCAAAATAAAATGAAATCGTGTGACCCAAATTTAGTCTTCAGTCAACAGACGTGTGACCACTCTCGTACCTTGCTGTTGATCTCTTAGTGTATTTCTTCAGATCAAAGAGATATGTTGTTCTTAACATTATGCGTTATATGCATCTTCAGACACACCGTCTTCCGACGCACCGCAGCTGCTCCAACAAGGGAACCATACACCAGAAGGGAGCTATAGTCCCCACTCAACAGTTCCCTGCATCGAATGCGCGTGCCCGACATGGACAACCACAACAACTGCAGGGCCATCGACAAGTCAGCACATGATGCTCACTCCTATGGATGGCAGGCAGATAGGTTGTACCCTCATCTTACTTGTGTGCAACATTTATGACTTTGTTATTCATCTAAGCATGGAAAATAGATCATCACATTTCACTGTATATTCATGCTGATCTCTTACGGGTCTTGTTCAGGAGTTAACGCTGTTCCATAGTTAAGCTAAGGTACTTGTTCTTTAGGTAACGCTGTTCCATAGTTATCATCCATCAACCAATGCTATCCCACAGGCTGGTGATTATAGTATTATACCACTTCTAGTATTACCTATGTTGTTCTTTAATACTTTTGTGTGCCATCTACTTAATCTAAGTACAAAGCGATACATATTGTGTAGCTTTCATACATGTTCTCCCTTTAGTTTATGAGACACATTGCTGCTAGTTAACCCCAGTCCTACTATTTATGTCGTCTCCTCTGAGGCACTCATTGCATTAATCTAACTACTAGTTGTCTTCCATGCATGTCGATATAATTGCACACCGATATATCCACAAGAACCTCACGGAGCAATGTAAATGCCAATAAACTTGATGGCAATGATACCCAATATGATGGAACATGTAAAGGCAGTTCTTCAGAAGACTTGATGTTGAATCCTCTTCACCCCACAAGGTCCTTGCTCTAACTTGGCCCGTGATATGGGTACAACATGCATATAATGTCCTGGAGTGTATCTACTCTGTTGCAATGCCATGTGCTTAGCATGCTGATCATGCATGTAAATATGTCATGCCTTCCTATTTTTCAAGACCTATTCCATTCATGATAACATGTTTTCAAATTCAAGTACAGTCATTCTACTCTATCGCAATGCCATCGCTTAATTTGGACATCATGCTTCCTAATATCTTATGCATTGTTATTCATCGTTATGTACTTCATCATCTACCATACCATGTTTTTTACATTGAAGTGCTGTTCTAGTGCTCTGTTGCAATGCCATCTTATTTTCCCAATCATACACGTGTATGTTGCCTTAGTTATTTCTATACGTATTTCGCTAGCCTACAGTTTTACATTCAACTAGTGTTTTTTCTGTGTTGTCCTGTCGTATCCCTAGCTCTTACACCACACTCCCTCTGTCCGGATTACATGTTGCCGAAATGGATAAAAAAGGATGTATCTAGAACTGAAATACGCCTAGACCCATCCTTTTTTTTGCCGGATGGAGGGAATATGTCAATATGTCATGCCTTTCTATTGTTCAGTACCTATTCCATCTCTCTGTTGTCGCATGTTTTATAATTAAAGCACCATTCTTCTATACAAGGCATGCAAGGGGAAGACGACAATGTTAGAATCTGAAGGGTTACAAACAAGGCCTTTGCAAAAGATCCAAACGCCGGAGATAATAAACCAACTCCAGTTTTTATAGATAATCGCTCCAAAGACAGAGAAACCCAACTCCCTCACGATAATAAGCAGATTCCAGTGGCCAAAGAACTAGTCCGCTCTAGTCCAGCAAAAATATGTCAACTCAATTCTAAGAAGCGTGTACATATCCTTGCATCATGAAATTTTATAGCATGCTGATCATATTTTCTACATGTTTCTTACCCATCTCTCTTTTAGAAAATAAGCTTATGATATAAGAATTTCTACAATGGTATCATTTATGAGGAAAGATTCTTGCGGGAATTCTCTGTGCTCCAATGTAGATGTAAGTACCTGTTGTATATCACTATATTTTTACATCAGCATGTATTTTGTTAATCGGCGTGAATCCAACCTTTATCTGATATAAATTTAGTTGTAGCAAAATGTATGATTAAAGGCCACAATGTTGATTTTTATAAGGAAAACTGCCTGGTAGTTTTGCATCCTGAGCTGCATGAGTGTACTATCTCATATCAGTGGGTTTGAATACTTTGGTTCTGCAGTGGGTTTTTCAGTGTTTTTTTACTGTGTTGTCCTATTGTATCCCTAGCTCTTATATCATACTCCCTCCGCCCGGATTAAATGTCACAGAAATGGATAAAACTGGATGTATCTAGAACTGAAATACGCCTAGACCCATGCATTTATTTCCGGATGGAGGGAATACATGTCAATATGTCATGCCTTTCTATTCTTCAGTACCTATTCCATCTCTGTTGTAGCATGTTTTATAACTGAATCACCATTCTTCTATATAAGGCATGCAAGGGGAAGACGCCGATGTTAGAATCTGAAGGGTTACAAACCAGGTCTTTGCAAAAGATCCAAATGCCAGGAGATAATAAACCAACTCCATTTTTCATAGATACCGCTCCAAAGACAGAGAAACCCAACTCCCAGCGATAATAAGCAGATTCCGGTGGCCAAAGAACTAGTCCGCTCCACCCAGAAAATAATGTCAACTCCGTTCTAAGAAGCGTGTGTGTATCCTCGCATCATGAAATTTTATAGCATTATGATCATATTTTCTACATGTTTCTTACCCATCTCTCTTTTAGAAAATAAGGTTAAATGATAGAAGATTTCCTCCATTGGTATTGCATTCGAGGAAAATATCTTGCGGGAATTCTCTGTGCTCCAATGCTGATGTAAGTACCTGTTGTATATCAATATATTTTTACATCAGCATGTATTTTGTTAATCGGCGTGAATCTAACCTTTATCTGATCCCAAATTAGTTGTAGAAAAATGTTAAAGGCGCCAATGTTGATTTTTGTAAGGAAAACTGCCTGGTAGATTTGCATACTGAGCTCCATGAATGTACTATCTCATATCACGCACATTACTCAATTGTAGTGCTTCTCTGGTTGCCCATTCATTCATTGTGTCAATGTTGCTTTCGTATTACCTTACCTGGCTGATGATCGCTGTGCCATATTGTGTTAATTTGGTGTAGGCTAGTTGCCCAAACGTTCGTTGTGTCAATTTTGCTTTCCTATTATCTGACTTGGCCAATGATAGCAATGCTAGTGTGTTAATTTTGTGCGGGCTGCTGAAGATAAGAAGACAAACTCTAAAAACAGCAAGGCAACCCAATTGTTTATTTCCAGTAAATCTAGGCCAGGTAATATGGCAATAACTCATGATTAATCTGTTTGGTTCCCGACCTAATTTATGTTATGATGCAGTGGTCGAGACACTCTCCACTATCAATAATACAAGCCTGCCAAAATCGCCATCTGAATCTGTTCAGTATCCTCTGTCTCAAATGCAACGGAGTAAATGTATGTTTGTGAACCAATTAACGGCTGAAGCAATGACGGAAATGGTGGATGAATCAGAGGTGCAGAGTCGTGCGACACAACAACTGATCAATGTTTTCAGAGACAGTGTAGCAAAGCAGCAAGAACTTGCCCACATGCTTATGGGCGTCATCTGTGCTGAGATTGCAGATTGTGACATTGTAGATGGTTAGGTTCTGCTCATTTATTTGCACTGGCATCAATCTTTGATTGCCAAGTGGATGTAATTTCCTGTAATATATGCTAGATGTGCAACGTTATTCGCTGTATGCCGTACCTTTGCTTGATCGGTTTTGGTCATGTGCATAATTGCTCGTCGTAATGGGCTCAATTATCTAATTTGGCCTAAAGACATGAACGAACATTAGTGGGCCCATTAAGTTAATGGGCCGTTACTAGGCCGAAAGTTAATGGTCGGCCCTCTTACCTCCCGGGTCGTTAACAGGCCGACATCGAAGGGGGCAACAGGTGGCCCCAGTTTATTTCACGGGACGTTAACATGCCGTTACTAAGTTTGGGCTACATATGGCCCAACTATACTGTAGGCCTTTAGCAGGCTGAAAGAGACAGCGGGCTTGTACTGGACCATGAAGAGCATGGGCCACTAAGAGGCCGAAAGTCGTCAGATATGTAAACGGCCCAATCAGGTTGTGGGCCTTTAGCAGTCGAAGAGAAATCAGCTGGTATTGGACCATGAAGGGCATGGGCCGTTAAAAGGCCAAAACTAAGGTCCGACTACAAATGGCCCAACTCATTTATGGTCCACTAACAGCCGAAGGCACACAGGCCGGAATTGGCCCAACACTTAAATGGGTCGCTAAAAGGCCAAAACTCAGGTCTGACTACAAATGGCCCAACTGATTTATGGGCCTTCAACAGACTGAAAGTGACACCGGGCCAGAAATTGGCCCAACACTTAAATGGGCCGCTAAAAGGCCGAACCTCAGGTCCGACTACAAATGGCCCATCAGATTTATGGGCCGTCAACAGGCTGAAAGACACGCTGGGCCGGAAATTAGCCCAACATTTAAATGGGTCGCTAAAAGGCCGAATGATGTACATCCTGAAAATTGGCCCATCCATTAAATGGGCCGTTAACAGGCTGAAATCTCACCGGGCAAATATTGAGCCCAAATATATAGCGGGCTGTTAACGGGCTCGAACTGACGATGGGCTGTAATGGTGTCAAATCTTTAACGGGCCGTTGACGGGCCGAATTGGCAAATCTCGTATGGGTCGTGGGCTTGCGTCATGGCTTGCATCATCGGCCCCTCGTGAGGTACCCCGCCTTGATCTCTCCGCCTCCTCGCGAGCCAGCCTGATGAGGCCGTGCCTGAGGAGGCTCCCTGTCGTCCGCCCCGCGAGGCTTGGCCCCTCGCGAGGGTCTTGAGCTTGTGTTGATGAAGATGAGCCGTGATGGGCCCCCCTCTTAGCCACGCCGCAGGCCGCAGGCAGGCAAGTCTGGGGACCCCCGTTCCCAGAACGCCGACACGGTGAAGTAAACAAATTTGAAACCACTCGGGGTAGCACCCCGCACGCTAGTAAATTGAGGGCACATTGAGGACACACTTCTTCCGCGTGGAGGACGCACTCGCGCACAATTCACCACTGCGCGGCGGCATGCAGAGAAGGACGCACTCGCGCACACCCAGCACACAACACACACCAGCACACGTGTACACTAGCGTCGCCGCCGGTTGAGATGGACGGCGAGGCAGCCAACAAGCGGAGGCGGCTTGAGCCAAAACCGCATCCCGTGAGCCTGGACTTCATCAGCAGCCTCCCCGATGACATGCTGCTCGTCATCATCGGCCTCCTCCCCACCAAATCTGCCGTGCGGACCGCCCTGCTCTCCCGGCGGTGGCGCCCCCTCTGGCGCCGCGTCCCCCTCAACCTCACCATCGACAGCTGCCTCTGCGACGGGGATTGCAAACGCATGGCCACAGTCTCCAAGATCCTTTCATCGCAAGGTCCAACCCAAGTTCGACGAGTGGTTCTTATCCCCCGCCCTAGATCATCTCGAGGAGCTCAGCTTTGAAGTTGGACGATGTCGCTCTCTGCCGCCATCCGCGCTCCGCCTCGCGCCAACGCTGCCCCGCGCCAGCTTCAGATCCTGCTATCATCCCCAGATTAATGCCGCGCCCGCCCTTCTTCTCCCTCAACTCAAGCAGCTCGACCTCTTCGACGTTGTCATCTCGAAGAAGGCTATGGAGCACCTGCTCCGCAGCTGTACTGCTCTCGAGTACCTTCGTCTTGAGCAGATCCACGGGTTCATTAGCCTCCACATCGCCTCGATGAATCTCCGATGGATTTATGTGTCTTGCTGGCCCCGCAACAAGATATCAATTGGGAAGAGATCACTCGAGCTGTTCCATGTTATGGTCATTGAGAATGCGCCTTTCCTTGAGAGATTGCTTATATCGGATCTAGAAGGTCTAACAAAAATTAGGGTCATTGACGCGTGGTGCACTCGTCTGCCAAATTCTCTGAACTCTTTATTGGATCCATAATCGTTCTGGTACAACACTCATCTTCTTCTCTGTCTTCTTGAAATTCACATTTTTAAATTTCTTCTTGATGTATTTACGACTGTCTTCCAGAAAATGATTCCCACAAGCTTGACCCAGTCTATGCGCACAGTGAAGATCTTGGCAATAAAATCTATCGGCCCCAATCTGGATCAAGTTGTTGGATTCCTTACATGCTTTCCGTTCACGGAGAAGCTACTCATCAAGGTGAAACTTTTTTCCTATTAGTAAACGGTAATCACAACGTAGCTCAAATTTTTCGTAATTTTCCCAAATTACGGTGACAAGTGTAGTGCTCAAAACTGCATCTACGCACTACACCGAAAGAAATGTTTTTAGTATTTTTTTTCTCACGTGATCACCTGCATCGTTTTTTGGTTGTACTACTATAGTAGCCTAGGCTAGTCATAGTGGAAAGTAACTTAGACTACTCCAGTAACTCTATGGTTACCCTAAGAGCAAGTGCTACCTCTGTCCTAGTTTACTCTTCCTATTTTGTAGTATCAAAATTTGACCATAGATTTAACTAACAAAATGTTAATGCATGTCACTAAGAACTATATCGTTGGATTCGTATTTGAACATAATTTCAAATAGTGTAATTCTTAGTGACATGCATTGGCATTTTCTTACATAAATATATGGTCAAAATTTTATACTAAATAAGAGGTATTACAAAAGTGGGCTATAACGGCCCTCCACTATGTAGGCCAAAACACGTGCCAAATTCACTTGTGATGCATTTGGCATCGATGCCTTCCATTGCTCACCTGGTGCCCCAATCTGGATCACCTACTTTGCTTCGGTGCCAAATTAACTCACGCAATCAAAAAACACTTGCATGGGAGAGAGAGAGGACTGAGGCAATAAACACTTGTTTGGGAGAGTGAGAGGCTGGTATAGTTGGTTTGATTGATTTGTTTATACATGTGGGTCTGTGTGCACAACGGTGCCAACTCTCTCACATCGTGAGAGTGGTGCCAAAATCTTTTGATTTGACATCGATGCGTATTATGGCATCGGCCACATAGTGGAAGGCAACAAATGCCCAAGATCTTCACGTACTCCTAGGTTAATGAGAGGAAAGAGAAAGAGAGAGAGAGAGAGTGAAAAAATATCACTAGCCAGCCAACCCTATCGTATGAGCGAATGATATTGGTACCTCTTGATGACACGGCAATCTTATATAGCCAGCTGCTCTAATATGTTATCTTCTTTTGCAGATAAAAAAGACACGAAATTAAGTGAAAAATGTGCTGCACTCTAACAATCTCATCGAATGCCTTGATCTCCATCTTACAGAAATTGATTTGATCGACTACCGAGGCAGCACATCTGAGATTAAATTGGCCAGGTTCTTTGTTTGGGAGACAAGTGTGCTCAAGGTAATGAGGTTTAGCGTTCTCTGGCACAACAATGAATGGCGTGCTGATCACCGTAAGCGTCTAAGCCTAAATGACAAAGTCCCCGCAGAAGCTGAATTTGTTTTTGAAACATCAAGTGGCCAGAGACTCGAAAACTTATTTTCCCATTAGTGACTTGCCAGGGCGGTGGATTTTAGTTTGTACAATAATGCTGCATCCACCTAAAGTAACGGAAGTTCTTACGTAAACTTCCTAGTAATTCCCTCTTCATAGGTGCAACATTACTCCTAACATTTGTAATATCAGTTTGAAACTTGTAATATTGCCGTGTCCTATTCCTACGTTTTCAAAATCCTGCGAATCAAACAGGTCCTGAGTTGGTGATGATGTTGTGTCTGCAATCTTTCACCAATAGCCGTCGGATCTAGATCTGACGCATACAAACCAAACTTCTCCAGTTTTGCAAAAAGATGCCCGCACTTGTTCCCTATTTACAAACAACTCCTTGTCTCTCACAATCAGCCTTATCTCCTCCCCACCACATCTAGAAGGCCATGGAAAAAATCTGGCGCGATGGCCGCTGCCGGCGCTGTCCACCCCCCAATCTTGGTGTTCTGTGCAATGCACGGGCATCTACGCACGGGAAATTATGTCGAACATGGCTAGTTGTAAGCAGGCTAGGTCTATAGCCATGATGATAGTGATTGCAGACGGTGAGGATGACTATGGTATGCCAAACACGGCGCCTATACTCAGGTGTCATATCCGGCGTAGGGTCTTGTCACGTCACTGTGAGGAGCAGCACGTAATAATTTGACCAACGGGTAGTACAGTGCTACTACATTGGTACTACTACTACTACTACTACTACTAGTACTAGCACCACCGTCTGGATTTAGTAGTACTACCACGTCCATCTGGATATAGTATTTGACTAGCAATATCTAGTAATGCATGTCACAGAAAATGTACTACTCCCTCTGTAAATAAATACACGGTGTATTGTTTTATTCCTATCAGCGAGATAACTTAATGTATTTTTGCTACTTAATAGGATTACATGCAATGAACTAACCACTTCATGTGATGTTTGGTAGTCTCAAGTCATTGAAAGAATGCACGGGCACAGAGGGGGACGCAACTTCATTGACTTACTGCACCTGCCTTTGGGTGTATGACACGTGGGTCCAACGGGTGGCAGGCCAACCTGTCATACAGCCAAAGGCAGGTGCAGTAGAGGGGTGAGGAGTAGATGGACAACACGCTCGTGAATTCAACGCAGTCTGCACTTCTCATATAAAGGCTCCCGCCAGTCCAATCTACGAAATCCTACACACCTACGCACCCAAGGGCAAGAGTGATCACTCCAATCACAAGATCGGTTGACTAGAAGCTAGACCCATGGAGGCGATGAGTGCGAGCATCATCCGGCTGTGCCAGATGGTCCACGACGCCGGCCTGTGGCCCGACACTGAGGAACATCTCCAAGTAGTGCTTGAGGCCGCTAGTGCGAGGGGACGCTTGGACGACAGCTTCGTCTCCTTGTTCAACGAGGTCCTCGTCGGCTTCCTCCACAAGTTCACCGTCGTCAAGAAGCTCGCGGATGACCTTGACGTATGCCTCTAGCCCACGCGCCCAGGCTCTGCGATGCCTGCCACCCTCAACGGCCTCTATGGTGACAACCTCTTCGACGCACTGGTGGCCCTCATTTTGCCCATTTGTCGCTACCGGAGAATGTCCACCTCAAGGTCGCTGCGCTTCGCCCTTGGCCTTGGCGCAGCAAGACACCATCAACATAATCACCCACGTCTATGCGGAAATCGTCCACAAGGACTACTACATGCAAGAGGAGGATGATAGGACGCTAGCCTTCTTGGACCGCATGGCAACCTTGGACGCCATTGTTCAGAAGCACGTTGAGCTTGCCACCAACGCCGCAGCTCCTCACACGTCGGTTGGTGACCCGGTGCACTAGGGCGTGAGGATGTCGTTGATGGATCCGTATGATCGTTATCTTTCCGTCAAATCCATGTAGTAGTATATGGTACAACTAGTAATTATTTTACCTTTCGCATCAACTTCATAATTTGCCTACGTACTCCATGCATGAACCGCACCAGAACCAAACTTCTCATTACTCTAGGGAAAATCGTAATTTCTATCTATCGATTGCGCCATGAAGCAGAACCAAATTTTACAAGTTATAAGTTCAAAAGGAAAAGCCTGCCGTGTTCGCGTCGCACCCCCACACGGTTGGTCCGGCACGCCGCTCAAGGGGGAATGGGTGTTGTGTTGCATTTTCACTTACAAGTGGGACCGCAGTTGAGCAAACCGACTATCGGCAAACCCCCACCCCGCCCACTGCGCGATGGCTGAGAAAACAGGAGGGAGAAGAGATGGATGTAGCACGGACTCCAAGAAAATTGGTGTCGGATGGGACTCGTGCGGGTGGCGTGTGCCGTACTACTAGACATGAATGCTAGTTATGGCCCATGCCACCCCACTATATCGAGGTGCTGGTTACGTAGAACAAATTTCCTGGAGTCCGTGCTCAGCCCTCCTCTATCTCTCTTCTCACCAGCCAGCAGACGCGCGGAGCCCATCGTCTGTTTGCTCATATGCGGTCCCACATGTCAGTGAAAACGCAAGAGGACCCACTGAACCTGCACATCTTTCACCTCAACGTGCTGGTGATGAAAAAAATCCAATAAAGATCTTCGGTGGCCGCTTTTGGAGTTACTTAAGATAGTAAGATTCTATTTACAGTTTGACCCAAGATGCACATCACGTGGCTTCAACTACCACTCTATTTTCTTGCATGACACGACCTGGATGCTGGATGTCCCACGTGTCGGCAAAAGGAGGAAGAACTCGACCAAATCTTCGGTTGTGCTCTCGGATTAGACTAGTTGTGCTAACTTAAAATTTTATTGTGTAGAATGGATTCAAGTTTTGGTATTGGTAAGAAGAGTACAACGATATATTGATAGAGCACAATTTAGTAGATGTTCTAGCACGTTTAGCTAGCATAGAGGCTAGAGATGAGACTAGTGCACTTGTTGATAGAATAGAGGCTAGGCACGTCTACTTCTTTACACTCGAAGAAGAAAGAAGAACGCAGGATCGAGCCTCCCAGATCAACAATGAATGCATCGAGAAGGCACTAATCCAACTTACAGGAGCAGTTATGCAAGTTGGATATCTTCTAAAAGTATTCTTGTGGTTCTTGCTTTTCTAGTCAAAATTTTGGTGAAGTATTTCCATTTACCAAACAATCAATGATGAAAAAAAGATATGTGTTCGCAAAGAAAAATGTACGCGGCCAGGATGCGTCAAGCGTTCATGCGTCTGACCACCGCATCCAAGAAATGGCCCGGACACGACCCCATTGCCCTACCCAAACAGACAGAATCCGGGCAAAACGGAGGTCCGTTTGGGGTCGTGCGTTGGAGTTGGCCTTACAAGTGGGACCGCAGTTGAGGAAACCGACTACCGGCAGACCCGCACCTCGCCCGCCGCGCGATGGCTGAGTTAGAGAAACGATGAGGTTGAAGAGATTTTTGTAGCACGGACTCCAAGAAATATGGTGTCAGATGGAAGTCGTGCTAGTGGCGTGTGTCGTACTCCTGGACGTGAATGCTTGTTCTGGCCCATGCCACCCTACTACTCCTACTACTACTCCTACTACTCCTATCGAGGATTCGAGGTGCTGGTTACGTCTGGTGAAGACATTAACATATGGCCCACCTCACACTGTGGCCAAATTTCCTGGAGTCTGTGCTAGGTTAAAAAGTGTTCTTTGTGAGGATGGTGGCTGGTCTCAACTTTAAAACTTGTTGTATTATGTACGTAGACATAGAGATAGTGCAGCATGTGAAGCTAGTACAAATAGTGTACTATTATTGATTGGCCTCATCCGATAACCTGTTGCAATGCACGTACAATTATGTATTCAGAAAATATTTTTTTGCCTCGTCGCAACACCCACTCAGAGAAGCGACTCGATAGCCATTCATAAAGTTAGTAAGTTTATCACAGGCATATCATTTTATTATATACTATAGGTCATCAACCCACAACGACAACGAGGATACATTATAAATACTAAAGTTTTCATCACACAACAAATAACAAGCAATGAAATGAACTTCAACTCAACCATCCTCGGCTTTGGAAACGCTTGCTTTGAACCACAAGCGATTCTCTCGAAGAGCCAGCTACTGTCAATCTCGAGACCAACGCAGGACTGATCATCCAGGCTGAAGCGTGTTGGGTAACGCAGTAATTTCAAAAATTTTCCTACGCACACACAGGACCATGGTGATGGCATAGCAACGAGAGGGGAGAGTGTTGTCTACGTACCCTCGTAGACCGTAAGCGGAAGCGATGACAACATAGAGGAAGTAGTCGTACGTTCTCCTCGCGATCCTGCCGATCCCAGCGCCGTTACTCTGGCACCTCCGAGTCGATGATGACGTAGAGGAAGTAGTCGTACGTTCTCCTCACGATCCAGCCGATCCTAGCGCCCGTTACTCCGGCGCCTCGAAGTTCTTGGCACACGCTCAGCTCGATGGCGCTCCACGGGCTCCGATCCAGCAGAGCTCCGAGAGAAGGAGTTCCGTCGGCCTGACGGCGTGGTGACGATCTTGATGTTTCACCGACGCAGGCTTCGCCTAAGCACCGCTTCGATATGACCGAGGTGGAATATGGTGGAGGGGGCACCGCACACGGCTAAGGAACGATCTCAAGGATCAACTTGTGTGTCCTAGGGTGCCCCCCTCCCCGTATATAAAGGAGGGAGGGAGGAGGTGGCCGCCCAAGGGGCGCACTAAGGGAGGGGAAACCTACTCCAAGTAGGTTTCCCTCTCCTTTCCTTATCTTATTTGGAGGGAAAGGAAGGAGTACTAGTATTAGGAAGTAGTACTAGTAGTAGGAATAGGAAGAGGGGAAGGAGAAAGGAAAGGGGGCGGCCCCCTCCCCAGTCGGATTGGGCTTGGGGCGCGCCTCCCTTGTTCCTTCTCCTTCCTCCTATATGGGCCCAATAAGGCCCATAAACCTCCCGGGGGTTCCAGTAACCTCCGGAGCTCCAAACTTCTCCGGAACCTTTCCGGTGTCCAAATATATCCGTCCAATATATCAATCTTTATGTCTCGACCATTTCGAGACTCCTCGTCATGTCCGTGATCATATCCGGACTCGAACAACCTTCGTACATCAAAATACACAAACTCATAATATAACCGTCATCGAAACCTTGCGTGCGGACCCTACGGTTCGAGAACAATGTAGACATGACCGAGACACATCTCCGTCAATAACCAATAAGCGGGACCTGGATGCCCATATTGGTTCCTACATATTCTACGAAGATCTTTATCGGTCGAGACCGCATAACAACATATCGTTGTTCCCTTTGTCATCGGTATGTTACTTACCCGAGATTCGATCGTCGGTATCCAATACCTAGTTCAATCTCGTTCTTGGCAAGTCTCTTTACTCGTTCCGTAATACATCATCTCACAACTAACTCATTAGTTGTAATGCTTGCAAGGCTTATGTGATGTGTATTACCGAGAAGGCCCAGAGATACCTCTCCGACAATCGGAGTGACAAAACCTAATCTCAATACGCCAACCCAACAAGTACCTTTGGAGACACACAGTAGTACTCCTTTATGATCACCCAGTTACGTTGTGATGTTTGGTAGTACCCAAAGTGTTCCTCCGTAAACGGAGTTGCATAATCTCATAGTTACAGGAACATGTATAAGTCATGAAGAAAGCAATAGCAACATACTAAAGCGATCAAGTGCTAGGCTAACGGAATGGGTCATGTCAATCAGATCATTCTCCTAATGATGTGATCCCGTTAATCAAATGACAACTCATGTCTATGGTTAGGAAACATAACCATCTTTGATTAACGAGCTAGTCAAGTAGAGGCATACTAGTGACACTCTGTTTGTCTATGTATTCACACATGTATTATGTTTCCGGTTAATACAATTCTAGCATGAATAATAAACATTTATCATGATATAAGGAAATAAATAATAACTTTATTATTGCCTCTAGGGCATATTTCCTTCATCTCCCACTTGCACTAGAGTCAATAATCTAGTTCACTCAAGAATGATTCTAACACCCATGGAGTCTTGGTGCTGATCATGTTTTGCTCGTGGAAGAGGCTTAGTCAACGGGTCTGCAACGCGTTCAGATCCGTATGTATTTTGCAAATCTCTATGTCTCCCACTTGGACTTGGTCCCGAATGGAATTGAAGCGTCTCTTGATATGCTTGGTCCTCTTGTGAAATCTGGATTCCTTTGCCAAGGCAATTGCACCAGTATTGTCATAGAAGATCTTCATAGGTCCTGTCGTGGATTTGTCACGGCAGATGTCCTCATGAAAGGACTTAGTCGTAGGGCCATCGTACGGGTTTACCTAGAGAGGTTAAAGCGGACACAAGACCCGGGAATTATACTGGTTCGGCCCCTTCAATGAAGGTAAAAACCTACGTCCAGTTGTGATGTGATTGATATGGTTTCGGCGACTAGGGAGCAATAGCTTTGCCTTAGCCTCGAAATCTCTGTCCCTAACTTCGCCGCCGTCGTCCCCTTATATACACGGATTGACGCCTTGGTCGGTTTACAGAGTCCCAATCCGGCTCATACAAGAGTCCGCTTGATCTCTCCTTTCTGTCTTACAACACAAGCTACAACGCTAAGGCGGTTTACATACATGGACCTTAATTACTCTGGGCTCCAAAGGCGTCCACATGGGCCTCGATCATGAACGAGGGTAAACCGGCCCTCCGGGCGGTTCACACTCGATAGTTATATCCCCAACATTAGGCCCCAGATTGACTTGAACCCGTTCATGTTAATCTTCACACCCTCAAGAAACTCTTGATCTCTTTCCTCATTTCGTAAACCGCCACCGCTTGAACCACCGTGATGTCATCTTCCGATTCGCGTGTCGAAGGCGTCTGACGTCATCCTTAATAAAAAATCCAAACAGTAAGATTCCCTGCATTTAATGCCATTCCAGAATCGAGGCGGCGCTGCACCTTCCGCCGCTTTTGACTCCTCGATTCGCGCCCGTTGATTGCTCCGGTCCCTCATAAATAGACCGGTCGGGCCATTCTCTTTCTTCTTCTTCCTCTCTTCTTCTTCCTCGCGACCACGCCCGACCACGAAGCTCTTGCCGTCGCCCTCAACCTTCGACCGACGCTTCCCGCCGGGCCGCTGCATCAACCTGATCTTACCAGTAGTTTCAGCGCTCCTCCGTGGTTCCCGCCGTCGGTAAGGTTTTCTTTAAACCCTAGATCTCATCTGGAAACTCGGTTCGTCTCATAGCTCGTGAGCGTTCATGACGATTCTTCATACCAGTTCCACCATGGCCGTACTGCTCAGCCGTACCGCTCCTCATATGCAAGCGGCTGCTTTCGCCGTTTACCCGACTCTAGGCATCTTCCTCCTTTGTTCAGATCCTTCACTTTAACATGCCTGAACCTTCCTGCGCTGTAGGAGGTCTGAATAGGTCGCGGAAATTTTCCTTACTGAACCCCGGTAGATCTAGATTATTTCCTTTTGCATGGGAAACCTGTTTACATCTACACTTAGCAACTTTTTCAGCTCTGCCTCCTCTGGCGGTTTAACATCGATATCTAATCCGTCACTCCATTAGTCCTTAGTTAAGCCGGAATTTCCGGTTTCGGATTGCGGTTTAACATTATTTGTAACTCCTGACCTGTTCAATGGTGAACCGCTTTTCCTTTCTTTCGCAGCCTTAATCTTCCGGAATGGCTCCTCAATTTTCGCTTGCAACCGGGTCCGTCCAAAATCACCGAGACGCAGCTCAACAGCTACGCCACCATCGGGCGGTTTGGCTCCAAAAGACGTCCTCCATTGGCGTGTTCCGAGGGCGAAGTTTCTCCCGAGCCGCGAAAGCGGGGAAGTAATTGTGTTTATGCAGCACACTGGACGGGGTTACGCCCGCCCGGTTCAAAGTTTTCCGGACGTCCTTGCCGGTTGCAACTCCATCCGCAGGATATCGGCCCAATTCTGTTTGAACATATGCAACTTTCAAGTCTTCGTGAAGTCTATCTTCAAGAAGAACCATCTGTGGAGTTGTTCCGGATTTTTCCATTTGAACCGTCGCACAGAATTTTCTCGATGGTCCCAACACGGAGCTGGGCGGCGTTTCAATTCAGAAGAGGAAGGAAGCCGATTTTCCTCACGCCAAGCACCACAGCCATCCAAAGGATTGGAACCAAACTGGTTCTACCGCCGAACACCGCTCACCTTAACGAAAACCCCTTGCCGGGCTACCGTACTCACCGGCTCAGCAACCATCATCCACTGCCTTCACGCTTAACCGCCGCGGAACGGAAAAATTTCGCACCACAAATAATCAAGCTCCGGGCTTTAATGGCCAATGGCTTAACCTGCGTGGATCTTGTGCGTTGCTGGGTCTCTTGGGGCGTTTTTCCACTAAGCCGCCGACCCGGATTGATGCACGAGTACACCGGCAGCCTCAAAGATCCTCAAAGGCGCCACGAGCTGCCCATCACCGAACAGGAGGTCACCGAGACCGTCAAGAAGATGCTCGATGAGCCAATCTCCGTCTGCAGCCTCACCGGGTTGGCTCCATTTTGTGCCGCCAACAAACCGCCGGCGGTAAGCTTTTCTTACTGCCTTTCAGGCTCGTAACACTGTTGATATATGTTAATGCTTGTTGCTCCTCAGGCTGAAATCTCCTTCTGGAAACGCACTGCACGGTCCGGTGCCGTGTAAAGTCCAAGGCCAGTAGGAAAGCTGGCAAGAAAAAGACCACCGAGTCCTCTGAACCGCCGGAGGACGAAGAATCAGAGGCCGAGGTAAAACTTTGACACTTACGAGGGAGCCGCTGTAAACCGGCTTTCCGCTTTGTATTTCTTCTTGCATATGCTTGGCCTTTTTACCTTCTTTTTACCGACAATTTTTCTTCCTAGGATTATCTTTGAAGCCGGTCATGCCGATCCCTGTTGAGGTAATCCTTCTTTCTTCCGAATCTGAGCTTGCGCTGTTAAGAGAATTTCGCGCCCGTCCGGAAAGTGAAAAAATACCATTCCTGTGCTTATTTGAATCCAAATCTTTCCTTGAAGACACAGCAGACTGAAGCGCCCGTACAACCCGCACGATGGCCAACAGGTTACCTCAGCCGGTTTACGGACACACCAACCCGGAAGCGTCGTCCAGAGGTGACTTGCTCTCCTGAAAAGCGTTATCCCTTGAAAGGTTTCTTCCGATGTCCTCTCAATCTGTCTGACCCGAATTATCAGGCCTCTTCCAACTCGTCTGGCGGTTCATCCACCACACAATCTGCCTCCGCTGAACATCGCCGCAGGGTATGTAATTACTGTCTGTCAATTCGATTCCCTATTACCTTGGTCAATTTGTCTTGATCCAACTCTGAATATTGCAGCACCAAGGCTCGCTTGAGCAAGAAAGCGAAAACTCTTGATCCTACTCCGGATGTTGATCCGAAAAACCCCGTAACAGCCACATGAAAATCCTGAAGCCGCCAAGGAAAGCTCCGAGCTGTACAAGGACGATAGCTGACCCGCCCGGAAGTTGAACCGAGGTCCAAGTGGAAACCTCACAGCCTGCTCCATCAAACCCGTCCACCGAGCGGATCGTGGATCATTGAACCGCCGAGCCAAAGCAAGACGACATCAGGCCCAAACAAGACCGCTGAAAATGACGATGTTATTGTGACAGGTACTGGCTACACTGCTCCTAGCCAAACGGTCGCTTTAGCAAAGCACAACATCAAAGAAAGTTCCACTACTATCAGCAAAGACAAGGGGAAGACTGATATGTCTGCGTACGACAATTTCTCCGCCCAAGAACTTCATTCCGGCTTTCTGAACCGGCTTTACACAAGCCGTGACCTTGAAGCCGGTCTAGTAAATCGCATGAAGGACCGCTATGAGGTAATAAGTTGACCTTTCTCATCTTTTCACTGCATAGTAGCCCCAAGGGTCGGTTTAACTTTGCAAAGTTAAACCGGGACTTAAGGTGTGTCTCCTCATAGCAAATTGAGATCAACTAGCCATTAGCCCCCAAGTGCCAAGTTGAATACTTGTATTAAGCTTGGGACTTGTATAATGAAACCACTAACATGCTTTCTTTGTCATCAGAATGAAATACACCAAAGAAGTGCAACTCAAGGACCTCCAGAACCAATCTGAAACCCAAATAGCGTAAGCCACCAAAACCAAGGATGAGCTAAAGACTGCCACGACCACCATGGAGCAGCTGAAGGAGTGGTACAAATCCGGCGGGTCAACTGGGACACCAAGAAAGCGGTTTAATAAAAGCGGGCGGAGGAATCTGAGGCGGCCCTTAAACCGGTGGATCAAGAGCTTACGACTCAAACGCCAAGTGCATGCCATGACCTCTGCCGTCTTTGGTAAGTAAATTTACACCGAATATGCTCGTGTTAACGCTTCCGCCGGTTTAACTTGAACTGTCTAAACCTGGTGTAGGCAAGCGTATTGCTCATCTGGGCTCTGACGTGCGGAAAAAGCTCAAGGCTTCATACACCCTGATTGAACAGCTATATACCGGCGCCCAGCGGGCCATATGCGCCACTTCATATGACAACACGGCGCCGTCCCTGATCAGAGAGACGCTGGACCGGCTGTCCATGATTCCGGGACAGCTTGAAGAGATGAAGCGATCCGCAGCCCGGGCTGGCACCCTCGCTCGACTCGTGCCAAGGCATGGATAGCGGATCTTGATCCGGCTGACATAGCTAAAGGTTTTCCCAGTGCTCAAGAAAACGGTGAAGCCTTTGATAACGATGCCCTAAAACGGATTACAAAGGAAATGCGTCCGTTGGCGAGTCAACTGGCCGCTGAAGCCAATCTGGAAGTTCACCGATCTTTTTATGACGCAAACAACAAGCGGGTGGAGTTTGTCATCCCGGAAGTGCAGAGCCTGATTCCTCCAATCCGTAAGCACACTTACGCCCCTGACGTTGATCCGGCTGAGCTGATAAGTGAAGAAGCTGTCTTTCAGGCCTTAACCCGGATTGACTGGTCGACCAATGACTTCCGTGCCTTGGGTGAGGAAGAAGAGGAAGCTGAACCGACGCCGGGCGCCGTCCCCTCCACCTCGCGCCAACCCGGTGAAGCAGCGTAATCTGTCAAGCCGGGCAACATATTCAAATTTTCAAGGCATAACACCGCGTGAAACGCCGGGCCTCAAAAGGCTTTGTAATAGGATAGCAAGTGTCTTTCTTTGAACAATGCGGTACAATCTCGATCTGTAAACTTTTGCATGGCAAGATGGGATCCGTTGGCTTTCGTAGTAAATCCTGCAACATATTTTGCCTCGCAATCACAAGTTCTTAAACCGCCGTGGCGGTTTACGCCGCTAGCCAAACTGATACCAATATATTTATGTGAGATAATACCGAGGTATATGATCAAAACTATGTGATACGAACATACCGCCAAGATAGGCACACAGTTGGCTTTAGTCAAACCCAAGTGAAGGCCTTATAAACCATCAACATCACAGGAGAACAGTCATACGTGTATAAAACCGATTTACCGTGTAAATCGTGGTCGAACATGATAAGCCCCCTGTTACTCCATAATGGGATGTTAACAGCAAAATCAAACCGAACAAAAATCGCCACTTAAAAAGGTACCGAATGCGGAACATAAATCCGGTTTAAAGAATTTTGTCGGTTTAAGAAGGCCAACAAAACTAATTGACAGCATAAAGACCCCATGGAAGCAAAATCAATGAGGAAAATCACTTTGCAAGAAAAAGGCTGCATCGAGCGGATCGGATGGCGCTACCATGGTCGGACATGACCAAGCCCCCTATACGGTGTAGCGGTGGTTCAAGTCAGCCAGTCCCCAATCGAACTCGTGGCATGACGCCGATCAAATGGCATTGCGATGGTTCGGGTTCACCAAAGCCCCCAAGTGATTCTATGGCCTTAGGCCGACCAAGAGGTGTGGCCCGGTTCAGACGTGACCATGCCCCCAAATGATCTGGTGGCTTTACCGCCAAGAGGTGTTGCATTGGTTCGGACACGACCAAGCCCCCAAATGACAAAAATTTCTAAAAACAAGGCCAAGGGTTAAATCGGAGGCCGCTTTACGACATCATCTCCATGTACCCAAACCGGTCCTTTATGTACGTAATGTATACCCCGCTTTTAGCCGAGGATCCGTTTATTGCTTTTATTCATAATATATACGTCGTCTTGATATGTACATAAGTGGAGCCAATGGCTCCAAGTATAATAAGGCGAAGATGAGCTATGTTCCATGGCCTCGTTGGTCTCCTCCTCGGCGTGCGTGAGTCTTTTCGCTCTCGAACATCAATCGGATAGTAGGACCCGTTGTATAGATTCTTCATCGACCACAAAAGGCCCCTCCCAAGGTGGGGATAGCTTGTGCATATCTTTACGATCTTGAATGAGCCGCAGCACTCAGTCTCCTTCCTGAAAGGGTCTGGTTTTAACCCGCCGGTTGTGATACCGACGAAGATCCGGCTGGTAGACCGCCGAGCGAGCTGCTGCCATATCGCGCTCTTCGTCGGTCGATCCAAATCATCTTGCCGTGTTGCCTCGCTATACGCCTCAACATAAGCTGCTACTCGTATGCGAGTCGTGAAGGATATCACTGGGAAGGACCGCCTCCGCTCCATAGACCATAAAGAACGGCGTGTATCCGGTGGATCGGTTGGGGGTAGTATTTATACTCCATATCACTGATGGTAGTTCTTCCACCCAACAACCCGGCGTCCTTTCTAAAGGGACCATAAGCCGGGGTTTGATACCTTTCAAAATTTCCTGATTAGCTCGTTCCGCTTGACCATTGGATTGCGAGTGGGCTACGGAAGAAACATCAAGCGGATGTGCTCTCGCTCACAAAATTCGCTCATAGCTCCTTTGGACAAATTGGTGCCATTATGCGTGATGATACTGTGGAAACCCAAACCGAAAATCACCCGCTTGATGAACTGAACCGCCGTGGCGCATCACACTTGCTAACAGGCTCTGCCTCGACCCACTTGGTAAATTTATCCACCGCCACCAACAGGTGGGTCTTTTTGTCCTTGGATCGTTTGAAAGGTCCAACCATATCCAGCCCCAAGTCGCAAACGGCCAAGTAATTGGAATCATCCTCAATTCTTGGGCTGGCACATGAGCACGCTGGAGAACTTTTGGCAACCATCACACCGTCGACCAGATCCTCCGCGCCGGCATGGGCAGTCAACCAATAGAAGCCATGGCGGAACGCTTTGGCCACCAGGGATTTTGAACCGGCGTGGTGACCACAATCCCTTCATGAATCTCTCGCAATATCTCACGGCCCTCTTCAGGGGACACACAACGCTGAAACGCCCCTGACACGCTGCGACGGTGCAACTCGCCATTAACAATGGTCATAGACATAGACCGCCCGAACTATCTGCCGGGCCAACGTCTCATCCTCTCGTAACTTCGCCCCGATTCATGTACGCCAAATAAGGGAGCGTCAATCCGGAATGACGTGCAAGGCCGCCACCAATTGAGCCTCCGGATCAGGGATAGCCAAATCAATTTCATCAGCAGCTTAATCGGCGGCTTATGCAACACGTCAAGGAAAAGCGTTGTGCGGGACGGTTCTGTTGGGACCCAGCCGGCTCAAAGCATCACCGCTTCGTTCTTCCGACGATCCACATGGTCCACCTGGTATCCCTTAAAATGTCCTGCAACAACATCCACTTCCCGACGATATGCAGCCATGAGCGGATCTTTGGAGTCCCAAGTGCGGATACCTTTGGGCCACTAAGTCCGAATCACCAAAGCATTTAACCCGGTGAGGTTCATTTCTTTGGCCATCCGGAGGCCATGGAGCAAAGCTTCATACTCAGCTGCATTGTTAGTACAAGGGAACATTAGGCGGAGAACATAACAGAACTTATCACCTCGTGGGAAGTTAATACGACTCCGACCCCGAGCCCTCCAATTGCCTGGACCCATCAAAATGGATGGTCCAATAGGTGTGATCCGGCTTCTCTTCTGGTGCTTGCAACTCCGTCCAATCATTAATGAAATCCACAAGTGCCTGAGACTTTATGGCCGTCCGGGGCACATACTTTAAACCGTGCGGCCCAAGCTCTATAGCCCACTTAGCAATCCGCCGGTTGCTTCCGGTTCAATGTGATATCGCCTAAAGGAGCCGAATCGACCATCGTGATGGGGTGCCCTTGGAAATATTGCTTCAGCTTCCGACTTGCCATAAAAACCCCATATACCAGCTTTCGCCAATGTGGATATCTTTGCTTAGATTCAATGAGAACCTCACCGATGTAGTAAATCGGCGCTGAACCGGATACTCCTTCCACCGCCTCCTTGCGCTCCACCACAATGGCCACACTTCACTGCCTCGGCATTAGCAAGAACATATAACAGAGCGGCTCCCTCGTCAATAGGGGCAGCAAGAACGGGGTTGGCCATTGCCGCTTTAAGTCCTCCAATGCCTCATCGCAATTTGAACTCCGCATTTAATTGATCCGTCTTCTTCAAAGATTCTGGTACAAAGGGATGGCCTTCTCTCCTAGGCGATCGATAAACCGGTTTAGCGCAGCAATCCGGCCTGCTGCGTTGGACATCGTTGATGCATTTTGGCTTAGCTAAGGAGGTGATAGCTGTAATTTTCTCCGGATTAGCCTCAATCCCCGGTTAGACACGAGAAAACCCAACAATTTGCTCTTTGGAACCCCAAAGACGCACTTGGCAGGGTTGAGCATCATCTTGTACACCGCAAGTTGTCGAAGGTTTCCCTTAAATCCTCAATCAATGTTTCCTTCTGCCTTGATTTCACCACGATATCATCCACGTGGCGTGCACATTACGGCCGATCTGTTTATGCAAACAATTACATGCATAACGCTGATAAGTTGCTTGGGCGCTCTTGAGCCCAAAAGGCATGGACACATAGCGAAGGCTCCAAAAGGGGTGATAAACGCCGCTTTCTCCTGGTCCTTAACCGCCATCTTAATCTGATGATAACCGAATACGCATCCGTAAAGCTCAAACGCTCACAACCCGGCCACGCATCAATAATCTGATCAATGCGGGGAGGCGAAAGGATCTGCCGGACAAGCTTTGTTAAGATCTGTGTAATCTACGCGATGTCGCCAAGTGCCATTCTTTTTAAGGACCAGAACCGGGTTAGCGAGCCACTCTGGATGAAAGACTTCGACGATAAACCCTGCTGCCAACAGCCTAGCAACTTCTTCTCCGATGGCCTTGCGCCTTTCCTCATTAAACCGGCGAAGAAACTGTTTTACCGGTCTGTATTTCGGGTCAACATTAAGAGTGTGCTCAGCGAGTTCCCTCGGTACACAGCATGTCGACGGCTTCCATGCAAAATGTCCCGATTCTCACGGATGAACTTCGATGAGCGCTTTCCTATTTTGGATCCAGTTGGCACCGATGGTGAACTGTTTGGATGAATCGCCGCACAAAATCAACAAGCTTCGTCTCGGCCGCCGATTTGAACTTCAAGTCCGGATCATGCTCAGTAGTTGGCTTCTTCAAAGGGGTCATGTCCGCCGGATCAACATTATCTTTATAATACTTTAACTCTTCCGTGGCACAAACCGACTCACAGAAGCCGCACCACCTTCCTCGCACTCTAGAGCGATCCGGCGGCTCCCATGAACCGTTATCGTTCCTTTGTGACCCGGCATTTTCAGCTGTAAGTAAACATAACAGGCCGTGCCATAAATTTAGCATAAGCCGGCCGCCCAAAGAGGGCGTGGTAAGGGCTTTGAATTTTACCACCTCAAATGTCAACGTTTACGTTACGAGTCATGTTCGTCCCCAAAGGTCACCTCCGTAACTATCTTACCGACCGAATGCACGCTGACTTACTGTGCACCACTCCGTGGAACACCGTCTTTGGACGGCCTAAGATGCCTATCTGTTAACCCCATACCGGAAAGTCTCGTAGTACGTGATGTTGATGCTGCTTCCTCCATCCATAAGAACCTTGGTAAACTTGTACCCTCCTACAGGGTGCCACCACCAAGGCTAATCAACCCGGATTGTAAACCGGGAGGATGATCCTCTCTGCTTCCACACAATCGGCTGCTCGGACCAGCGTAGGTAATGTCTGGCGCCGGTTCAACAACACCGCCCGCCTCTGAAGTTTTCGGTCCCGTCGGTCCAAACTGGTGGTAAAGACGTGGTAATCGCCCCCATTCAACTGCTTTGGGTTGCTCGATAACCCGATCATGGCTCTTGTTGATTGTAGCCCCTTGGTTCGATTACGATTACCTTGATTATTCGATTGCCTTGCCGCCCGGATTACCACGAATCCGGGCGGAATTTCCTCCACCGTAACCGGGCGGACCACGAACCGCCGCCGTCCCTTGATCATACGGAAAGAGTTGGAGTTTTAAACTCCTGCATAATATAACAATCCTTCCAAAGGTGGTTCGCGGTACCTCCTTCGTCCCGTGCTTCGGACAAGGTTGATTTAATATGAAGTTCAAAGCGATCCGGATTGTGACCGCCCGGTTTGATCGCCTGCCCTACGCCGTGACCCTTGTCCTGCGCATTGGTGTTGGCTACGAAACCCATGTTGCCGTTAAACTGGCGCTTGTTCCCTCCATTGCACCAAATGGTGCTGCTGGACCACAGGAGCTGCCGTTACATTTTCCCTTCCTCACTTCATCATTATCAGATTCGGATCCTTGGTGCTATCGTAATCAGCGTATTTTACCAACACGCCCATTAGAGTGACAATGTCATGGAAACAACGCTTCATGCGACTCCAGCTTCAATTTCAATGGCTCGAACCGCAATTGGCTTCCAAGGTCAAGATCGCGGAATCAGGGTTGATCCGGTCTCAAGAATGTAAAACTTCCAAACGCAGCGCACCCAATGGGTTGTAGACTCTCCCTCTGCTGGACACAAGCTGCCGGATCCACCACCGACATGGGCTGCTTACGGTGTCTTTGAAATTTTGGATGAACCGGGTTCGCAAATCGGGTCCACGAGCTGATGGAGTTGGGCGGCAAGTTTTTAACCAAGTCCGGGCCGTACCTTCCAGATCATTGTGAAGTACTTCGCACATGCGGCTTCATCCACGTCTAGCATCTCCATGGCCATCTCGTAGCTTTCTATCCACGCCTCTGGAGCCAAGTCGGCAGTATAATTCGGCACCTTGCGTGGCCCCTTGAAGTCCTTGGGCAAACGCACGTTGCGTAAAGCGGGGACGAGGCAAGGCACCCCAAAGAGCCGGACGTGACCCACGGTTCGAAGGTGGTCGGTCGAACCGGCGCGGCGGATGATCCTCCGCTTGTGCTACTAACTCGGCCTCCTCGTGCCTGGCGCGGTCCACCACCACTTGAGCATCTTCAAAGCCGCTGCGGATTGTTGCCGCGAGGCGGACCACGCCGCGCATTGCTCGATATGGCCGGTTCATCGATCGTCGGCTGTAGCTCCGGCTCGGGCGGGGTGGAGTGGATCCGATCTCGATCGTCTGGTACGCTTCTTCTTTGAGCCAAGGCCGTCTGAGGAGCTCCTTAACCCGGCGTGTCTCCACCGCTGCGGTGAATCGCCTTCAATTGAATCGCCTCCAACCGTGCCGCAGCCGCCACGAGGTTATCCATCGGGTTGGAGTAGTGACCCGGAGGTGTTCTGACGGTCAGGGCGCACGGTATGATGGCGAGATAGATCTATCATACGGGCTGAACCGGTGCGGCCGTCCAGTGCTTCCGGCGGTTTACCAATGGCGGCGGATTACTGGTCCTCGCCACGGTATTGAAAAGCTCCCTTCCCTCAAAAAGCGGAAGGTAAACGGGACTGTACTTCCTTTTCATGACTTCTGTGGCGCTCTGGTCCGGCTGAGCCTATAAGCCTGCGCATCCAAAGCGGCCCGTTCACGCCATCCTTTCGTCTGCGGCCGCCAGGTCCGCTTTAGCATTAGTGATCTGTTCCCTCACCTTTGCAATCTCCGCGTTGTGAAGGTCCTGATCCGTCGGATTAGCTTCCGCCATGAGCACAGCTAACGCGTCGAAAAGCTCTGACAAAACTTGAGCGGCGACAGGCCTCCTTCCCCGCTGCCATCACCGCTGTTGAATCTGGCGACCAGGGCGCCATGGTCGAAGAGTGAAGCTTACCGCTGCGTGCGGCCATGAAGATCCCAACCGGTTGGGTAGATCGAAGGGGTCCGGAATACTCTCTCCGTCGGAACAACCCCCGATCTGGCCATCTTGTAGCTGGTATAGAGACTCAGTTTCTTCGGCCGACGATTCGTCACCAGAGTAGACAACAGTTTCGTCACCCGATGCTGATCCGTCCTCGTAGCCTCCGTGAACGACTCCCACGAAAACATGCCTGACCGCCCGGTTTAGCCAGGGCAGGACTCTTCTTCTTGCCCGTTGAGCCGTCTCGACGAGGTCGGTCTGACGTCGGCCCAGGCTCGGCTCGCCGATCTTGCCTATGAACACGTGTATGCCGCCAAAGGGGACCCGGTACCCGTACTCAAGCGAGCCGGCCTCGGGGCCCAGTCCGCATCGTCGATGTAGAGCTTGCGCGACGACTCTTAGTCATCCGCCCATCGCATAGCCTTCGAGTCCTTCGAACTTGCCCTCTAAGATCATCAAACCATCGTGCGATAGCCCCACGGTGGGCGCCAACCGTCGTGGATTTGTCACGGCAGATGTCCTCATGAAAGGACTTAGTCGTAGGGCCATCGTGCGGGTTTACCTAGAGAGGTTAAAGCGGACACAAGACCGGGAATTATACTTGGTTCGGCCCCTTCAATGAAGGTAAAAACCTACGCCCGGTTGTGATGTGATTGATATGGTTTCGGCGACTAGGGAGCAATAGCTTTGCCTTAGCCTCGAAATCTCTGTCCCTAACTTCGCCGCCGGTCGTCCCCTTATATACACGGATTGGCGCCCGGTCGGTTTACTGAGTCCCAATCCGGCTCATACAAGAGTCCGTTTGATCTCTCCTTTCTGTCTTACAACACAAGCTACAACGCTAAAGGCGGTTTACATACATGGACCTTAATTCGCCTCTGGGCTCCAGGCGTCCACATGGGCCTGGATCATGAACGAGGGTAAACCGGCCCTCCCGGGGCGGTTCACACTCAGTAGTTATATCCCCAACAGGTCCCGATGCACTAGGTACAACACCTAGATCGGAAATGAACTCTTTCATCCAGACTCCTTCATTTGCTGCTTCCGAAGCAGCTATGTACTCCGCTTCACATGTAGATCCCGCCACGACGCTTTGTTTAGAACTTCACCAACTGACAGCTCCACCGTTTAACAAAAACACGTATCCGGTTTGCGATTTAGAATCGTCCGGATCAGTGTCAAAGCTTGCATCGACGTAACCATTTACGACTAGCTCTTTGTCACCTCCATATACGAGAAACATATCCTTAGTCCTTTTCGTGTATTTCAGGATGTTCTTGACCGCTGTCGATGATCCACTCTGGATTACTTTGGTACCTTCCTGCCAAGCTTACAGCCTAAGCATACGTCAGTCTGCAGTACACAGACATTGCATACATGATAGAGCCTATGGCTGAAGCATAGGGAATGTCTTTCATTTTCTCTCTATCTTCTCTTTGTGGTCGGGCATTGAGTCGACTCAATTTCACACCTTGTAATATAGGTAAAAACCTTTCTTTGCACGATCCATTTTGAACTTCTTCAAAACTTTATCAAGGTATGTGCTTTGTGAAAGTCCAATTAAGCGTCTTGATCTATCTCTATAGATCTTGATGCCCAATATGTAAGTAGCTTCACCAAGGTCTTTCATCAAAAACTCTTGTTCAAGTATCCCTTTATGCTATCCAGAAATTCTATATCATTTCCGATTAATAATATGTCATCTACATATAATATCGTAAATGCTACAGAGCTCCCACTCACTTTCTTGTAAATACAGGCTTCTCCATAAGTCTGTATAAACCCAAATACTTTGATCACACTATCAAAGCGTTTATTCCAACTCCGAGATGCTTGCACCAGTCCATAAATGGATCGCTGGAGTTTGCACACTTTGTTAGCTCCCTTTGGATTGATAAAACCTTCGTTGCATCATATACAACTCTTCTTCCGAAACCCATTCAGAATGCGGTCTTTACATCCATTTGCCAAATTTCATAATCATAAAATGCGGCAATTGCTAACATGATTCGGACAGACTTAAGCATCGCTACGGGTGAGAAGGTCTCATCGTAGTCAACCCCTTGAACTTGTCGAAAACCCTTTGCGACAAGTCGAGCTTTGTAGACAGCAATATTACCGTCTGCGTCAGTATTATTCTTGAAGATCCTCTTGTTTTCTATTGCTTGCCGACCATCGGGCAAGTCAACCAAAGTCCACACTTTGTTTTCATACATGGATCCTATCTCGAATTTCATGGCCTCAAGCCATTTTGCGGAATCTGGGCTCACCATCGGCTTCTTCATAGTTCGTAGGTTCATCATGATCTAGTAGCATGACTTCCGTAACAGGATTGCCGTACCACTCAGTGCGGATTTTATTCTGGTTGATCTACGAGGTTCTGTAGTAACTTGATCTGAAGTTTCATGATCAACATCATCAACTTCCTCACTATTTGGTGTAGATGTCGCAGAAACTGGTTTACGTGATAAACTACTTTCAAATGAGGGAGAAGGTATGCGATTACCTCATCAAGTTCTACTTTCCTCCCACTCACTTCTTTCGAGAGAAACTCCTTCTCTAGAAAGGATCCATTCTTAGCAACAAATGTCTTGCCTTCGGATCTATGATAGAAGGTGTACCCAACTGTCTCCTTTGGGTATCCTATGAAGACACATTTCTCCGATTTAGGTTCGAGCTTATCAGGTTGAAGCTTTTTCACATAAGCATCGCATCCCCAAACTTTAAGAAAGCGACAACTTTGGTTTCTTGCTAAACCACAGTTCATAAGGTGTCGCCTCAACGGATTTTGACGGTGTTCTATTCAGCGTGAATGCGGCCGTCTCAAGAGCATAACCCCAAACCGATAGCGGTAAATCTGTAAGAGACATCATAGATCGCACCATATCTAGTAAAGTGCGATTACGACGTTCGGACACACCATTGCGATGTGGTGTTCCGGGTGGCGTGAGTTGCGAAACTATTCCGCATTGTTTCAAATGTAGACCAAACTCGTAACTCAAATATTCGCCTCCATGATCAGATCGTAGAAACTTTATTTTCTTATTACGATGATTTTCAACTTCACTCTGAAATTCCTTGAACTTTTCAAATGTTTCAGACTTATGCTTCATTAAGAAGATATACCCATATCTGCTTAAATCATCTGTGAAGGTGAGAAAATAACGATATCCGCCACGAGCCTCAACATTCATTGGACCACATACATCTGTATGTATGATTTCCAACAAATCATTGCTCTCTCCATAGTACCGAGAACGGGTTTTAGTCATCTTGCCCATGAGGCACGGTTCGCAGTGCCAAGTGATTCATAATCAAGTGACTCCAAAAGTCCATCAAGATGGAGTTTCTTCATGCGCTTTATACCGATATGACCTAAACGGCAATGCCACAAATAAGTCGCACTATCATTATCAACTCTGCATCTTTTGGTTTCAACATTATGAATATGTGTATCACTACTATCGAGATTCATTAAAAATAGACCACTCTTCAAGGGTGCATGACCATAAAAGATATTATTCATATAAATAGAACAACCTTTATTCTCTGATTTAAATGAATAACCGTCTCGCATCAAACAAGATCCGGATATAATGTTCATGCTTAACGCCGCACCAAATAACAATTATTTAGGTCTAAAACTAATCCCGAAGGTAGATGTAGAGGTAGCGTGCCGACCGCGATCACATCGACTTTGGAACCATTTCCCACGCGCATCGTCACCTCGTCCTTTGCCGGTGTTCGCAATCAGAAGTCCTGCTTTGAGTTGCAAATATTAGCAATGTAACCCGATATCAAATACCCGTGTACTACTGCGAGCTCTAGTAAGGTACACATCAATAACATGTATATCACATATACCTTTGTTCACTTTGCCATCCTTCTTATCCGCCAAATACTTGGGGCAGTTCCGCTTCCAAAGTGACTAGTCTGCTTATGAGAAGCACTCGATTTCAGGTTTAGGTCCAGACTTGGGTTTCTTCACTTGAGCAGCAACTTGTTTGCTGTTCTTCTTGAAGTTCCTTCTTCTTCCCTTTGCCTTTCTTCTTGAAACTAGTGGTCTTATTGACCATCAACACTTGATGCTCCTTCTTGATTTCTACCTCCGCAGCTTTCAGCATTGCGAAGAGCTCGAGCATAGTCTTTACTAACCCTTGCATATTATAGTTCATCACGAAGCCTTTGTAGCTTGGTGGCGGTGATTGAAGAATTACATCAATGACACAATCATCCGGAAGATCAACTCCCGGTTGAGTCAAGTGATTGTAATACCGGACATTACGAGTATGTGCTCACCGACAACCCATTCTCCTCCATTTTGCAGCTATAGAACTTATTGGAGACTTCATATCTCTCAATCCGGGCATTACATTTGAAATATCAACTTCAACTCTTGGAACATCTCATATGCTCCACGACTTTCAAAACGTCGTTGAAGACCCGGTTCTAAGCCGTAAAGCATGGCACACTGAACTATAGAGTAGTCATCAGCTTTGCTCGCCAGACGTTCTTAACGTCGTCGGTTGCATCAAGAAGAGCACTGGCACCTAGCGGTGCATCCAGACGTAACTCTTACGTGCAGCAATGAAGATAATCCTCGTGTTGCGGACCCGGTCCGTATAATTGCTACCATCATCTTTCAACTTTGCTTTCTCAAGGAACGCATTAAAATTCAACGGAACAACAAGACGATCCATCTATCTACAAACAGACATAGACAAGCAAAATACTACCAGTACTAAGTTCATGATAAATTTAAGTTCAATTAATCATATTACTTAAGAACTCCCACTTAGACAGACATCTCTCTAGTCATCTAAGTGATCACGTGATCCAAATCAACTAAACCATAACCGATCATCACGTGAGATGGAGTAGTTTTCAATGGTGAACATCTTATGTTGATCATATCTACTATATGATTCACGCCGACCTTTCGGTCTCCGTGTTCGAGGCCATATCTGCATATGCTAGGCTCGTCAAGTATAACCTGAGTATTCTGCGTGTGCAAAACTGGCTTGCACCCATTGTAGATGGACGTGGAGCTTATCACACCCGATCATCACGTGGTGTCTCTCGGCACGACGAACTTTGGCAACGGTGCATACTCAGGAGAACACTACTTGATAATTTTAGTGAGAGATCATCTTAAAATGCTACCGTCAAACAAAGCAAAATAAGATGCATAAAGGATAAACATCACATGCAATCAATATAAGTGATATGATATGCCCATCATCATCTTGTGCTTGTGATCTCCATCTCCAAGCACCGTCATGATCACCATCGCCACCGGCGCGACACCTTGATCTCCATCGTAGCATCGTTGTCGCTTCGCCATCTATTGCTTCTACGACTATCGCTACCGCTTAGTGATAAAGTAAAGCAATTACAGGCGTTGCATTTCATACAATAAAGCGACAACCATATGGCTCCTGCACATTGCCGATAACTCGGTTACAAAACATGATCATCTCATACAATAAAATATAGCATCACGTCTTGACCATATCACATCACAACATGCCCTGCAAAAACAGGTTAGACGTCCTCTACTTTGTTGTTGCAAGTTTTACGTGGCTGCTACGGGCTGAGCAAGAACCGTTCTTACCTACGCATCAAAACCACAACGATACTTCGTCAAATAGACTCCGTTTTAACCTTCTCAAGGACCGGGCGTAGCCACACTCGGTTCAACTAAAGTGAGAGAGACAGACACCCGCCAGCCACCTTTAGCCACGAATGCTCGTGAACGGTGAAACCAGTCTCGCGTAAGCGTCTGGCGTAATGTCGGTCCGGGCCGCTTCATCTCACAATACCGCTGAAACAAAGTATGACATGCTGGTAGGCAGTATGACTTGTATCACCCACAACTCACTTGTGTTCTACTCGTGCATATGACATCAACGCATAAAACCAGGCTCGGATGCCACTGTTGGGTAACGCAGTAATTTCAAAAATTTTCCTACGCACACACAGGACCATGGTGATGGCATAGCAACGAGAGGGGAGAGTGTTGTCTACGTACCCTCGTAGACCGTGGCGAAGCGATCTGGCGTAGAGGAAGTAGTCGTACGTTCTCCTCGCGATCCTGCCGATCCCAGCACCGTTACTTCGGCACCTCCGAGTCAATGATGACGTAGAGGAAGTAGTCGTACGTTCTCCTCACGATCCAGCCGATCCTAGCGCCGTTACTCCGGCGCCTCCGAGTTCTTGGCACACGTTCAGCTCGATGACGCTCCACGGGCTCCGATCCAGCAGAGCTCGGAGAGAAGGAGTTCCGTCGGCCTGACGGCGTGGTGGCGATCTTGATGTTTCACCGACGCAGGGCTTCGCCTAAGCACCGCTTCGATATGACCGAGGTGGAATATGGTGGAGGGGGCACCACACACGGCTAAGGAACCGATCTCAAGGATCAACTTGTGTGTCCTAGGGTGCCCCTCCCTCAGATATAAAGGAGGGAGGAGGAGGTGGCGGCCCAAGGGGGCGCACCAAGGGAGGGGAAACCTACTCCAAGTAGGTTTCCCTCTCCTTCCTTATCTTATTTGGAGGGAGGAAGGAGTACTAGTATTAGGAAGTAGTACTAGTAGTAGGAATAGGAAGAGGGGAAGGAGAAAGGAAAGGGGGCGGCCCCCTCCCCAATTCGGATTGGGCTTGGGCGCGCCTCCCTTGTTCCTTCTCCCTTCCTCCTATATGGGCCCAATAAGGCCCATAAACCTCCCGGGGTTCCAGAACCTCCGGAGCTCCAAACTTCTCCGGAACCTTTCCGTGTCCAAATATATCCGTCCAATATATCAATCTTTATGTCTCGACCATTTCGAGACTCCTCGTCATGTCCGTGATCATATCCGGACTCGAACAACCTTCGGTACATCAAAATACACAAACTCATAATATAAACGTCATCGAAACCTTAAGCGTGAGGACCCTACGGTTATAGAACAATGTAGACATGACCCAGACACATCTCCGGTCAATAACCAATAGCGGGACCTGCATGCCCATATTGGTTCCTACATATTCTACTGAAGATCTTTATCGGTCGGACCGCATAACAACATACGTTGTTCCCTTTGTCATCGGTATGTTACTTACCCGAGATTCGATCGTCGGTATCCAATACCTAGTTCAATCTCCATCGCAAGTCTCTTTACTCGTTCGTAATACATCATCTCACAACTAACTCATTAGTTGTAATGCTTGCAAGGCTTATGTGATGTGTATTACCGAGAAGGGCCAGAGATACCTCTCCGACAATCGGAGTGACAAAACCTAATCTCGAAATACGCCAACCCAACAAGTACCTTTGGAGACACCTGTAGTACTCCTTTATGATCACCCGATTCGTTGTGATGTTTGGTAGTACCCAAAGTGTTCCTCCGTAAACGGGAGTTGCATAATCTCATAGTTACAGGAACATGTATAAGTCATGAAGAAAGCAATAGCAACATACTAAACGATCAAGTGCTAGGCTAACGGAATGGGTCATGTCAATCAGATCATTCTCCTAATGATGTGATCCCGTTAATCAAATGACAACTCATGTCTATGGTTAGGAAACATAACCATCTTTGATTAACGAGCTAGTCAAGTAGAGGCATACTAGTGACACTCTGTTTGTCTATGTATTCACACATGTATTATGTTTCCGGTTAATACAATTCTAGCATGAATAATAAACATTTATCATGATATAAGGAAATAAATAATAACTTTATTATTGCCTCTAGGGCATATTTCCTTCAAAGCGGCCTACTATATCACGACCAGGGTAGAGAACCACCGCAATGTCCGACGTATAGATAGAGTTTCTTCTCATAAATGGTAGTAACATTGTGTCAACAGCAGTTGGATCGCCTTTCACCATCATTGGATAGTTTTGTCCAAGGAAGAGCGAGTTTGCTCCAAGACTATCAATACTGTACATGGGAGAAGGTGTTGGCCCTAGCACACTAGTATCCATCTCGAATACCATGCAACAGGTGTTGGAATAGGTCCGGAGAGTGCGACCATGGGAGACAACACCTGCTCCCTCAGTAGTAACATCAGTAGTGGGTTGTATACATACAAGAAGGGGTGATCCATCGGAAGTTGCCAGGTGCCACTAAGTATATGGGCCCTCCTCGTCCTCATGCTCGTAATCATCACCATCTTCATCTCCCCCTTTGTTATAATTTTTTTCAAGTATAGGCGGTGGAATGTTCACAGGACCTTGGAAACACAAGAAGAAGGTTAGTTAGTAGAGAAGGGAAACTTGCTAACTCGCATGCATGTGGATGAAACAATTATAATTACGGTGGAAGACAAACGTACCGAAACTACGAAGATACCATGCAAAAACAGTGCCACGAGTGGTGGCAGCAAACACAAGACCCTCGTATTCAATTGCATCACAGTACACATCCGTGTATAGAAACTGATTTTTGAGCAATATCCATCCAGTCGAACCATGAAGGATGGCAACAAGCTTGTCGAAGATAGCAACAACTTGATAGTTCTTGTAATTCCAAGAACGGTTGGGAACTCGAGAAATTGCTATCTTCCGTAGACGACAGACACCATGATCATATTTGAACGTATGTAGATCATCTGGGTGCTCAACCTCAGGGCACTCAGAGATTTTTGGAAGTGGAATCCGCTGACGAGTGTATACATTCACAAGTTCCCACTCGCAATTGTACCCAATATAAACAACCCAATCTCCATTCACGCCTGCCCAAGCCTTGCCCTCAAGCGATGGCATCTTAACATCATACGTATCATTATCAAGCGGCATCAACTTGCATAAGGCGAGGCTTCCCTCGTCCCCGCGCCAGTCAGCAGGGTCACGATGAAGAAGATAGTGGAGATCAAACCACTCCTGGACCCTTGGGTTCCTTGTAATGATGTTATTAGTTGAGTCGAGAATGTTCTTGAACGAACCTGCCAGGCTAGCCGAGGTGATGACATCGCACTGATACGTCTCCAACGTATCTATAATTTTTTATTGTTGCATGCTATTATATATTCTGTTTTGGATGTTTAATAGGCTTATTTATACACTTTTATATTATTTTTGGGACTAACCTATTAACCGGAGGCCCAGCCCAAATTGCTGTTTTTTTGCCTATTTCAGAGTTTCGCACAAAAAGAATATCAAACGGAGTCCAAACGTAATGAAACCTATAGGAACGTGATTTTCAGAACAAACGTGATCTAGAGGACTTGGAGTCCATGTAAAGTAATCAACGAGGAGAGCACGAGGCAGGGTGTGACAGCCTGGTTTTTTCCCTCTTTTATTTGCTTGATTTTCATTTGAATTTTTTTGAAACTTGGAGTTCTTGGATCTTTTCATATGGACTTAAACACTTGGGCATCCTTGGATTTCACCCAAGTGCTTCACTTCTCTCCCAAATCATCACTTCACTTATGATCCACCCCAATATAATCTTTGGAATATTTTTCTTAAATGAAAAATATTAATTTTTTCTCAAAAACCCTAAGCCAAGTCTGTTTGCTCCAAAGCAACCCTAATTTTTCTGGCTCAGAAAATTCTGAGATAATTCACAAATATTCTATGAACCCTAGTGCACCTTCCTGAGCAAAAATATTTCATCACTTTTTGGAATATTTTTGCTATAGAAAATCTTTTCTATTCTGGACAGAAATGGTGGTTTCTATAGCAACTACCATTTTACTTGCTCTATTTGACCGGAACTTTCTTGTGCATCTTTACTTAGTAACTTATAACCAGCCTCCAAAGCACAGCTTCAAACTCCCAGCCATTTGACCACAGTAACATCACAAAGTCACTGACCAGAAACTTACCTGGCTTGTAAAATCTTCTCTACTGCACCTGGATCCAAACCAAACCGTGGTAAACTTCAAAACCACCACGAACAACATGCCAGACATGATTTTTGGACGAAGGCTGGCCTGAGGAGAGAGTTCGCGCGGTGACCACGCGTGTCCACGATGCTAGGCATGCGTGTCGATGCGCTCTGGGTGACGCCGAACGCTCTGTTTGCGCGTGCTCACTTCCCCCGCCAGTCCAACCATGCCAAACCTCGCCACCATCATCGTCTCGACGTCCTTAACTCCTCCCTGGCGCTCGCCGACGCCGGAGATCGCCGCAGCGAGCACAGGCAAGGTTCAGCCAGCCCAACAGTGCGGAGCGCACTGTGCTCCTCGCCATCCCCTTGATCCTTTGCTCGTCCCCGTCCGCCCACAGTGGCCGCGTGACCTCGTCGCCTTCTCCCCCTCTCACTAACGTCGCTCGTCGCCGGGCGCCATGTACAGGTGTCCACCAGCGGAGCCCGAAGCACCCTCGCCGCTCGCCTATAAATAGAGCCTCCCCCAGCCTCCTCGAGTACCATCCAACACTCACACACACCCCACGATCGAGTAGGAAACCATAGCCCAGCCGGGCAGGCCTCGGGCCGCCGTCCTCGAGGTCGAGCTCGCCGGTGATCCCCTCTGGTCACCGCGGTAGCTCCAGCCCCTCCCAGGCCTGGGCGACCCCTCCAGGGCCTCCGCCTCTCTCCGTTGTGGCCGTCTCGCCCGCTTGGAGCCTCTGGAGTGGCCTCTGCTTGCCGTCTTCCTCAACTCCGGTGACCTCCACGTTCTGCCTCCGCTTGCGAACTAGTTTCCGACGCCGTCCGACCACCCCTAGCTACGCTACGGGTACGGGCAGGTGCGCCATCGTCCCCTCTCTCAATCCCTCCCTCTCATTTGGTCCAAGGAGCCCTCGTCGCCGGCGAGAGCTCTGGCGAAGCCGCGGCCTTCTCTGTTTCCTTTCCTCCCTTCCCCCACCTGACTAGCGGGCCCCGCTAGTCAGCCACTCTGTACGCGCGTGAAGCGGTACGAGTGGTGGCGCCCCTGGGCTTTACGCCTTCGACGTCACCCCCCCTCAGCTGTTTAATTAAATTCAAATTCATTTATATTCCAGAGAGCTTCAAACATTTTTAACTTTTTAACCATATGTCCAAATGAATTGATTCTTTTTGCATTGTGTTCTTTGAAAAGAAATCTAGCAGCTCACCATAGATGAGATTTTTCTGAGCTGTTTAGAATTTCTTGTGATTTTCAGAAGAATTCTTGATATTTTCTTTCTGTGTTTAAAATTATTTTCAGAAGGTGAGGCTTGTCTTGAGGATCACCAGGAGGCTTGTGAACCTCATCTGCACTAAGGCAAGCCACATCAATATTTTCATGGTGTCATTTCAATATTTGTAATTTTCTTACTTGAACAAAATGATTAATCCATGCATTTAAATAATTGTTGTGTTGTTTGTATTCTGTTAAATATTTGTTAAGTTTTTATGCTTGATTTACAGAATGACTAAAACTAGCTTAGTGGATAAAACAAGTTAAGATTTATTTGTGGTGATGTTAGAAATAATTTTGTTATGCACATTATTTAAAGTTTTGTTCTTGCATAAATAAATTGATAAAAAATTTGCTAGAAAATATTCTGTTAAATACTTGTTGAATCATTTTACTTGACTTACAGAATGTGTGAACCCAACTTAGTTGTTAAAGAAATTAAGAGTTGTTGATAGTGAAATCATTTTGTCAAGCATATGAGAAATTTATCGGAGTTACTTTCTTGCGTAAGAAATTAATTAAACTTGTTGCAAAATATTTTGGTTAAGTTGTGAGTCATCTTGAGCAAGTGGAGAAATATGAGTTGTTGACGTTTATGCTTGGTGTGTATATGGATGACATCGGTCATCTTTATTATTATGTGATGCATGTGTAGTTTCGCATTTCATGGCATGCTATGACACCGGTCATTTTTTTATTTTAAGTTAAACCTGAATATAACTCAACTTGAATATACCGTTGACTGGGTCATGGTGCCGCTGAATCGAGTTTCTTTCCAGTGCAACCACATTTGCCTTTGTGGGAAGGCCTTGATTCGGTCCATTGACACGGCCTCTGGTCGGTGCCTCCAACTAGGGAAGGTTATGTCGTGCTTGCCCTGGCCCGATAAGCAGACATAATCTTGTGTGCTCGTTGATGAGATTATGGTACCAAGTCCCCGAGTGGGAGTGTTTTGACCACGACGGTGGTCGGGGTGTCTTTGGTAGACACGGGGCCACCCAGGACCAGCTCGTTGGGGATTTGGGTCGGAGTGGCCGGGAGGGTGCGATGGAAATGGAGGGGTTTTGTCGGAATGCCGTTGGTCCACCCGAATGGGAGTGCGAGGCCATGGGTTCTGTGGTGTGGGTACAGTGTTCTACCTCTGCAGAGTGTATAACCTATCGATAGCCGAGTCCACGGTTACGGACACCTCATAGTGGGTCCCACCATGAGTCAATGAGTAATAAAAATTGCACACTAAGCTGTAAACCTTGCATTGTTGAGGATGGCAGAAAGGCCATCGAGGAAATTGGGACCAAATAATGGTCGTGGTTGTGATCGCCGCAAGGATCATGAGTCATTTTGCTAAAGACCACATTGGTGGTGTTTTTATGATACCACGTTGGTGGTGTGTTTGTGATCTGAGGATGATCAAAGTTGGTAAGTTGTCCCGAGGGACGTTCGATGCATGTTCGCAGCATGTTTGACATATAGTGTTGCATTTTTAATAATTGATTAAATATCATGATATTGTTTGCCATTATGATTATGCCTGTTGTGAGCTTGCAAGTACATTCAATGTACTGACCTGGCGTGTCATGCCAGATTTCAGGAAAGTCTCGTTGGAAAGGAGTGATGTTCGAGTCTAGATCGTGTCCACATCGGTGTCCCTGTGATATGGAGCTTCCACTACGACGTTATTCCGCTGCCACGTGGTTGTTCAGATCGAGGCCCCTTTATGTTCACTAAATAATGTACATATTGTTCAGCCGCACCGATTGTGTCGCTTGGCCTCGATAGCTATTGTAATATAAACTCTGTTCCGCTAGCATCAATAAAGCGGTTGTTTTCTGTACCAATATGTTGTGTATTGCCAGAAGACATGGTCTCTGGGCTGGCAATGCAGGGTAAACCGGTCGCTCTGAGCCGGGGTGCCACAACGCTTGGTATCAGAGCCGCGCTGACTGTAGGCCACGCTAGACTACGACGTGTTAACTGGACGCTAGACCCGAGTAAATTTGAGTGCCGGTAGCAGTTATAGCTGGTTGTTGCATTATAGTCATTCGATTATTACCTTTATGCTAACCTGCTAATGGTTGTGAGTGTAGATGGCTCCGGTGCCGTATCCGTGCCAGTTGCAGCTGATGCCGTACACATCGCCGCACCTTCTCCGCAACGTATGGCGTCGGCTGTACCTCACGGGGACGACCCAGTCTACCGTGTGTACCGGGAGCATCTAGCAGACTCAGTGTATGAGTATCACGCAGTGGTTACTCTGCGCACCAGTTCCGATTCCGGCTCTTACACTCGTACTTCTCGGAGCGGTTACGCCTCCACCGCTTCTCAGGCTGTCCAGTTTGCCGCATTTGAGGTCCTTGTCGAGCTTCGCTATACCGAGGTCCAAATGCAGCAACGCCCAGGTTTCTATTACTACCCATCTCTACACGACAACGGTCGTGTCCGTTTCCCTCTCATTGATCCGGAGTCTGATAGTGTTGCTAGCCACCTTGCTCGCTATATCACTGCTAGCTATCTGATGATCCACGAGTGTGCCCGAGAGCTGACTCGTGCCCGTACTGCTTTAGCCGCTACTTTGGTCACTTCTAGATCTGCCACTACTCCGTCTTCACTGGGATTTACCCCGTATGTCCCAGTTAGCTCTAGCTCCCCTATTTCACCGGTTACTCCCTCAAGTAGCACGGGCGTCTCGGCCGTGAACCCTCTCAGTACTCCTGTCGAGTGGGTCTCACTTCTCACTACCCCTGTAGCCCCGATGCTTCATCCTACCCCTGCCCCTGAGAGAGAGCCCTCGAGGCAGCGCCGTCGTGTTACCTTTAACCCGGAGGTTTCTGTTAACCATGTCAGTTCAGGATCCGAGATTGCTTCAGGGGAGGACACCACAGCACCAGCTGAGCAGTAGTGTCTTTGAGTATTCGCAGTCATCTGGATGATGTACGGATGTAGTTGTACAAGTCAAGATGCTTCATGTATGAGAGTAGTGGAACCAGTCATGTTGTTTATCTTTCATGTATGAGTCTATGTATAATTATGTTGGGACTTTAATCACCATATTTTCTTTGCTCTTTTATCTTTTTTGAGATTTGTCGCTGGCTTTTCCCCAATTTTATTTTTGGGTGTTTCTCATCTCGGTTGTGTTGTCTTGGGAAAAATTCACAATAGGATGACGCATGGAGGCAGCAGTAGCAACGTTCGTGAGGGAACTCCTGTTCGTTGTTCCGCACGACAGGCAGGACATTCTCCCGAGCCATACGTTCAGCCACCACCTCCACCGCCTGATCCTCCCTCCACCGAGCAAATTCTGCGTATGTTTGAAGAGAAAAGGAACAATGATCTGATTGAAATATTGAGAAGTGTTCAAGCTATGGTTGGATAGAATGGAAATCAAAATGGTCATCACTCAAAGCTGTCAGATTTTCAGAGGACCAATCCACCTAGTTTCAGTCAGATTGCTGACCCATTGGATGTAGACGATTGGTTGCGCACCATGGAGAAAAAGCTTGAGATTGCCCGTACTGAAGGAAACGATAAAGTTCCCTTTGCAACTCATTACCTTGAAGGCGCAGCTGCCATATGGTGGGAAAATACAAAGGCCATGTGGCCGATTGATGAGGAAATCACCTGGGAAAAATTTAAGGATAAGTTCCGAAAATATCACATCCCTACTGGAGTTATGAAGGCCAAGCAACATGAGTTTCTCACGCTCGTCCAAGGAAATCAGTCTGTGGCTGAATATCTGCAAAAATTTAATCATTTGGCCTGTTACTCTCTGTATGACGTGGCCACCGAAGAAGGGAAGATTGACAGATTTCTTGTAGGTTTAAATCCGCAACTTCGGTGTGCTCTTAGTATGTTTGATTTCACGGATTTCCAAACTCTGGTGGACAAGGCGTTCATTGCTGAACGGGAGCACACGCTTATATCAGATAATAGGCCTGCTAACGACAACAAGTGCAATATTGAGCTAAACAAGGATGGGCAACCTGTGCAAAAGGCTCGTACCTGGCAGCAGACTCAGGTGGAATACAGGCCAAATTGGCAGCAGAATGTTAACAAGACCACCACTCAAGTCAAGAATATTATGGCCAATCCAATGCATGAGGAGTGTCAGTGCAATAATTCTTGTTTCATTAGCGGGCAGCACGGGCATTATGCCAAGCAGTGCCCCAAGAACAACAAGATGAATGCCCTAAGCAGGCCACAAGTCAACTTTATGGAGTCGCGGCCAACCCAGCAAAACCTCACTGGGCACGTGCATCATATCTCCGCCGATGAAGCCCAAGAGAAGCCAGAAGATATCATTGGTATGTTTTTTGTTAATGACATGCCTGAAGTAATTTTATTTGACTCTGGGGCTTCCCATTCTTTTATTTCTCGAAGTTTTGCTGCCCAAAACAATTTTCCTTGCATGATTTTGGGCAAAAATATGCTGGTACAAACCCCGGGATCTATAATCAAGAGCAATCTGGTCTGCCGTGATCTGGAGATCAATATCAAGGGAATCTACTTTCCAACATCTCTGATAATCATTGAGTCTGAATAGTTGGATATTATATTGGGTATGAACTGGTTGACCAAATATCAAGTTTGCATAAACTACGCAACCCGAGAAGTCAATCTGACCAGTCGGAATGGGAAGCTCACCAAATTCTATGCTCGCAAGCATATACCCAGGCCAGAACTAGTTTGCACCGCTATGGTTGAATTGGAATTTATTCCTATGGTCAGTGAGTACCCGGATGTGTTTCCAGAAGAATTGCCAGGCATGCCACCAGATCGGGAACTGGAGTTTGCAATAGATCTTGTGCCCGGGACCGCACCGCTATACAAGAAGTATTACCGGATGCCCTCATCAGAATTAGTGGAGCTAAAGAAACAGCTTGACGAATTACTCCAGAAAGGTTATATTCGTCCCAGCTCTTCACCATGGGGACCACCTGCTATTTTCGTTGGCAAAAAGGATGGTAGTCTCCGTATGTGCATAGATTACCGCCAGCTGAATGAGGTCACCATCAAAAATAAATGTCCGCTGCCAAGGATTGATGATCTGTTTGATCAGCTTAGTGGGGCTAAGGTATTCTCTAAAATCGATTTATGGTCCGGATATCATCAGCTCAAGATGAAAAAGGAAGATATTCCTTAGACCGCATTTACTACACGGTACGGTCTTTACGAATATACTGTGATGTCCTTTGGCCTCATCAATGCCCCTGCTTTATTCATGCATATGATGAACAAAGTGTTCATGGACTTCCTCGACAAATTCGTGGTAGTCTTCATCGATGACATCCTCATTTACTCCAAGGGTGAAGAAGAGCACAAGGATCACCTCAGAGCAGTGCTACAACGGCTCATGACCATCGATTATACGCCAAGTTCAGTAAGTGCGAATTTTGGCTCAAGCAAGTTGGGTTTCTCAGACATGTACTATCCGCCGAAGGTATAGCCGTGGACCCGAGAAAAGTAAAGTATGTGCTCAATTGGGTACCGCCCACGACTGTAACACAGATCCGGAGTTTTCTCGGATTAGCTGGATACTATCGTCGTTTTATTGAAGGGTTTTCCAAAATTGCTAAACCCATGACGGAGCTGCTCAAAAAGGATACGAAGTGTAAGTGGACAGAGGATTGTGAGAAGAGTTTTAATGAGCTGAAGATATGTCTGACAACCGCACCCGTATTGACTCTTCCAGACATTTATCGCAGCTTTGATGTGTACTGTGATGCCTCTAGACAAGGTATTGGTTGCGTGCTGATGCAAGACGGCAAGGTAGTAGCATATGCCTCGCGACAACTATGACCCCATGAAGGAAATTATCCTACTCATGATTTGGCATTGGCTGTGGTGGTTCACGCATTAAAAATTTGGAAACACTACCTCATTGAAAAAAGGTGCCAAATTTTTACCAACCACAAAAGTCTCAAGTACGTTTTCACTCAGCCAGATTTAAATTTATGTCAGCGGAGATGGCTAGAGTTGGTCAAGGATTATGACCTTGGAATAAATTACCATCCAGGCAAGGCCAACATCGTTGCCGATGCCCTCAGTCAAAAGCATGTCAGCTTAAATGCCATATTGGAATCATTGCCCACCAAACTCCAAGAGGAGATCGCTCAGCTCAACTTGGTCATCGTAGATGCTGGTCTTGCTAATATCTTGGAAGTTACCCCCACACTTGAGATGGAGATCCGCAAGGCCCAGCTAGCTGACACAAATCTACAAAGACGTGTCGTGGGCCAGATGGCAAAGCAGGCCTCTGACTTCTCCAAGGACAAATTCGGTACCCTCCGATTCCATGGACGCATTTGCTTGCCAAATCAACCAGACTTGAAGAAGAAAATCCTGTCAGAAGCCCACGAATCCGCATATTCCATTCACCCGGGAGGTACGAAGATGTACGAGGATCTCAGACAAATATTCTGGTGGGATGGAATGAAGAAAGACATTGCCTACTTTGTAGCCTGTTGCGACATATGCAACAAGGTGAAAGCAGAACATCAGAAGCCAGCCGGACTCCTCCAACCGTTGCCGGTTTCGCAGTGGAAATGGGATGACGTTAGCATGGATTTCATCACAGGATTGCCTAAGACTTAGCGAGGCAAGGATGCAATCTGGGTTATAGTAGACACCCTCACCAAGGTTGCTCACTTCATCCCGATCAGCACCAGATACAGAGCAGATGAACTTGCACAACTGTATGTATCCAGGATCGTCAGTCTGCATGGAGTACCCCGAACTATCACTTCCGACCGAGGTTCTTTGTTTACCTCCGCTTTTTGGTCCCGTCTCCATCAAGCCTTGGGGACAGCACTGAAATATAGTACTGCTTATCACCCTCAGACCGATGGACAGACTGAGCGGGTAAATCAAATACTCGAAGATATGTTGCGAGCTTGTGTGCTAGCCAACGGAGCTAAGTGGGAAGATTGCTTGCCATATGCCGAGTTCTCTTATAACAACAGTTTTCAGACCAGTCTAAAGATGTCACCATATGAAGCTCTGTATGGCCGTAAGTGCCGTACTCCACTAAATTGGTCTCAAACTGGAGATAGCCATATCTTCGGAACGGATCTCATGATGGAAGCCGAGTAACAAGTTAGGGAAATCAGAGACAGACTGCAATTGTCCAAATCTCGACAGAAGAGTTATTATGATACAAAGCATCGACAGGTCAGTTTTGAACCCGGAGAACACGTATACCTCCGAGTCACTCCTATGAAAGGAGTCAAGAGATTTCAGACTCGTGGAAAGCTGGCACCCAGATTCATTGGTCCATTCCCGATTATGTCTCGAGTGGGTACGGTTGCATATCAACTGGAACTACCCCCGGAATTGGCAGACATACACAACGTGTTCCATGTTTCGCAATTGAGACGATGCATATCCCCGCCTGAGAAAAGGACTGCAATAGCTGAGATCGAATTGGCAAGAGATTTAACTTATGATGAGAGACCGCTCAAAATTTTGGATCAGATGGAAAGGGTCACTCGCAGTAAAGTCAGAATATTTTACAAGGTTCAGTGGGAGCATCACACAGAGTTGGAAGCAACATGGGAGCAGGAAGAATTCCTTAGGGATCAGTATCCAGAGTGGTTTTCCCAAGAAACCGAATCTCGAGGACGAGATTCATTCTAATTGGTGGAGGTTTGTGACAGCCTGGTTTTTGCCCTCTCTTATTTGCTTGATTTTCATTTGAAATTTTTTGAAACTTGGAGTTCTTGGATCTTTTCATAAGGACTTAAACACTTGGGCATCCTTGGCTTTCACCCAAGTGCTTCACTTCTCTCCCAAATCATCACTTCACTTCTGATCCACACCAATATATCTTTGGAATATTTTTCTTAAATGAAAAATATTCATTTGTTCTCAAAAACCCTAAGCCAAATCTGTTTGCTCCAAAGCAACCCTAATCTTTTTGGCTCAGAAAAATCTGAGTAATTCACAAATATTCTGTGAACCCTAGTGCACCTTCCTGAGCAAAAATATTTCATCACTTTTTGGGATATTTTTGCTACAGAAAATCTTTTCTGTTCTGGACAGAAATGGTGGTTTCTACATCAACTACCATTTTACTTGCTCCATTTGACCTGAACATTCTTGTGCATCTTTACCTTAGTAACTTATAACTAGCCTCCAAAGCACAACTTCAAACTCCCAGCCATATGACCACAGTAACATCACAAAGTTACTGGCCAGAAACTTACCTGGCTTGTAAAATCTTCTCTACTGCACCTGGATCCAAACCAAACCGTGGTAAACTTCAAAACCACCACGAACAACAGGCCAGACATGATTTTTGGACGAAGGCTGGCTTGAGGAGAGAGTTCGCGCGGTGACCACGCGTGTCCATGATGCCAGACATGCGTGTCGACGCGCTCTGGTGACGCCGAACGCTCTGTCCGCGCATGCTCGCTTCCCCCCCTTGCCCAACCATGCCAAACCTCGCCACCATCATCGTCTCGACGTCCTTAACTCCTCCACAGCGCTCGCCCGGCGCCGGAGCTTCGCCCGCGGCGAAAGCACGCGGGCAAGGTCCGGCCAGCCAAGCAGCGGAGCGACCTTTGCTCGTCGCCATCCTCTTGATTCTGTGCTCATCCCCGTCCGCCCACAGTGGCCGCGTGACCTCCGTCGCCTTCTCCCCCTCTCACTGACATCGCTCGTCACCGGGCGCCGTGGACAGGTGTCCACCGGCGGACCCGAAGCACCCTCGCCGCTCGCCTATAAATAGAGCCACCCCCAGCCTCCTCGAGCACCAGCCTCCTCGTGTAGACGACGGTGAACTTGTCGAGGAAACCAACGAGGACCTCGTCGAACAAGGAGACGAAGCTGTCGTCCAAGCGGCCCCTCGCCCTGGCGGCCTCAAGCAATACTACCTGGAGACGTTCCTCGGTGCCGGGCCGTAGGCCGGCGTCGTGGACCATCTGGCACAGCCGGCTGATGCTCGCGCTCATCGCCTCCATGGGTCTAGCTTAGCTTCTAGTCAACTGATCTTGCGATTCAAGTGATCACTCTTGCCCTTGGTTAGCATGCGTAGGTGCATAGGATTTCGTACTACTCATCGGCCCTCTACTGCACCTTCCTTTGGCTGTATGATAGGAGGGCTAGCCACCCCCTGGGCCCATGTGTCATTCACCCAAAGGCAGTTGCCGTAAGTCAATGAAGTTGCGTCCCCCTCCGTGCCGGTGCAGTATAGTCATCTCACCGGACCTCTAGTTGGGGCCAAACGAGAGAAGTTTGATGTTTACTGGTTTATTGGTCCCCTTTGCATTTTGCGCCAAGTTTTGACCTTCGATTTAACTAATAAAATGTTAATGCATGTAAACAAAAATGTTGTGTAAGTCACCTTACGAAAACCAAATAATCCCAAAATACTTAGGCACGGTGCATTAACTCCCTCCTTGTTTCTTATTTCGTGACATATCAACCAATGAGAGATGTGGGCCGTGCATGCTTTCAATGACTTGAGACTACCAAACATGACATGCAGTGTTTAGTTCATTGCATGTAATCCTATTAGTACCCTAGTTAGCAAAAAACATTAAGTTCTCTCGCCGATAGGAATAAAACACCATATATTTATTTACAGAGGGAGTAGTACATTTTTCGTGACATGCATTAATAGATATTGCTAGTCAAATACTAAATCCAGATGGACGTGGTAGTACTACTAAATCCAGACGGTGGTGCTAGTACTAGTAGTAGTAGTAGTAGTAGTAGTAGTAGTAGTAGTAGTACCAATATAGTAGCACTGTACTACCCGTTGGTCAAACTATTACGTGCTGCTCCTCACAGTGAAGTGACAAGACCCGGCGCCGTGTTCGGCATACCATAGTCAGCCTCACCGTCTGCAGTCACTATCATCATGGCTGTAGAGCTAGCCTGCTTACAACTAGCCCCGTTCGACATAATTTCCCGTGCGTAGATGCCCGTGGATTGCACGGAACACCAAGATTGGGGGTGGACGGCTCCGGCAGCGGCCATCGCGCCAGATTTTTTCATGGCCTTCTAGACATGGTGAGGAGGAGATAAGGCTGATTGTGAGAGACAAGGAGTTGTTTGTAAATAGGGAACAAGTGCGGGCATCTTTTTGCAAAAATGGAGAAGCTTGGTTTGTATGCGTCAGATCTAGATCCGATGGCTGTTGGTGAAAGATGGGAGGCACAACATCATCACCAACTCAGGACCTGTTTGATTCGCAGGATTTTGAAAACGCAGGAATAGGACACGGCAATATTACAAGTTTCAAACTGATATTAGAAATGTTAGGAGTAATGCTGCACCTACGAAGAGGGAATTACTAGGAAGTTTACGTAAGAACTTTTGTTACTTTAGGTGGATGCAACATTATCGTACAAACTAAAATCCACCACCCTGACAAGTCACTAATGGGCAAATAAGTTTTCGAGTCTCTGGCCACTTGATGTTTCAAAAACAAATTCATCTTCTGCGGAGACTTTGTCATTTAGGCTTAGACGCTTGCGGTGATCAGCATGCTATTCATTCTTGCGCCAGAGAACGCCAAACCTCATTACCTTGAGCACACTTGCCTCCAGAACAAAGAACCTGGCCAATTTAATCTCAGATGTGCTGCCTCGGTAGTCGATCAAATCAATTTCTGTAAGATGGAGATCAAGGCATTCGATGAGATTGGTATAGTGCAGCACATTTTTCACTTTCGGTCTTTTTTATCTCGCAAAGATGAGAACATATTAGAGCAGCGGGCTTCATTAGATTGCCGTGTCATCAAGAGTTACCAATAAAATTCTCACATACGATAGGGTTTTCTGTCTAGTGATATTTTTTAACTCTCTCTCTCTCTCTCTCTCTCTCTCTCTCTCTCTCTCTCTCTCTCTCTCTTTCTGTTTCCTCTCATTTAACTAGGGGCACGTGAAGAGCTTGGGCATTTGTTGCCTTCCACTATGTGGTCGATGCCATATTTCGCAAAAGTATGCCACATAATACGATCGATGTCAAATCAAAAGATTTTGGCACCGCTCTCACGATGTGAGAGAGTTGGCACCGCTGTGCACACAAACCCACATGTATAAACAAATCAATCAAACCAACTACACCAGCCTCTCACTCTCCCAAACAAGTGTTTTTTATTGCCTCAGTCCTCTCTCTCTCCCATGCAGTGTTTTTTCACTGCTTGAGTTAATTTGGCACCGGAGCAAAGTAGGTGATCCAGATTGGGGCACTAGGTGAGCAATGGAGGGGCATCGATGCCAAATGCATCACAAGTGAATTTGGCACATGTTTTGGCCTACATAGCCCACTTTTGTACTCCCTCCGTCTCAAAATTCTTGTCTTAAATTTGTATAAATATGGATGTATCTAGTTACATTTTAGTGTTAGATACATCCGTATCTAAACAAATGTAAGACAAGAATTTTGGGAGGAGGAATACTACTCAGATTTAGTATAAAATTTTGACCATAGATTTACCTAAGAAAATGCCAATGCATGTCACTAAAAATTACACCATTTGAAATTATGTTCAAATACGAATCCAACGATATAGTTCTTAGTGACATGCATTAACATTTTGTCAGTTAAATCTATGGTCAAATTTTGATACTACAAAATTGGAAGAGTAAACCAGGATGGAGGTAATACTTACTCTTAGGGTAACCATAGAGTTACTGGAGTAGTCTAAGTTACTTTCCACTATGACTAGCCTAGGCTACTATAGTAGTACAAGCATAAAAAGCGATGCAGTGATCATGTGAGAAAAAAATACTTAAAACATTTCTTTCGGTGCAGTGCGTAGATGCAGTTATGAACACTACACTTGTCATCGTAATTTGGGAAAATTACGAAAAAATTGAGCTACGTTGTGATTATCGTTTACTTATAGGAAAGAAGTTTCACCTCGATGAGTAGCTTGTCCGTGCACGGAAAGCATTTAAGGAATCCAACAACTTGATCCAGATTGGGGCCGATAGATTTTAGTGCTAAGATCTTCACCGTGTCATGGATGGGTCAAGCTTGTGGGAATCATTTTCTGAAGACGATTAGTAAATACATCAAGAAGAAATTTAAAAATGTGAATTTCAAGAAGACGGAGCAGAAGATGAGTGATGTACCTGAATGATTACGGATCCAATAAAGAGTTCAGAGAATTTGGCGATTTAGTACACCAACGCTGTCAATTTCAGCGCGTCAATGACCCTGATTTTTGTTGGACCTTCTAGATCCGATACAAGCAATCTCTCAAGGAACGGCGCATTCTCAATGACCATAACGTGGAACAGCTGGAGTGATCTCTTCCCAATTGATGTCTTGTTACAGGGCCAGCAAGACACATAAATCCATCGGAGATTCGTCGAGGCGATGTGGAGGCTAATGAACCCGTGGATCTGGTCAAGACGAAGGTACTCGGCCAAGATGCAGCTGCGGAGCAGGTGCTCCATAGCCTTCTTCAAGATGACAACGTCGAAGAGGTCGAGCTGCTTGAGTTGAGGGAGAAGAAGGGCGAGCGGCATTAACTGGGAAGATAGCAGGAGCTGAAGCTGGAGTGGCGCAGCGTTGGCGTGAGGCGGAGCGCGGACGGCGGCAGAGAGTGACATCATCCAGCTTCAAAGCTGAGCTCCTCGAGCTGATCTAGGGCGGGGGATAAGAACCACTCGTCGAACTTGGGTTGGACCTTGCAGCTGGTACTGAACATGCGGATGTCAAGGAGTCTGGCTGGCCCAGGGTGCGATGAAAGGATCTTGGAGACTGTGGCCATGCGTTTGCAATCCCTGTCGCAGAGGCAGCTGTCGACGGTGAGGTTGAGGGGGACGCAGCGCCAGAGGGGGCACCACCACCAAGAGAGCAGGGCGGTCCGCATGGCAGATTTGGTGGGGAGGAGGCTGATGATGACGAGCAGCATGTCGTCGAGGAGGCTGCTGATGAAGTCCAGGCTCGCCGGATGCGGTTTTGGCTCGAGCCGCCTCCGCTTGTTGGCTGCCTCGCCGTCCATCTCAACCGGCGGCGACGCCGTGTACACGTGCTGGTGTGTGTTGTGTGCCGGGTGTCTTGTGCGCGTCCTTCTGTGCATGCCGCCGCGCAACGGTGAATTGTGCGCGAGTGCGTCCTTCGTGCGCAAGAAGTTTGTCCTCAATGCTCCCTCAATTTACTAGCATGCGGGGTGCTACCCCGAGTGGTTTCAACTTTGTTTACTTCACCGCGTGTCAGATGGGCCTCTAGTTTACTTATTTTCACCCACTGCCACATGGGCCAGCACACAAAGATCTGAGAACACGATCTGACAAGGCAGCATGTGTATTGGTTGACCGGTCAACTAAACAATATACGGAGCTATACGCTGACACAGTGAGCGTATAATCCGTCAGTATAGAGAGTTCGAGTGAGAGGGGAGGCCCGTGAGAGATAGCAGAGAGAGACAAAGAGCTACTCCATCTGTTCGATAATGTAGTTCCAACATTTTATTAAGTCAAACTTTTGAAACTTTGACCAAGTTTATAAAGAAATTACTTATATCTACAATACCAAAGATAAATGATAGTATGAAGTAAGTACATGTTGTGATGAATCTAATGATCGTTCCAGATGTAAATGTTTTTCTCCACATATAACTGGTCAAACTTTTCTGAGGTTTGACTTTTCAAAACATCCATATGCTTATGGACGTGACAGAGTCCCTAACTAGAGAGAGAGAGAGAGAAAAGTGTGTGTGCCTGTGTGAAAGAGACATGGACAACACACGATAAAAATCTGAAAAAAGCGTGCGTGTCTTATGCAAACATATCACACATGCATCTTCGACAACGGAGACAAGGTGAGGAGATAGTGTGTGGTTGTTTGGAACCGAGAGAGCAAGACCCCTAGCACGTGGCCAAGAGGGGTCTGACAAACAAGGGATAGAGGTCGAGAGAGACGTATGGAGAAAATGCAGACAGGGGGAGGAGAGAGTGTATGTTTGTCATAGGGAGATCGAGTGACATGGTTTGTTCGTGATAGAAGATGCCCCGAGAGATATCGAGGTAGACGTATGGATAGAAGGAGACAATATGTGTGTTCTTGATGGATAGTAAGAGATAATCATACTTAGGGGGGGAGTGTTTGCGCCTATGATGGAGTGAGGGATTATGGTACTTAGGGCGGTGCGTGTCACATGGAAAGATAACAAGGGCGGAGAGTGTTGGATGGGTCTATATGTATAGCGCGAGCGAGACATGTGTATGTGTGAACCAGGGAGATATAAGGCCAGTTTGGCTTGCGTCCTGAGCATCTTTTGCCTGGCCTAGGGTTGTGGCTGGATTTCATGCACGCTTGTTTGGTTGCTACCCTGTGAAAAAGAAAGCCCGCCTGGCCTGGGTTCCCTTGCACTTTAATTAGCATGGCTGAACTCCAGACACTGCAAGTAGCCTGGCCCAGGCGACCGATTTCGAACGCCTGGCCGTGCCTGGTCGTGTGGCCACGAGGCTAACAACAATGTGGATGGATATTAGCATTAAATAATTGATGCATGGATAGATTGATGGGACATTGATGCTTTGCCTGGCCCAGGCATGAACCAAACTCTTCAGCACCACACAAGCCTGGCCAGGCAGAAATATTTTACATCTCACGTCCACACCAGGCAGTACCGGCCATCAAGGCATGAGGGTCGGGTGACGAACCAAACTGACCAATAAAGTTTGACAAAGATTGAGGAGCCCCGATAAGGCTGAGTGGTGCGTCAGATAGGTGAGAGGGGGAAAGAGATATTCCATCCGCTCGATAATGCAGTGCATGTAAATTTTTTAGAAGTCAAACTTTGGAAACTTTGATCAAGTTTACGCAAATGTTATTTATATCTACAATACCAAAGATACATCATACAAAACTACATCTCATGGTGAATCTAATGGTATATGTTTGCCTTACTAGATGTAATTCTTTTTCCCCACGTACATGGTCAAACTTTGTGATGTTTGACTTTTCAATAAATTTATATGCTATGGACCGAGGAGAGAGCCTCATTCGAGACAGATCAAGTGCGTGTGAAGGAGAATGAGTAAGTGTGCAAAAAGAGTATGTGTGTGAAAGAGAAAGTGACAACAAACGATAAATTAGAGAGAGAGAGAGTGTTTTTTCGTTTCTTATGCGAACATATCACGCATGCATCTCCGAGATGGAAAAGCGAGGCGAGGAGATACACAAAGATATCTAGTGTGTGATTGTTTGCAACGGAGAGAGACACCCCTGTAGCACATGTCCAATAGAGGTCTGGCCAACAAGGAACAAAGGTCGAGAGGGACACATGGATGGCATGGACGCATGGGGAGGGAGAGAGGGTGTGTTTGTGATAGAGAGATCCCGTGGAGATCGTGAGGGACTATATGGGTGGGAGATCGAGGAGTGCGTCTTGCGATAGAAAGATGCCCCAAGAGAAATCGAGATAGACCATGCACATATTTGTGATGGAGACTAAGATTAGCTAGTCATATACATATAGGGGGGACTGCGTGTGCCTACAATTGAGTGAGAGACCATCATACTTGGCTAGCTGGGCATGAGATTGTGTGTGTGCACGTGTGAGATGGAGAGAGAACGAGGGGGAGAGATAGAGTTTTAGATGAGCCTATCGATTGCGAGTGAGATATGCATGTGTATGTGTGACCCAGGTGGATGGAGAGTTTGAGAGAGGGGGGGGAAGATCTCCGAGACGACATAGTGGTGCGTGAGAGAGTTACGGACAAAGAGCCAAGGAATTTGTGTGCGTACGATGAGTGCACCCAAGATATCTAGCTTGGACTAGATAGAGTTTCATACATAGTGTGCGAGAGAGACCTATAGATGGTGTATATATGCATGCGAACTAGAAAGACCCCCCCCCCACACACACACAAAGAGAGAGAGAGAGAGAGAGAGAGAGAGATGGAGAGAAAGGGAGAGGGAACAACAAGGTTTTTGTGTCGGATGCGTGCGACAAAATTGAAGATTGTCGGCGAGAGAAAGAGAGAGAGAGAGAGAGAGAGAGAGAGAGAGAGAGAGAGAGAACAGGTGTCCGGGAGAGGGGGAGGTAGCGTTTTATGCATCAAAGACTGATATAAACCATGTTTCGATATAAACTTGCATTCGAATATTTAAATTGGAGAACATGTTGTCTGCAATCCACACATGAACGGATATATGCGTATATCAAAGAAGTTCATTAATTTGACTTTCAACATGTTCATGGAGTACTATAATACTGTACAACATGCTACTCGATTGAGGTGTTCAATTTTGGATTTAGTTCACTATTTTGACCTACTGAACAAGCTATTTCATTGAATTGAGATATTTCATTTAGGGTTTAATTCACGTTTTTGAGTGGGTCAACTATTTGTCATATAGTAAATCGCTAGCAACGAGCATGTAAAAACACATTACTCCCGAGCATCATCTCTCCATCTAAAAAAGAAGTGGCAAGCTAATATTTCAAAATTTGATCCGAATCGACTTGGTAAGGTAGACGTGGATGCTCCTTCTCCCAAAATTGGAACGAACCATTAAACATCCTCTCTGCTCGGTGGAATTTGCCCGAGCAAATAAATGGGAGACGCGAAATTACCGTCCTATGTGGGACACGCATCAATTGGCCCGTTGTACATCGAGGGTAGGTTCGTAACTTCATCCAAGCGCGCCTTCTCGCCCGAAATCGCTCCCGCCCACTATTTGGGGAGAGGCAAAGTTACTCTACTATCCTCAACCCTCAGTACACAGACCCAAGCCGAGAAGCCTATAGGCAAGGGTAGAACTGTAACTCCCCCTCACATTTCGCATAAATGCGTCCGTAAGACATGGTTCCACTCCGTCCCAATTCCCCCATTCATACCTCGTGTGCGCCAAGTCAGCTTCTCCCCGGGAAGCTCCCTTTTCCCGAGCGCAAAACCTCAGCCCCACCTCCATGGCGCCCCCACTGCACCAATTTCACAGCCGCCCTCCTCCCTAATGCCGGAGACGCTGTCCATTTTCCGTCGTGCACTGGGACGTGTGCCTCTTACTCCGTGCTGTTGGTGCTGCCTCGACGACGGCCGCGTGAACCGTATCGGAGCCGATACACCCCCGCCGTTGTTCACGGCGCCGGAGCGGCTCCAACTTCGGATCCGTCCAGAGTCCTGGCACTGCTTCTGCGTAGTCGTCGACCGTTGCAACATCGCTCTTTCCCTGTCGCCGGTCGCCACCGCAACCGCGTCGGCCTCACCGACTCGGTAGCTGGACCTGCCTACTTCACCATGCCGCTAGATAGGTCGCACCCTCATCTCAAATCACTTTATATAGGCGTCAGTTGTCTGAATTTTTATTCTGGGCCAATCGATTCCCAATGGGAAGCAGCACCCCTCAAGGCGGCGGATCTCCTAGGCTGTCGGTTGGCTGGTGTCTAACGTAAGGGTGCGGGTCCGCAAGTTCGCCGCGGAAGCAACGCTTAGATGTCTATCTTTTAGAGTTGCGTGGGTTGAAGGTACTGCCGCCGCCGGATCTGGATGATGGGGAGTCTTTGTGGATTGGCCCGGGGACGGCGCAACCACGGCAGTGCGGTGGGGTGGGGAGCAGGGTTTTGGCAGGGGCCACGGACGGCGGAGGCAGGCTGCTCTACCGTTTGTCGCTGGCTCTTCGGGGAAGATTCCAAACAGTGTCAGCCGAGAGGCACAAGACGGCCAGCCATCCGGCGTAGATCGGACAGTACCAAAATAAAATAAAATCGTGTGACCCCAATTTAGTCTTCAGTCAACAGACGTGTGACCACTCTCATATCTTGTTGTCGATCTCTTAGTGTATTTCTTCCGATCAAAGAGATATGTCGTTCTTAACATTATGTGTTATCTGCATCTGCAGACACACCATCTTCCGACTCACCGTAGCTGCTCCAACAAGGGAAGCATACACCAGAAGGGAGCTATAGTCCCCACTCAATAGTTCCCTGCATCGAATGCGCGTGCCCGACATGGACAGCCACAACAACTGCAGGGCCATCGACAAGTCGGCACATGATGCTCACTCCAGATAGGTTGTACCCTCATCTTACTTGTGTGCAACATTTATGGCTTTGTTATTCATCTAAGCATGGAAAATAGATCATCACATTTCACTATATATTCATGTTGATCTCTTATGGGTCTTGTTCAGGAGTTAACGTTGTTCCATAGTTAAGCTAAGGTACTTGTTCTTTAGGTAAAACTGTTCCATAGTTATCATCCATCAGCCAATGCTATCCCACAGGATGGTGATTATAGTATTATACCACTTCTAGTATTACCTATGTTGTTCTTTAATAGTTTTGTGTGCCATCTAGTTAATCTCGAGTACAAATGATACATATTGTGTAGCTTTCATATGTGTTCTCCCTTTAGTTTATGAGACCTGTTGCTGCTAGTTAACCCCAGTCCTCTAGTTGTCTTCCATGCATGTCAGATATAATTGCACACACTGATATATCCACAAGAACCTCACGGAGCAATGTAAAGGCCAAAAAAATTGATGTCGATGATACCCAATATGATGGAACATGTAAAGGCAGTTCTTGAGAAGACTTGCAGAAAGATGTTGAATCCTCTTCACCCCACAAGTTCCTTGCTCTAACATGGCCCGTGATATGGGTACAACATGCATATAATGTCCTGGAGTGTATCTACTCTGTTGCAATGCCATGTGCTTAGCATGCTGATCATGCATGTAAATATGTCATGCCTTCCTGTTTTCAAGACCTATTCCATTCACGATAACTTGTTTTCAAATTCAAGTCTTGTCATTCTACTCTATCGCAATGCCATCTGCTTAATTTGGACATCATGCTTCAATATCTTATGCATTGTTATTCATCAAGATGTACTTCATCATCTCACCATACCATGTTTTTTACATTGAAGTGATGTTCTAGTGCTCTGTTGCAATGCCATCTTATTTTCCCAATCATACACGTGTATGTTGCCTTAGTTATTTCTGTACGTATTCCGATAGCCTACAGTTTTACATTTAACTAGTGTTTTTTTGCTGTGTTGTCCTCTCGTATCCCTAGCTCTTACACCATACTCCCTCTGTCCGGATTACATGTTGCCGAAATGGATAAAAAAGGATATATCTAGAACTGAAATACGCCTAGACCCATCCATTTTTTCCGAATGGAGGGAATACATGTCAATATGTCATGCCTTTCTATTCTTCAGTACCTATTCCATCTCTCTGTTGTCGCATGTTTTATAATTAAAGCACCATTCTTCTATACAAGGAATGCAAGGGGAAGACGACTATGTTAGAATCTGAAGGGTTACAAACAAGGCCTTTGCAAAAGATCCAAATGCCAGGAGATAATAAACCAACTCCAGTTTTTATAGATACTGCTCCAGCATAGAGAAACCCAACTCCTACTGATAATAAGCAGATTCCAGTGGCCAAAGAACTAGTCCGCTCCAGTCCAACATAAATATGTCAACTCAATTCTAAGAAGCGTGTGCGTATCCTTGCATCATGAAATTTTATAGCATGCTGATCATATTTTCTACATGTTTCTTACCCATCTCTTTTTTAGAAAATAAGCTTCACAAATATAAGAATTTCTACATTGGTATCGTTTATGAGGAAAGATTCTTGCAGGAATTCTCTATGCTCCAATGTAGATGTAAGTACCTGTTGTATATCACTATATTTTTACATCAGCATGTATTTTGTTAATCGGCGTGAATCCAACCTTTATCTGATATAAATTTAGTTGTAGCAAAATGTATGATTAAAGGCCACAATGTTGATTTTTGCAAGGAAATCTGCCTGGTAGTTTTGCATCCTGAGCTGCATGAGTGTACTATCTCATATCAGTGGGTTTGAATACTTTGGTTCTGCAGTGGGTTTTTCGGTTTTTTTCTTTGTGTTGTCCTGTCGTATCCCTAGCTCTTATATCATACTCCCTCCGTCCGGATTAAATGTCGCAGAAATGGATAAAATTGGATGTATCTAGAACTTAAATACGCCTAGACCCATACATTTATTTCCGGATGGAGGGAATACATGTCAATATGTCATGCCTTTCTATTCTTCAGTACCTATTCCATCTCTGTTGTAGCATGTTTTATAACTGAATCACCATTCTTCTATATAAGGCATGCAAGGGGAGGAGGACTATGTTAGAATCTGAAGGGTTACAAACCAGGTCTTTGCAAAAGATCCAAACGCCAGGAGATAATAAACCAACTCCATTTTTCATAGATACTGCTCCAAAGATAGAGAAACCCAACTCCCCAATCGATAATAAGCAGATTCCGGTGGCCAAAGAACTAGTCCGCTCGAGTCCAAAGAAAAGAATGTCAACTCCATTCTAAGAAGCGTGTGCGTATCCTCGCATCATGAAATTTTATAGCATTCTGATCATATTTTCTACATGTTTCTTACCCATCTCTCTTTTAGAAAATCAGGTTAAATGATAGAATATTTCCTCCATTGGGATTGCATTCGAGGAAAATATCTTGCGGGAATTCTCTGTGCTCCAATGCTGATGTAAGTACCTGTTGTATATCACTATATTTTTACATCAGCATGTATTTTGTTAATCGGCGTGAATCTAACCTTTATCTGATCTAAAATTAGTTGTAGCAAAATGTTAAAGGCGCCAATGTTGATTTTTGTAAGGAAAACTGCCTGGTAGTTTTGTATACTGAGCTCCATGAATATACTATCTCATATCACGCACATTACTGAATTGTAGTGCTTCTCTGGTTGCCCATTCATTCATTGTGTCAATGTTGCTTTCGTATTACCTTACCTGGCTGATGATAGTTGTGTCATATTGTATTAATTTGGTGTAGGCTAGTTGCCCAAACGTTCGTTGTGTCAATGTTGCTTTCCTATTATCTGACTTGGCCAATGATAGCAATGCTAGTGTGTTAATTTTGTGCGGGCTGCTGAAGATAAGAAGACAAACTCTGAAAACAGCAAGGCAACCCCATTGTTTCTTTCCAGTAAATCTAGGCCAGGTAATATGGCAATAACTCATGATTAATTTGTTTGGTTCCCGTCCTAATTTATGTTATGATGCAGTGGTCGAGACACTCTCCACTATCAATAATACAAGCCTGCCAAAATCGCCATCTGAATCTGTTCAGTATCCTCTGTCTCGAATGCAACGGAATAAATGTATGTTTGTGAACCAATTAATGGTTGAAGCAATGATGGAAATGGTGGATGAATCAGAGGTGCAGAGTTGTGCGACACAACAACTGATCAATGTTTTCGTAGAGACAAGTAGCAAAGCAGCAAGAACTTGCCCACATGCTTATGGGCATCATCTGTGCTGAGGTTGCAGATTGTGACGTTGTAGATGGTTAGGTTCTGCTCATTTACTTGCACTGGCATCAATCTTTGATTACCTAGTGGATGTAATTTCCTGTAATATATGCTGGATGTGCAACGTTATTCCCTGTATGCCGTACCGTTGCTTGATCGGTTTTGGTCCTGTGCATAATTGCTCGTCGTAATGGGCTCAAATTATCTAATTTGGCCTAAAGACATAAACAAACTTTAGTGGGCCCATTAAGTTAATGGGCCGTTACTAGGCAGAAAGTTAATGGTCGGCCCTCTTACCTCCCGGGTCGTTAACAGGCCGACATCGAAGGGGGCAACAGGTGGCCCCAATTTATTTCACGGGCCGTCAACAGGCCGTTACTAAGTTTGGGCTACATATGGCCCAACTATATATACTGTAGGCCTTTAGCAGGCCGAAAGAGACAGCGGGCATGTACTGGACCATGAAGAGCATGGGCCACTAAGAGGCCGAAAGTCGGGTCGTTTATAAACGGCCCAACTTTGTTGTCGGCCTTTAGCAGGCCGAAAGAGAAACCGGGCTGGTATTGGACCATGAAGGGCATGTGTCATTAAAAGGCCAAAACTAAGGTCCGACTACAAATGGCCCAACTCATTTATGGTCCGTTAACAGGCCGAAGGCACATTGTGGCCGGAATTGGCCCAACACTTACATGGGTCGCTAAAAGGCAAAAACTCAGGTCCGACTACAAATGGCCCAACTGATTTATGGGCCGTCAACAGGCTGAAAGTGACACCGGGCCAGAAATTGTCCCAACACTTAAATGGGCCGCTAAAAGGCTGGAACTCAGGTCCGACTACAAATGGCCCATCATATTTATGGGCCGTCAACAGGCTGAAAGACACACTGGGCCGAAAATTAGCCCAACATTTAAATGGGTCGCTAAAAGGCCAGAAGATGTACATCCTGAAAATTGGCCCATCCATTAAATGGGCCGTTAACAGGCCGAAATCTCACCGGGCCAATATTGAGCCCAAATATATAACGGGCTATTAACGGGCTCGAACCGACGATGGGTTGCAATGGTGTCAGATCTTTAACGGGCCGTTGACGGGCCGAATTGGCACATCTCGTATGGGCCGTGGGCTTAAATGGACCTGACACAAGTAGGCCTTATATGGGTCGGCCTACTGATTTTTACTGGGCCGGCCTTTTTCGCCAGAATGGGCCACTGTTGGGCCGTGCCACGTGTCGACCTATCATAGGAGCCTCCTATCCAATGAGTAGATGACATCTGTCCTAACGGTGAGGCAACACGTGTTTCCCGCGGCCAATGATGATTTTACACGTGGAAAATCCCCATTGATCCAAGCTGTTAACGGGTTATCGGATCCAAAACCGGACCCGATAGCTTAACGGTGTTCCGTTATGGTGGATGCCACGTGTCGGTCACCCTTGACGAAAGCACTTCTGTGACGGCGATTTATTGTCATGGAAGTGGACACTTCCGTGATGATAATTTTGGTAATGTCATGGAACACTTCTATGACAAAGACAGTATGACTATCTTGATTCTGTCATAAAATCGTCATGGATGTACATGCATAACGAAAAATGCGACCTACTGTAACAAACACGTATCATCACGGAAGTGTATTTTTTTGTGGTGTTGATTGATCTTGATGATATGAGTATTACAAGAGTTGATCTACCACGAGATCGTAGAGGCTAAACCCTAGAAGCTAGCCTATGGTATGATTGTTGTTGTCCTACGGACTAAACCCTCCGGTTTATATAGACACCGGAGGGGGCTAAGGTTACACAGAGTCGGTTACAAGGGAGGAGATCTACATATCCGTATTGCCAAGCTTGCCTTCCACGCCAAGGAGAGTCCCATCCGGACACGGGACGAAGTCTTCAATCTTGTATCTTCATGATCCAACAGTCCGGCCAAAGGAAATAGTCTGGCTGTCCGGAGACCCCCTAATCCAGGACTCCCTCAGCATCTTTCTATCGCGCACGCACCTCCCTCGATCTCCCACCCACATAGTCCCCTCACGATCTCGAGGGGGTCTCTCTATCACAAACACACCCTCTCGCCCTCCCCATGCGTCCATGTTCTCCATGTGTCCCTCTCGACCTTTGTTCCTTGTTGGCCAGACCTCTATTGGACATGTGCTGTAGGGGTGTCTCTCTCCATTGCAAACAATCACACAATAGCTATCTTCGTGTATCTCCTCTCCTCGCTTTTCTATCTCGAAGATGCATGCATGATATGTTCGCCTACGAAACGAAAAAACACACTCTCTCTCTAATTTATTGTTTGTTGTCACTTTCTCTTTCACACACATACTCTTTTTGCACACTTACTCATTCTCCTTCACACGCACTTGATCCCTCTCGACTTAGGCACTCTCCTCGGTCCATAGCATATTGATTTATTGAAAAGTCAAACATCACAAAGTTTGACCATGTACGTGGAGAAAAACAATTACATCTCGAACGGCAAACATATACCATTAGATTCACCATGATAAGTAGTTTTGTATGATGTATCTTTGGTATTGAAGATATAAATAACATTTTTTTTAAACCTGATCAAAGTTTCCAAAGTTTGAATTCTAAAAAAATTACATGCACTACATTATCGAGCGGATGGAATATCTCTTTCCCCCTCTCAGCTATCTGACGCACCACTCAGCCTTATTGGGGCTCCTCAATCTCTCTCAAACTTTATATCTCCCTGGTTCACACATACACATGTCTAGCTCGCGCTATACATATAGACCCATCCAGCACTCTCCGCCCTTGTTCTCTCTCTATGTGACACGCACCCCCCTAATAAGTACCATAATCCCTCACTCCATCATAGGCGCAAGCACTCCCCCTAAGTATGATTATCTCTCACTAGCCATCAGGAACACACGTATTGTCTCCTTCCATCCATACGTCTATCTCAATATCTCTCGGGGTATATTCTATCGCACACACACCTTGTCACTCGATCTCCCACCCATGTAGTCCCATCACGATCTCCAGGGGATCTCTCTATGACAAACATACACTCTCTCCTCCCCATGTCTGCATTTTCTCCGTACGTCTCTCTCGACCTCTCTCCCTTGTTTGTCAGACCCCTCTTGGCCACGTGCGAGGGGTCTTGCTCTCTTTGTTGCAAACAACCACACACTATCTCCTCGCCTTGCTTCCGTTGTCGAAGATGCATGTGTATATGTTTGCATAAGACACACATTTTTTTTCTCGACTTTTATCGAGTGTTGTCCATGTCTCTTTCACACACACACACACACACACACTTTTTTGACTCACTCTTTCTATTTCACTCTCTCTCTCTCTAGTTAGGGACTCTCTCACGTCCATAAGCATATGGATGTTTTAAAAAGTCAAACCTCAGAAAAGTTTGACCAGGTATATGTGGAGAAAAACATTTACATCTGGAAAGATCATTAGATTCATCACCACATGTACTTACTTCATACTATCATTTATCTTTGGCATTGTAGATATAAGTAATTTCTTTATAAACTTGGTCAAAGTTTCAAAAGTTTGACTTTAAGAAAATGTTGGAACTACATTATCGAACAGAGGGAGTAGCTCTTTCTCTCTCTCTCTCTCTCTCTCTCTGCTATCTCTCACGGGCCTCCCCTCTCACACGAACACTCTATAACGACGGATTATACACTCACTCTGTCAGCGTATAGCCTCGTATATTGTTTAATTGACCGGTCAACCAGTCCACATGCTGCCTTGTCAGCTCGTGTTCTGTATCTTCGCAGGCCGCCCATGTGGCAAGGTGAAAATAAGTAAACTAGAGGCCCATCTCGACACGCGGTGAAGTAAACAAATTTGAAACCACTGGTAGCACCCGCACGCTAGTAAATTGAGGGCACATTGAGGACACACTTCTTCCACAGTGGGCGACGACTTTTCGCGCACAATTCACCACTGCGCGGCGGCATGCAGAGAAGGAAGCACTCGCGCACACACAGCACACAACACACACCAGCACACGTGTACACCGGCGTCGCCACCGGTTGAGATGGATGGCGAGGCAGCCAACAAGCGGAGGCGGCTTGAGCCAACACCGCATCCGGCGAGCCTGGACTTCATCAGCAGCCTCCCCAACGACATGCTGCTCGTCATCATCGGCCTCCTCCCCACCAAATCTGCCGTGCGTACCGCCCTGCTCTCTCCGTGGTGGCACCCTTCCGCGCCAAGGCCCCTCAACCTCACTGCCGATACCTGCCTCTGCGACGGGATTGCAAACGCATGGCCGCAGCCTCCAAGATCCTATCATCGCACCACAGGCCAGCCAGACGCCTTGGCATCTGCATGTTCAAGACCAACCGCAAGGTCCAACCCAAGTTCGACGAGTGGTTCTTATCCCCGCCTAGATCAGCTCGAGGAGCTCAGCTTTGAAGCTGGACGATGTCGCTCTCTGCCGCCGTCCGCGCTCCACCTCGCGCCAATGCTGCGCCGCGCCAGCTTCAGCTCCTGCTATCTTCCCCGGATTAATGCTGCGCCCGCCCTTCTTCTCCCTCAACTCAAGCAGCTCGACCTCTTCGACATTGTCATCTCGAAGAAGGCTATGGAGCACCTGCTCCGCAGCTGTCCTGCGCTCGATTACCTTCATCTTGAGCAGATCCACGGGTTCATTAGCCTCCACATCGCCGATTTAATCTCCGATGGACTTATGTGTCTTGTCAAGGCCGCAACAAGATATCAATTGGGAAGAGATCACTCCAGCTGTTCCACGTTATGGTCATTGAGAATGCGCCTTTCCTTGAGAGATTGCTTATATCGGATCTAGAAGGTCCAACAAAATTAGGGTCATTGACGCTACCGAAATTGACAGCGTTGGTGCACTCGTCGCCAAATTCTCCGAACTCTTTATTGGATCCGTAATCGCTCAGTACAACACTCATCTTCTTCTCTGTCTTCTTGAACTTCACATTTTTAAAATTCTTCTTGATGTATTTACGATCGTCTTCCATAAAATGATTCCCACAAGCTTGACCCAGTCTATGCGCAAAGGAAGATCTTGGCAATAAAATCTATCGGCCCCAATCTGGATCAAGTTGTTGGATTCCTTACATGCTTTCCATTCACGGAGAAGCTACTCATCGAGGTGAAACTTCTTTCCTATTAGTAAACGGTAATCACAACGTAGCTCAAATTTTTCGTAATTTTCCCAAATTACAATGAAAAGTGTAGTGTTCAAAACTGCATCTACGCACTGCACCAAAAGAAATGTTTTTAGTATTTTTTCTCACGTGATCACCTGCATCATTTTTTGGTTGTACTACTATAGTAGCCTAGGCTAGTCATAGTGGAAAGTAACTTAGACTACTCCAGTAACTCTATGGTTACCCTAAGAGCAATTACTACCTCTGTCCTAGTTTACTCTTCCTATTTTGTAGTATCAAAATTTGACCATAGATTTAACTGACAAAATGTTAATGCATGTCACTAAGAACTATATCGTTGGATTCGCATTTGAACATAATTTCAAATGGTGTAATTCTTAGTGACATGCATTGGCATTTTCTTACATAAATATATGGTCAAAATTTATACTAAATAAGAGGTAGTACAAAAGTGGGCTATAACGGCCCTCCACTATGTAGGCCAAAACACGTGCCAAATTCACTTGTGATGCATTTGGCATCGATGCCCTCCATTGCTCACCTGGTGCCCCAATCTGGATCACCTACTTTGCTCCGGTGCCAAATTAGCTCATGCAATGAAAAAACACTTGCATGGGAGAGAGAGAGGACTGAGGCAATAAAAAACACTTGTTTGGGAGAGTGAGAGGATGGTGTAGTTGGTTTGATTGATTTTTTTATACATGTGGGTCTGTGTGCACAGCGGTGCCAAATCTCTCACATCGCGAGAGCGGTGCCAAAATCTTTTGATTTGACATCGATGCGTATTATGGCATCGGCCACATAGTGGAAGGCAACAAATGCCCAAGCTCTTCACGTACTCCTAGATAAATGAGAAGAAAGGGAAAGAGAGAGAGAGAGAGAGAGAGAGAGAGAGAGAGTGAAAAAATATCACTAGCCAGCCAACCCTATTGTATGAGCGAATGATATCGGTACCTCTTGATGACACGGCAATCTTATACAGCCAACTGCTCTAATATGTTATCTTCTTTTGCAGATAAAAAAGACACGAAAGTGAAAAATGTGCTGCACTATAACAATCTCATCGAATGCCTTGATCTCCATCTTACAGAAATAGATTTGGTCGACTACTGAGGCAGCACATCTGAGATTAAATTGGCCAAGTTCTTTGTTTGGGAGGCAAGTGTGCTCAAGGTAATGAGGTTTGGCGTTCTCTGGCGCAACAATGAATGGTGTGCTGATCACCGCAAGCGTCTAAGCCTAAATGACAAAGTCTCCGCAGAAGCTGAATTTGTTTTTGAAACATCAAGTGGCCAGAGACTCGAAAACTTATTTGCCCATTAGTGACTTTTCAGGGCGGTGGATTTTAGTTTGTACAATAGCGCTGCATCCACCTAAAGTAACGGAAGTTCTTACGTAAACTTCCTAGTAATTCCCTCTTCATAGGTGCAACATTACTCCTAACATTTGTAATATCAGTTTGAAACTTGTAATATTGCCGTGTCCTATTCCTGCGTTTTCAAAATCCTGCGAATCAAACAGGTCCTGAGTTGGTGATGATGTTGTGTCTGCCATCTTTCACCAATAGCCGTCGGATCTAGATCTGACGCATACAAACCAAACTTCTCCAGTTTTGCAAAAAGATGCCCACACTTGTTCCCTATTTACAAACAACTCCTTGTCTCTCACAATCAGCCTTATCTCCTCCCCACCACATCTAGAAGGCCATGGAAAAATCTGGCGCGATGGCCGCTGCCGGCGCTGTCCACCCCCCAATCTTGGTGTTCTGTGCAATGCACGGGCATCTACACACGGGAAATTATGTCGAACATGGCTAGTTGTAAGCAGGCTAAGTCTATAGCCATGATGACAGTGATTGCAGATGGTGAGGCTGACTATGGTATGCCAAACACGGCGCCTATACTCAGGTGTCATCTCCGGCGTAGGGTCTTGTCACTTCACTGTGAGGAGCAGCACGTAATAATTTGACCAACGGGTAGTACAGTGCTACTACATTGGTACTACTACTACTAGTAGTAGTAGTACTAGCACCACTGTCTGGATTTAGTAGTACTACCACGTCCATCTGGATTTGGTATTTGACTAGCAATATCTAGTAATGCATGTCACAAAAAATGTACTACTCCCTCTGTAAATAAATACATGGTGTATTGTTTTATTCCTATCGGCGAGATAACTTAATGTCTTTTGCTACTTAATAGGATTACATGAAATGAACTAACCACTGCATGTGATGTTTGGTAGTCTCAAGTCATTGAAAGCATGCACGGCACGGAGGGGGACGCTTCATTGACTTATCGCAGACTGCTTTTGGGTGTATGACACGTGGGTCCAACGGGTGGCTGGCCAACCTGTCATACAACCAAAGGCAGGTGCAGTAGAGGTGCGAGGAGTAGATGGCCAACATGCACGTGAATTCAACGCAGTCTGCACTTCTCATATAAAGGCTCCCGCCAGTCCAATCTACGAAATCCTACACACCTACGCACCCAAGGGCAAGAGTGATCACTCCAATTGCAAGATCAGTTGACTAGAAGCTAGACCCATGGAGGCGATGAGCGCGAGCATCATCCGGTTGTGCCAGATGGTCCATGACGCCGGCCTGGGGCCCGACACTGAGGAACATCTCCAGGTATTGCTTGAGGCCGCCAGTGCGATGGGCCGCTTGGACGACAGCTTCGTCTCCTTGTTCGACGAGGTCCTCGTCGGCTTCCTCCACAAGTTCACCGTCGTCAAGAAGCTCGCGGATGACCTTGACGTATGCCTCCAGCCCACAAGCCCAGGCTCTGTGATGCCTGCCACCCTCAACGGCCTCTATGGTGACAACCTCTTCGACGCACTGGTGGCCCTGCGACTGCCCGCCGTCGCGCCGGAGAATGTTCACCTCGAGGTCGCGCTCGCTGCATAGCGCCTGGCGCAGCAAGACACCATCGACATAATCACCCACATCTACGCGCAAATCGTCCACAAGGACTACTACATGCAAGAGGAGGATGATAGGACGCTAGCCTTCTTGGGCCGCATGGCAACCTTGGACGGCATTGTTCAGAAGCACGTTGAGCTTGCCACCAACGCCGCTGCTCCTCACACGTTGGTTGGTGACCCGGTGCACTAGGGCGTGAGGATGTCGTTGATGGATCCGTATGTATCGTTATCTTTCCGTCAAATCCATGTAGTAGTATATGGTACAACTAGTAATTATTTTACCTTTCGCATCAACTTCATAATTTGCCTACGTACTCCATGCATGAACCGCACTAGAACCAAACTTCTCATTACTCTAGGGAAAATCGTTATTTCTATCTATCGATCGCGCCATGGAGCAGAACCAAATTTTACAAGTTATAAGTTCAAAAGGAAAAGCCTGCCGTGTTCGCGTCGCACCCCCACACGGTTGGTCCGGCACGCCGCTCAAGGGGGAATGCGTGCTGTGTTGCATTTTCACTTACAAGTGGGACCGCAGTTGAGCAAACCGACTATAGGCAAACCCCCACCCCGCCCACCGCACAATGGCTGAGAAAACAGGAGGGAGAAGAGATGGCTGTAGCACGAACTCCAAGAAAATTGGTGTCGGATGGGACTCGTGTGGGTGGCGTGTGCCGTACTGCTAGACATGAATGCTAGTTATGGCCCATGCCACCCCACTATATCGAGGTGCTGGTTACGTAGAACAAATTTCCTGGAGTCCGTGCTCAGCCCTCCTCTATCTCTCTTCTCACCAGCCAGCAGATGTGCAGAGCCCATCGTCTGTTTGGTCATATGCGGTCCCACATGTCAGTGAAAACGCAAGAGGACCCACTGAACCTGCACATCTTTCACCTCAACGTGCTGGTGATGAAAAACAAATCCAATAAAGATCTTCGGTTGCCGCTTTTGGAGTTACTCAAGATAGTAAGATTCTATTTACAGTTTAACCTAAGATGCACATCATGTGGCTTCAACTACCACTCTATTTTCTTGCATGACACGACCTGGATGCTGGATGTCCCACGTGTCGGCAAAAGGAGGAAGAACTCGACCAAATCTTCGATTGTGCTCTCGGATTAGACTAGTTGTGCTAACTTAAAATTTTATTGTGTAGAATGGATGCAAGTTTTGGTATTGGGAAGAAGAGTACAACGATATATTGATAGAGCGCAATTTAGTAGATGTTCTAGCACGTTTAGCTAGCATAGAGGCTAGAGATGAGACTAGTGCACTTGTTGATAGAATAGAGGCTAGGCATGTCTACTTCTTTACACTCGAAGAAGAAATAAGCACACAGGATCGAGCCTCCGCAGATCAACAATGAATGCATCGAGAAGGCACTAATCCAACTTACAGGAGCATTTATGCAAGTTGGATATCTTCTAAAATGTATTCTTGTGGTTCTTGTTTTTCTAGTCAAAATTTTGGTGAAGTATTTCCATGTACCAAAAAATCAATGATGAAAAAAAGATATGTGTTCGCAAAGAAAAATGTACGCGGCCAGGATGCGTCTGCGCGTTCGGCGTACGGCCACCGCATCCAAGAAATGGCCCGGACACGACCCCATTGCCCTACCCAAACAGACAGAATCCGGGCAAAACGGAGGTCCGTTTGGGGTCGTGCGTTGGAGTTGGCCTTACAAGTTGGAGCGCAGTTGAGGAAACCGACTACCGGCGATGGCTGAGTTAGAGAAACGACGAGGTTGAAGAGATTGTTGTAGCACGGACTCCAAGAAATATGGTGTCAGATGGAAGTCGTGCTGGTGGCGTGTGTCGTACTTCTGGACGTGAATGCTTGTTCTGGCCCATGCCACCCTACTACTCCTACTACTACTCCTACTACTCCTATCGAGGATTCGAGGTGCCGATTACGTCTGTGAAGACATTAACATATGGTCCACCTCACCGCGTGGCCAAATTTCCTGGAGTCTGTGCTAGGTTAAAAAGTATTCTTTGTGAGGATGGGTGGCTGGTCTCAAGTTTAAAACTTGTTGTATTACGTACGTAGACGTAGAGATAGTGCAGCATGTGAAGCTAGTACAAATAGTGTACTATTATTGATTGGCATCATCCGATAACCTGTTGCAATGCACGTATAATTATGTATTTAGAAAATATATTTTTGCCTCGTCGCAGCACCCACTCAGAGAAGCGACTCGATAGCCATTCATAAAGTTAGTAAGTTTATCACAGGCATATCATTTTATTACATACAACAGGTCATCAACCCACAACGACAACGAGGATACATTATAAATACTAAAGTTTTCATCACACAACAAATAACAAGCAATGAAATGAACTTCAACTCAACCATCCTCGGCGTTGAAACGCTTGCTTTGAACCACAAGCGATTCTCTCGAAGATCCAGCTACTGTCAATCTCGAGACCAACGCAGGACTGATCATCCAGGCTGAAGCGGCCTACTATATCACGACCAGGGTAGGGAAGCACCGCAATGTCCGACGTATAGATACAGTTGCTTCTCATAAATGGTAGTAACGTTGTGTCAACAGTAGTTGGATCAACTTTCACCATCATTGGATAGTTTTGTCCAAGGAAGAGCAAGTTTGCTCCAAGACTACCAATACTGTACCAGGGAGAAGGTTTTGGCCCTAGCACACTAGTATCCATCTCTAATACCATGCAACGGGTGTTGGAATAGGTCCGGAGAGTGCGACCATGGGAGACAACACCTGCTCCCTCAGTAGTAACATCAGTAGTGGGTTGTATACATACAATAAGGGGTGATCCATCGGATGTTGCCAGGTGCCACTGAGTATATGGGCCCTCCTCGTCCTCATGCTCGTGATCATCACCATCTTCATATCCCCCTTCGTTATAAAAATTTTCAAGTATAGGCGGTGGAATGTTCATAGGACCTTGGAAACACAAGAAGAAGGTTAATTAGTAGAGAAGGGAAACTTGCTAACTCGCATGCATGTGGATGAAATAATTATAATTACGGTGGAAGACAAACGTACCGAAACTACAAGGATACCATGCAAAAATAGTGCCACGAGTGGTGGAAGCAAACACAAGACCCTCGTATTCAATTGCATCACAGTACACATCCGTGTATAGAAACTGATTTTTGAGCAATATCCATCCAGTCGAACCATGAAGGATGGCAACAAGCTTGTCGAAGATAGCAACAACTTGATAGTTCTTGTAATTCCAAGAATGGTTGGGAACTCGAGAAATTGCTATCTTCCATAGACAACAGATACCATGATCATATTTGAATGTATGTAGATCATCTATGTGCTCAACCTCAGGGCACTCAGAGATTTTTGGAAGTGGAATCCGCTGATGAGTGTATACATTCACAAGTTCCCACTCGCAATTGTACCCAATATAAACAACCCAATCTCCATTCGCGCCTGCCCAAGCCTTGCCCTCAAGCGATGGCATCTTAACATCATACGTATCATTATCAAGCGGCATCAACTTGCATAAGGCGAGGCTTCCCTCGTCCCCGCGCCAGTCAGCAGGGTCACGGCGAAGAAGATAGAGGAGATCAAACCGCTCCTGGACCCTTGGGTTCCTTGTAATGATGTTATTAGTTGAGTCGAGAATGTTCTTGAACGAACCTGCCATGCTAGTCGAGGTGATGACATCACACTGATACGTCTCCAACGCATCTATAATTTTTCATTGTTACATGCTATTATATATTCTGTTTTGGATGTTTAATAGGCTTATTTATACACTTTTATATTATTTTTGGGACTAACCTATTAACCGTAGGCCCAGCCCAAATTGCTATTTTTTTGCCTATTTCAGAGTTTCGCAGAAAAAGAATATCAAACGGAGTCCAAACGTAATGAAATCTTTGGGAACGTGATTTTCGGAACAAACGTGATCCAGAGGACTTGGAGTCCACGTAAAGTAATCAACAAGGAGAGCACGAGGCAGGGTGTGACAGCCTGGTTTTTGCCCTCTTTTATTTGCTTGATTTTCATTTGAAATTTTTTGGAACTTGGAGTTCTTGGATGTTTTCATATGGACTTAAACACTTGGGCATCCTTGGCTTTCACCCAAGTGCTTCACTTCTCTCCCAAATCATCACTTCACTTCTGATCCACCCCAATATAATCTTTGAAATATTTGTAAAATATTCATTTTTTTCTCAAAAACCCTAAGCCAAATATGTTTGCTCCAAAGCAACCCTAATTTTTTTGGCTCAGAAAATTCTGAGATAATTCACAAATATTCTATGAACCCTAGTGCACCTTCCTGAGCAAAAATATTTCATCACTTTTTGGAATATTTTTGCTACAGAAAATCTTTTCTATTCTGGACAGAAATTGTGGTTTCTACAGCAACTACCATTTTACTTGCTCTATTTGACCTGAACTTTCTTGTGCATATTTACCTTAGTAACTTATAACCAGGCTCCAAAGCATAGCTTCAAACTCCCAGCCATTTGACCACAGTAACATCACAAAGTTACTGACCAGAAACTTACCTGGCTTGTAAAATCTTCTCTACTACACCTGGATCCAAACCAAACCGTGGTAAACTTCAAAATCACCACGAACAACATGCCAGACATGATTTTTGGACGAAGGCTGGCCTGAGGAGAGAGTTCACGCAGTGACCACGCGTGTCCATGATGCCAGGCATGCGTGTCGACACGCTCTGGGTGACGCCGAACGCTCTGTTCGCGCCTGCCCACTTCCCCCGCCTGCCCAACCATGCCAAACCTCGCCACCATCATCGTCTCGACGTCCTTAACTCCTCCCTGGCACTCGCCGACGCCGGAGCTCGCCGCAGCGAGCACGGGCAAGGTCCGGCCAGCCCAACAGTGCGGAGCGCACTGTGCTCGTCGCCATCCTCTTGATTCTGTGCTCGTCCCCGTCGTCTTCTCCCCCTCTCACTAACGCCGCTCGTCGCCGGGCGCCATGGACAGGTGTCCACTGGCGTAGCCCGAAGCACCCTCGCCGCTCGCCTATAAATAGAGCCACTCCCAGCCTCCTCGAGTACCATCCAGCACTAACACACACCCCACGATAGAGTAGGAAACCGTAGCCCAGCCGGGCAGGCCTCAGGCCGCCGTCCCCGAGGTCGAGCTCGCCGGCGATCCCCTCTGGTCGCCGCGGTAGCTCCAGCCCCTCCCAGGCCTGGGCGACCCCTCCAGGGCCTCCGCCTCTCTCCGGTGAGGCCGTCTCGCCCGCTTGGACCTCTGGAGTGGCCTCTGCTCACCTTCTTCCTCAACTCCGGCGACCACCATGTTCTGCCTCCGCTTGCCAACTAGTTTCCGACACCGTCCGACCACCCCTAGCCATGCTACGGGTACGGGCAGGTGTGCCATTGTACCCTCTCTCAATCCCTCCCTCTCATTTGGTCCAAGGAGCCCTCGTCGCCGGCGAGAGCTCCGGCGAAGCCGCGGCCTTCTCTGTTTCCTTTCCCTCCCTTCCCCCACCTGACTAGCCGGGCCCGCTAGTCAGCCACTCTGTACGCGCGTGAAGCGGTACGAGTGGTGGCGCCCCTGGGCTTTACGCCTTCGACGTCACCCCCCTCAGTTGTTTAATTAAATTCAAATTCATTTATATTCCAGAGAACTTCAAACATTTTTAACTTTTTAACCATAAGTCCAAATGAATTGATTCTTTTTGCATTGTGTTCTTTGAAAAGAAATCTAGCAGCTCACCATAGATGAGATTTTTCTGAGCTGTTTAGAATTTCTTGTGATTTTCAGAAGAGTTCTTGATATTTTCTTTTTGTGTTTAAAATTATTTTCAGAAGGTGAGGCTTGTCTTGAGGATCACCAGGAGGCTTGTGAACCTCATCTGCACTAAGGCAAGCCATAGCAATATTTTCATGGTGTCATTTCAATATTTGTGATTTTCTTACTTGAACAAAATGACTAATCTATGCATTTAAATAATTGTTGTGTTGTTTGTATTCTGTTAAATATTTGTTTAGTTATTATGCTTGATTTACAGAATGACTAAAACTAGCTTAGTGGATAAAACAAGTTAAGATTTATTTGTGGTGATGTTAGAAATAATTTTGTTATGCACATTATTTAAAGTTTTGTTCTTGCATAAATAAATTGATAAAAAAATTGCTTCAAAATATTCTGTTAAATACTTGTTGAATCATTTTACTTGACTTACAGAATGCTTGAACCCAACTTAGTTGCTAAAGAAATTAAGAGTTGTTGATAGTGAAATCTTTTTGTCAAGCATATGAGAAATTTATCGGAGTTACTTTCTTGCGTAATAAATTAATAAAACTTGTTGCAAAATATTTTGGTTAAGTCGTGAGTCATCTTGAGCAAGTGGAGAAATATGAGTTGTTGACGTTTATGCTTGGTGTGTATATGGATCACATCGGTCATTTTTATTATTATGTGATGCATGTGTAGTTTCGCATTTCATGGCATGCTATGACACCAGTCATTTTTTTATTTTAAGTTGAACCTGAATATAACTCAACTTGAATATACCGCTGACTGGGTCATGGTGCCGCTGAATCGAGTTTCTGTCTAGTGCAACCGCATTTTCCTTTGAGGGAAGGCCTTTATTCGGTCCATTGACACGGCCTCTGGTCGGTGCCTCCAACTAGGGAAGGTTATGTCGTGCTTGCCCTGGCCCGGTAAGCAGACATAGTCTTGTGTGATCGTTGATGAGATTATGGTACCAAGTCCCCGAGTGGGAGTGTTTTGACCACGACGGAGGTCGGGGTGTCTTTGGTAGACACGGGGCCACCCAGGACCAGCCCGTTGGGGATTTGGGTCGGAGTGGCCGGGAGAGTGCTATGGCAATGGATTGGTTTTGTCGGAATGTCGTTGGTCCACCCGAATGGGAGTGCGAGGCCATGGGTTCCGTGGTGTGGGTACAGTGTTCTACCTCTGCAGAGTGTATAATCTATCGATAGCCGAGTCCACGGTTACGGACACCTCGTAGTAGGTCCCACCATGAGTCAACGATTAATAAAAATTGCACACTAAGCTGTAAACCTTGCAATGTTGAGGATGGCAGAAAGGCCATCGAGGAAATTGGGACCAAATAATGGCCATGGTTGTGATCGCAGCAAGGATCACGAGTCATTTTGCTAAAGACCACGTTGGTGGTGTTTTTATGATACCACATTGGTGGTGTGTTGGTGATCTGAGGATGATCACAGTTGGTAAGTTGTCCCGAGGGACATTCGATGCATGATCACAGCATGTTTGACATATAATGTTGCATTTATAATAATTGGTTAAATATCATGATATAGTTTGCCATTATGATTATGCCTGTTGTGAGCTTGCAAGTACATTCAATGTACTGACCTGGCGTGTCATGCCAGATTTCAGGAAAGTCTCGTTGGAAAGGAGTGTTGTTCGAGTCTAGATCGTGTCCACATCGGTGTCCCTGTGATATGGAGCGTCCACTACAACGTTATTCCGCTGCCACGTAGTTGTTCAGATCGAGGCCCCTTTATGTTCACTAAATAATGTACATATTGTTCAGCCGCACCGATTGTGCCGCTTGGCCTCGATAGCTGTTGTAATATAAACTTTGTTCCGCTAGCATCAATAAAGCGGTTGTTTGCTGTACCAATATGTTGTGTATTGCCAGAAGACATGGTCTCTGGGCTGGCAATGCAGGGTAAACCGGTCGCTCTGAGCCGGGGTGCCACAACGCTTGGTATCGTGAGTCATACCGACTTACGACGTGTTAATCGGACGCTAGACCCGAGTAAATTTGAGTGCCGGTAGCAGTTATAGCTGGTTGTTGCATTATAGTCATTCGATTATTACCTTTATGCTAACCTGCTAATGGTTCTGAGTGTAGATGGATCCGATGCCGTATCCGTGCCAGTTGCAACGGATGACCCAGTCTACCGTGCGTACCGGGAGCATCTAGCAGACTCAGTGTATGAGTATCACGCAGTGGTTATTCTGCGCACCAGTTCCGATTCCGGCTCTTACACTCGTACTTCTCAGAGTGGTTACGCCTCCACCGCTTCTCAAGCTGTCCAGTTTGCCGCATTTGAGGTCCTTGTCGAGCTTCGCTATACCGAGGTTCAAACGCAGCACCACCCAAGTTTCTATTACTACCCATCTCTGCACGACAACGGCGTGTCCGTTTCCCTCTCATTGGTCCGGAGTCTGATAGTGTTGCTAGCCACCTTGCTCGCTATATCACTGCTAGCTATCTGATGATCCACGAGCTGGCCCGGGAGCTGACTCGTGCCCGTACTGCTTTAGCCGCTACTTTGGTCACTTCTAGATCCACCACTACTCCGTCTTCATTGGGATTTACCCCGTATGTCCCAGTTAGCTCTAGCTCCCCTGTTTCGCCGGTTACTCCCCCGAGTAGCACGGGTGTCTCGGCCGTGAACCCTCTCAGTACTCATGCCGAGTGGGTCTCACTTCTCGCTACCCCTGTAGCCCCGATGCTTCATCCTACCCCTGCCCCTGAGGGAGAGCCCTCGAGGCAGCGCCGTCATGTTACCTTTAACCCGGAGGTTTCCGTTAACCACGTCTGTTCAGGATCGGAGATCGCTTCAGGGGAGGACACCGCAACACCAGCAGAGTAGTAGTGTCTTTGAGTATTCGCAGTCGTCTGGATGATGTACGGATGTAGTTGTATAAGTCATGATGCTTCATGTATTAGAGTAGTGGAACCAGTCATGTTGTTTATCTTTCATGTATGAGTCTATGTATAATTATGTTGGGACTTTAATCACCGTATTTTCTTCGCTCTTTTATCTTTTTTGAGATTTTCGCTGGCTTTTCCCCAATTTTGTTTTTGGGTGTTTCTCATCTCGATTGTGTTGTCTTGGGAAAAATTCACAATAGGATGACGCATGGAGGCAGCAGTAGCAACGTTCGTGAGGGAACTCCTGTTCGTCGTTCCGCACGACAGGCAGGACATTCTCCCGAGCCCTACGTTCAGCGTATGTTTGAAGAGAAAAGGAACAATGATCTGATTGAAATATTGAGAAGTGTTCAAGCTATGGTTGGACAGAATGGAAATCAGAATGGTCATCACTCAAAGCTGTCAGATTTTCAGAGGACCAATCCACCCAGTTTAAGTCAGATTGCTGACCCATTGGATGCAGACGATTGGTTGCGCACCATGGAGAAAAAGCTTGAGATTGCCCGTACTGAAGGAAACGATAAAGTTCCCTTTGGAACTCATTACCTTGAAGGCGCAGCTGCCATATGGTGGGAAAATACAAAGGCCATGTAGCCGATTTATGAGGAAATCACCTGGGAAAAATTTAAGGATAAGTTCCGAAAATATCACATCCCTACTGGAGTTATGAAGGCCAAGCAACATGAGTTTCTCACGCTCGTCCAAGGAAATCAGTCTGTGGCTGAATATCTGCAAAAATTTAATCATTTGGCGTGTTACTCTCTATATGACGTGGCCACCTAAGAAAGGAAGATTGACAGATTTCTTGGAGGTTTAAATCCGCAACTTCGGTGTGCTCTTAGTATGTTTGATTTCATGGATTTCCAAACTCTGGTGGACAAGGCGTTCATTGCTGAACGGGAGCACAAGCTTATATCAGATAATAGGCCTGCTAATGACAACAAGCGCAATATTGAGCCAAACAAGGATGGGAAACCTGTGCAAAAGGCTCGTACCTGGCAGCAGACTCAAGTGGAATACAGGCCAAATTGGCAGCAGAATGTTAACAAGACCACCACTCAAGTCAAGAATATTGTGGCCAATCCAATGCATGAGGAGCGTCAGCGCAATAATTCTTGTTTCATTTGTGGGCAGCATGGGCATTATGCCAAGCAGTGCCCCAAGAACAACAAGATGAATGCCCTAAGAAGGCCACAAGTCAACTTTATGGAGTCGCGGCCAACCCAGCAAAACCTCACTGGGCACGTGCATCATATCTCCGCCGATGAAGCCCAAGAGAAGCCAGAAGACATCATTGGTGTGTTTTCTGTTAATGACATACCTGCAGTAATTTTATTTGACTCCGGGGCTTCCCATTCTTTTATTTCTCGGAGTTTTGCTGCCAAAACAATTTTCCTTGCACGATTTTGGGAAAAAATATGCTGGTACAAACCCCGGGATCTATAATCAAGAGCAATCTGGTCTGCCGTGATCTGGAGATCAATATCAAGGGAATCTACTTTCCAACATCTCTGATAATCATTGAGTCTGAACAGTTGGATATTATATTGGGTATGAATTGGTTGACCAAATATCAAGTTTGCATAAACTGCGCAACCCGAGAAGTCAATCTGACCAGTCTGAATGGGCAGCTCACCAAATTCTATGCTCGCAAGCATATACCCAAGCCAGAACTACTTTGCACCACTATGGTTGAATTGGAATTTATTCCTGTGGTCAGTGAGTACCCGGATGTGTTTCTAGAAGAACTGCCAGGCATGCCACCAGATCGGGAACTGGAGTTTGCAATAGATCTTGTGCCCGGGACCGCACCGCTATATAAGAAGTATTACCATATGCCCTCATCAGAATTAGTGGAGCTAAAGAAACAGCTTGACGAATTACTCCAGAAAGGTTATATTCGTCCCAGCTCTTCACCATGGGGATCACCTGCTATTTTCGTGGGCAAAAAGGATGGTAGTCTCCATATGTGCATAGATTACCGCCAAATTTGAATGAGGTCACCATCAAAATAAATATCCGCTGCCAAGGATTGATGATCTGTTTGATCAGCTCAGTGGGGCTAAGGTATTCTCTAAAATTGATTTACAGTCCGGATATCATCAGCTCAAGATTAAAAAGGAAGATATTCCTAAGACCGCATTCACTACACGGTACGGTCTTTAAGAATATACTGTGATGTCCTTTGGCCTCACCAATGCCCCTGCTTTCTTCATGCATATGATGAACAAAGTGTTCATGGACTTCCTCGACAAATTCGTGGTAGTCTTCATTGATGACATCCTCATTTACTCCAAGGGTGAAGAAGAGCACAAGGATCACCTCAGAGCAGTGCTACAACGGCTCCGCGACCATCAGTTATACGTCAAGTTCAGTAAGTGCGAATTTTGGCTCAAGCAAGTTGGGTTTCTCAGACATGTACTATCCGCCGAAGGTATAGCCGTGGACCCGAGCAAAGTAAAGGATGTGCTCGATTGGGTACTGCCCACGACTGTAACACAGATCCGGAGTTTCCTCGGATTAGCTGGATACTATCGTCGTTTTATTGAAGGGTTTTCCAAAATTGCTAAACCCATGACGGAGCTGCTCAAAAAGGATACAAAGTTTAAGTGGACAGAGGATTGTGAGAAGAGTTTTAATGAGCTGAAGATATGTCTGACAACCGCACCCGTATTGACTCTTCCAGACATTTATCGCAGCTTTGATGTGTACTGCGATGCCTCCAGACAAGGTATTGGTTGCGTGCTGATGCAAGACGTCAAGGTAGTAGCATATGCCTCGCGACAACTACGACCCCATGAAGGAAATTATCCTACTCATGATTTGGAATTGGCTGCTGTGGTTCATGCATTAAAAATTTGGAGACACTACCTCATTGGAAAAAGGTGCCAAATTTTTACCGACCACAAAAGTCTCAAGTACATTTTCACCCAGCCAGATTTAAATTTACGTCAGCAAAGATGGCTAGAGTTGGTCAAGGATTATGACCTTGGAATAAATTACCATCCAGGCAAGGCCAACGTCATTGCCGATGCCCTCAGTCGAAAGTCTGTCATCTTAAAAGCCATATTGGAATCATTGCCCACCAAACTCCAAGAGTAGATCGCTCAGCTCAACTTGGTCATTGTAGATGCTGGTCTCGCTAATATCTTGGAAGTTACCCCCACACTTGAGACGGAGATCCGCAAGGCCCAGCCAGCTGACACAAATCTACAAAGACGTGCCGCGGGCCAGATGGCAAAGCAGGCCTCTGACTTCTCCAAGGACAAATTCGGTACCCTCCGATTTCGTGGACGCATTTGCGTGACAAATCAACCGAACTTGAAGAAGAAAATCCTGTCAGAAGCCCACGAATCCGCATATTCCATTCACCCGGGAGGTATGAAGATGTATGAGGATCTCAGACAAATATTCTGGTGGGATGGAATGAAGAAAGACATTGCCTACTTTGTAGCCTGTTGTGACATATGCAAGAAGGTGAAAGCAGAACATCAGAAGCCAGCCGGACTCCTCCAACCACTGCCGGTTTCGCAGTGGAAATGGGATGACGTTTGCATGGATTTCATCACAGGAGTTCCTAAGACTCGGCGAGGCAAGGATGCAATCTGGGTTATAGTAGAGACCCTCACCAAGGTTGCTCACTTCATCCCGATCAAGACCAGACATGAGCAGATGAACTTGCACAACTCAGATGTATCCAGGATCGTCGACCGCATGGAGTACCCCAAACTATCACTTTCGATCGAGGTTCTTTGTTTACCTCCGCTTTTTGGTCCCGTCTCCATCAAGCCTTGGGGACAAAGATGAAATATAGTATCGCTTATCACCCTCGGACCGATGGATGACCGAGCGGTAAATCAAATACTCAAGATATGTTGCAAGCTTGTGTGCTAGCCAATGGAGCTAAGTGGGAAGATTGCTTGCCATATGCCGAAGTTCTCTTATAACAACAGTTTTCGCATCAGTCTAAAGATGTCATCATATGAAGCTCTGTATGGCCGTAAGTGCCGTACTCCACTAAATTGGTCTCAAACTGGAGATAGCCATATCTTCGGAACGGATCTCATGATGGAAGCCGAGAAACAAGTTAGGGAAATCAGAGACAGACTGCAATTGTCCAAATCTCGACAGAAGAGTTATTATGATACAAAGCATCGACATGTCAGTTTTGAACCCGGAGAACACGTATACCTCCGAGTCACTCCTATGAAAGGAGTCAAGAGATTTCAGACTCGTGGAAAGCTGGCACCCAGATTCATTGGTCCATTCCCGATTATGTCTCGAGTGGGTACGGTTGCATATCAACTGGAACTACCCCCGGAATTGGCAGACATACACAACGTGTTCCATGTTTCGCAATTGAGACGATGCATATCCCCGCCTGAGAAAAGGATTGCAATGGCTAAGATCGAATTGGCAAGAGATTTAACTTATGATGAGAGACCGCTCAAAATTTTGGATCAGATGGAAAGGGTCACTCGCAGTAAAGTCAGAAAAATTTACAAGGTTCAGTGGGAGCATCACACAGAGTTGGAAGCAACATGGGAGCAGGAAGAATTCCTTAGGGATCAGTATCCAGAGTGGTTTTCCCAAGCAACCGAATCTCGAGGACGAGATTCATTCTAAGTGGGGGAGGTTTGTGACAGTCTGGTTTTTGCCCTCTCTAATTTGCTTGATTTTCATTTGAAATTTTTTGAAACTTGGAGTTCTTGGTTCTTTTCATATGGACTTAAACACTTGGGCATCCTTGGCTTTCACCCAAGTGCTTCACTTCTCTCTTCTGATCCACCCCAATATAATCTTTGGAATATTTTTCTTAAATGAAAAATATTCATTTTTTCTCAAAACCCCTAAGCCAAATCAGTTTGCTCCAAAGCAACCCTAATTTTTTTGGCTCAGAAAATCTGAGATAATTCACAAATATTCTGTGAACCCTAGTGCACCTTCCTGAGCAAAAAATATTTCATCACTTTTTTGGATATTTTTGCTACAGAAAATCTTTTCTGTTCTGGATAGAAATGGTGGTTTCTACAGCAACTACCATTTTACTTGCTCCATTTGACCTGAACTTTCTTGTGCATCTTTACCTTAGTAACTTATAACTAGCCTCCAAAGCACAGCTTCAAACTCCCATCCATTTGACCACAGTAACATCACAAAGTTATCGCCGTAAACTTACCTGGCTTGTAAAATCTTCTCTACTGCACCTGGATCCAAACCAAACCGTGGTAAACTTCAAAACCACCACGAACAACATGCCAGACATGATTTTTGGACGAAGGCTGGCTTGAGGTGAGAGTTCGCACGGTGACCACGCATGTCCATGATGCCAGGCATGCGTGTCGACGCGCTCTGGGTGACACCGAACGCTCTGTTCGCGCGTGCTCGCTTCCCCCGCCATCATCATCGTCTCGATATCCTTAACTCCTCCCTGGCGCTCGCCGACGCCGGAGCTCGCCGCAGCGAGCACGGGCAAGGTCCGGCCAGCCAACAAAGGCGGAGCGCATGCTGTTCGTCGCCATGCTCTTGACCCTGTGCTCGTCCCCGTCCGCCCACAGTGGCCGCGTGACCTCCGTCGCCTTCTTCCCCTCTCACTGACGCCGCTCGTCGCCGGGCGCCGTGGACAGGTGTCCACCGGCAGACCCGAAGCACCCTCGCCGCTCGCCTATAAATAGAGCCACCACAGCCTCCTCGAGCACCATCCAGCACTCACACACACCCCACGATCGAGTAGGAAGCCGTAGCCCGCCGGGCAGGCCTCGGGCCGCCGTCCCCGAGCTCGAGCTCACCGGCGATCCCCTCTGGTCACCGCGGTAGCTCTAGCCCCTCCCAGGCCTGGGCAACCCCTCCAGGGCCTCCGCCTCTCTCCGGTAAGGCCGCTTCGCCCGCTTGGAGCCTCTGGAGTGGCCTCTGCTCACCGTCTTCCTCAACTCCGACGACCTCCATGTTCTGCCTCCGCTTGCGAACTAGTTTCCAACGCTGTCCAACCACCCCTAGCCATGCTACGGGTACGGGCAGGTGCGCCATCGTCCCCTCTCTCAATCCCTCCCTCTCGTTTGGTCCAAGGATCCCTCGTCGCCGGCGAGAGCTCCGGCGAAGCCGCGGCCTTCTCTGTTTCCTTTCCCTCCCTTCCCCCACATGGCTAGCGGGGCCCGCTAGTCAGCCACTCTGTACGCGCGCGAAGCGGTACGAGTGGTCGCGCCCCTGGGCTTCACGCCTTCGACGTCACCCCCCTCAGCTGTTTAATTAAATTAAAATTCATTTATATTCCACAGAGCTTCAAACATTTTTAACTTTTTAACCATATGTCCAAATGAATTGATTCTTTTTGCATTGTGTTCTTTGAAGAGAAATCTAGCAGCTCACCATAGATGAGATTTTTCTGAGCTGTTTAGAATTTCTGGTGATTTTCAGAAGAGTTCTTGATATTTTCTTTTTGTGTTTAAAATTATTTTCAGAAGGTGAGGCTTGTCTTGAGGACCACCAAGAGGCTTGTGAACCTCATCTGCACTAAGGCAAGCCACATCAACATTTTTATGATGTCATTTCAATATTTGTGATTTTCTTGCTTGAACAAAATGATTTAATCCATGCATTTAAATAATTGTTGTGTTGTTTGTATTCTGTTAAATATTTTTTAAGTTATTATGCTTGATTTACAGAATGACTAAAACTAGCTTAGTGGATAAAACAAGTTAAGGTTTATTTGTGGTGATGTTAGAATAATTTTGTTATGCACATTATTTAAAGTTTTGTTCTTGTATAAATAAATTGACAAAAAATTTGAATTTGCTAGAAAATATTCTGTTAAATACTTGTTGAATCATTTTACTTGACTTACAGAATGTTTGAACCCAACTTAGTTGTTAAAGAAATTAAGACTTGTTGATAGTGAAATCTTTTTGTCAAGCATATGAGAAATTTATCGGAGTTACTTTCTTGCATAAGAAATTAATAAAACTTGTTGCAAAATATTTTGGTTAAGTTGTGAGTCATCTTGAGCAAGTGGAGAAATATGAGTTGTTGACGTTTATGCTTGGTGTGTATGTGGATGACATCGGTCATTTTTATTATTATGTGATGCATGTGTAGTTTCGCATTTCTTGGCATGCTATGACACCGGTCATTTTTTTATTTTAAGTTGAACCTGAATATAACTCAACTTGAATATACTGTTGACTGGGTCATGGTGCCGCTGAATCGAGTTTCTTTCTAGTGCAACCACATTTGCCTTTGTGGGAAGGCCTTGATTCGGTCCATTGACACGGCCTCTGGTCGGTGCCTCCAACTAGGGAAGGTTATGTCGTGCTTTGCCCTGGCCCGTTAAGCAGACATAATCTTGTGTGCTCGTTGATGAGATTATGGTACCAAGTCCCCGAGTGGGAGTGTTTTGACCACGACGGTGGTCGGGGTGTCTTTGGTAGACACGGGGCCACCCAGGACCAGCCCGTTGGGGATTTGGGTCGGAGTGGCTGGGAGAGTGCTATGGCAATGGAGGGGTTTTGTCGGAATGTCGTTGGTCCACCCGAATGGGAGTGCGAGGCCATGGGTTCCGTGGTGTGGGTATAGTATGCTACCTCTGCAGAGTGTATAATCTATCGATAGCTGACTCCACGGTTACGCACACCTCATAGTAGGTCCCACCATGAGTGAACGATTAATAAAAATTGCACAATAAGCTGTAAACCTTGCATTGTTGAGGATGGCAGAAAGGTCATCGAGGAAATTGGGACCAAATAATGGTCGTGGTTATGATCGCCGCAAGGATCACGAGTCATTTTGCTAAAGACCATGTTGGTGGTTTATTTATGATACCATGTTGGTGGTGTGTTTGTGATCTGAGGATGATCACGGTTGGTAAGTTGTCCCGAGGGACGTTCGATGCATGATCACAGCATGTTTGACATATAGTGTTGCATTTTAAATAATTGGTTAAATATCATGGTATTGTTTGCCATTATGATTATGCCTATTGTGAGCTTGCAAGTACATTCAATGTACTGACCTGGCGTGTCATGCCAGATTTCAGGAAAGTCTCATTGGAAAGGAGTACTGTTCGAGTCTAGATCGTGTCCACATTGGTGTCCCTGTGATATGTAGCTTCCGCTACGACGTTATTCCGCTGCCACGTAGTTGTTCAGATCGAGGCCCCTTTATGTCCACTAAATAATGTACATATTGTTCAGTCGCATCGAGTGTGCCGCTTGGCCTCGACAGCTATTGTAATTTAAACTCTGTTCCGCTAGCATCAATAAAGCGGTTGTTTTCTGTACCAATATGTTTTGTATTGCCAGAAGACATGGTCTCTGGGCTGGCAATGCAGGGTAAACCGGTCGCTCTGAGCCGGGGTGCCACACAGGGGGGCGCGCCCTCCACCCTCGTGGGGCCCATGTTGCTCCGCCGACGTACTTCTTCCTCCTATATATACCTATGTACCCCCAAACCATCAGATGCAGCCACGAAAACCTAATTCCACCGCCGCAACCTTCTGTACTAGTGAGATCCCATCTTGGGGCCTTTTCCGGAGTCCTGCCGGAGGGGGCATTGATCATGGAGGGCTTCTACATTAACACCGTAGCCTCTCCGATGATGTGTGAGTAGTTTACCTCAGACCTTCGATGTAATCTTCTTTTGCGGTGTGTTTGTCGGGACCGATGAATTGTGGGTTTATGATCAAGATTATCTATGAAGTATGAACAATATTTGAATCTTCTCTGAATTCTTTTATGTATGATTGGTAATCTTTGCAAGTCTTTTCAAATTATCAGTTGTGTTTGGCCTACTAGATTGATCTTTCTTGCAATGGGAGAAGTGCTTAGCTTTGGGTTCAATCTTGTGGTGTCCTTTCCCAAAGGATGACAAAGGGCAGCAAGGCACGTATTGTATTGTTGCCATCGAGGATAACAAGATGGGGTTTATATCATATTGCATGAGTTTATCCCTCTACATAATGTCATCTTGCTTAAAGTGTTACTCTGTTCTTATGAACTTAATACTCTAGATGCATGCTGGATTGCGGTCGATGTGTGGAATAATAGTAGTAGATGCAGGCAGGTGTCGGTCTACTTGTTACGGACGTGATGCCTATATACATGATCATACCTAGATATTCTCATAACTATGCTCAATTCTATCAATTGCTCGACAGTAATTTGTTCACCCACCGTAATACTTATGCTCTTGAGAGAAGCCACTAGTGAAACTTATGGCCCCCGGGTCTATTTTCCATCATATTAATCTTCCAACACTTTGCTATTTCCATTGCCTTTTATTTTACTTTGCATCTTTATTTCTCTTTATCATAAAAATACCAAAAATATTATCTTATCATATCTATCAGATCTCACTCTCGTAAGTGACCGTGAAGGGATTGACAACCCCTTTCTCGCATTGGTTGTGAGGTTCTTATTTGTTTGTGTAGGTGTGAGGGACTCGAGCGTAGCCTCCTACTGGATTGATACCTTGGTTCTCAAAAACTGAGGGAAATACTTGCGCTACTTTACTGCATCACCCTTTCTTCTTCAAGGAAAAAACCAACGCAGTGCTCAAGAGGTAGCAAGAAGGATTTCTGGCGCCGTTGCCGGGGAGTCTACGCAGAAGTCAACATACCAAGTACCCATCACAAACCCTTATCCCTCGCATTACATTATTTGCCATTTGCCTCTCGTTTTCCTCTCCCCCACTTCACCCTTGCCGTTTTATTCGCCCTCTTCTTCCGTTCGCCTCTTTCTCACTCGCTTCTCGTTTGCTTGTGTGTTGGATTACTTGCTTGTCACGATGGCTCAAGATAATACTAAATTGTGTGACTTTACCAATACCAACAACAATGATTTTCTTAGCACTCCGATTGCTCCTCTTACCGATACTGAATCTTGTGAAATTAATGTTGCTTTGTTGAATCTTGTCATGAAAGATCAATTCGCCGTCCTTCCTAGTGAAGATCCCGCCACCCATCTAAGTAGCTTCGTTGATTTGTGTGATATGCAAAAGAAGAAAGATGTGGACAATGATATTGTTAAATTGAAGCTATTTCCTTTTTCTCTTAGAGATCGTGCTAAAGCTTTGTTTTTGTCTTTGCCTAAAAATAGTATTGAATCTTGGAATAAGTGCAAAGATGCTTTTATCTCTAAGTATTTTCCTCCCGCTAAGATCATCTCTCTTAGAAACGATATTATGAATTTTAACCAACTTGATCATGAACATGTTGCACAATCTTGGGAGAGAATGAAATTAAAGATACATAATTGCCCTACTCATGGTTTGAATTTGTGGATGATTATACAATTTTTTTATGCCGGATTGAATTTTGCTTCTAGAAATCTTTTAGATTCGGCCGCGGGAGGCACTTTTATTGAAATCACTTTAGGAGAAGCTACCAAACTCAATTATTCTCAATGGCACACCGAAAGATCTACTAGTAAAAAGGTTCATGCGATAGAAGAAATTAATGTTTTGAGTGGAAAGATGGATGAACTTATGAAATTATTTGCTAATAAGAGTGTTTCTTCAGATCCTAATGATATGCCTTTGTCTTCTTTGATTGAGAATAATAATGAATCTATGGATGTGAATTTTGTTGGTAGGAATAATTTTGGTAACAACGCATATAGAGGAAACTTTAATCTTAGGTCGTATCCTAGTAATTCCTCTAATAATTATGGTAATTCCTACAACAACTCTTATGGAAATTTTAATAAGATGCCCTCTGAATTTGAGACTAGTATTAAAGAATTTATGAATTCACAAAAGAATTGCAATGCTTTGCTTGAAGAAAAGTTGCCTAAGATTCATGAATTGGCTAGGAATGTGGACAAAATTTCTCTTGATGTTGATTATTTGAAACTTAGATCTATTCCACCTAAGCATGATATCAATGAGTCTCTCAAAGCCATGATAATTTCCATTGATGAGTGCAAGGAAAGAACCGGTAGGATGCGTGCTAAGAAAGATTGCTTTGTGAAAGCGCGTTCTTCTAATTTTTATGAGAATAACGATGAAGATCTAAAAGTCATTGATGTGTCCCCTATTAAATCTTTGTTTTGCAATATGAATCTTGATAATGATTGGACTGGAGATGAGCCACCTTTACCTAGAAGGCGTTCCAAAAATTCGGAGTTTTTAGTTCTTGATGCTAAAATTTGTAAAAGTGGAATTGAAGAGGTCAAAACTTTAGATATCAATGAACCCACTAATTTGGATTTCGAGAAATTTAATTATGATAATTGCTCTTTGATATATTGTATTTCCTTGTTGCAATCCGTGCTAAATTCTCCGCATGCTTATAGTCAAAATAAAGCTTTTACTAAACATATCGTTGATGCTTTAATGCAATCTTATGAAGAAAAACTTGAGTTGGAAGTTTCTATCCCTAGAAAACTTTATGATGAGTGGGAACCTACTATTAAAATTAAAATTAAAGATCATGAATGCTATGCTTTGTGTGATTTGAGTGCTAGTTATTCCACAATTCAAAAAACTTTATGTGATTTGCTAGGATTCCGCGAATTCGATGATTGCTCTTTAAACTTACACCTTGTGGATTCCACTATCAAGAAACCTATGGGAAGAATTAATGATGTTATTATTGTTGCAAATAGGAATTATGTGCCCATAGATTTTATTGTGCTTGATATAGATTGCAATCCTTCATGTCCTATTTCTTGGTAGACCTTTCCTTAAAACGATTGGTGCAATAATTGATATGAAGGAAGGAAATATTAGATTCTAATTTCCGTTAAGGGAAGGCATGGAACACTTCCCTAGAAAGAAAATTAAATTTCCATATGAATCTATTGTGAGAGCCACTTATGGATTGCCTACCAAAGATGACAATACCTAGATCTATCCGTGTTTTTATGCCTAGCTAGGGGCGTTAAACGATAGCGCTTGTTGGGAGGCAACCCAATTTTATTTTTAGTTTTTTGCTTTTTGCTTCTGTTTAGGAATAAATCTTTGATCTAGCCGCTGGTTAGATTTGTTTTATGTTTTAATTAGTGTTTGTGCCAAGTTAAACCTATAGGATCTTCTTGGATAATAGTTATTTGATCTTGCTGAAAATTCCAGAAACTTTCTGTTCACGAAAACAATTGTTAAAAATTACCAGAACGTGATATAATGTTGAATCCAATTGCAGAAGATCAATAAACAAATTATTTAGGTCTTCCTATTTTGGCTGAATTTTTAGAGTTCCAGAAGTTTGCGTTAGTTACAGATTACTATAGACTATTCTGTTTTTGACAGATTCTGTTTTTCGTGTGTTGTTTGCTCATTTTGATGAATCTATGGCTAGTAAAATAGTTTATAAACCATAGATAAGTTGTAATAAAGTAGGTTTAACACCAATATAAATAAATAATGAGTTAAATACAGTACCTTGAAGTGGTGTTTTGTTTTCTTTCGCTAACGGAGCTCACGAGATTTTCTGTTAAGTTTTGTTTTGTGAAGTTTTCAAGTTTTGGGTAAAGATTTGATGGAGTATGGAACAAGGAGTGGCAAGAGCCTAAGCTTGGGGATGCCCATGGCACCCCCAAGGTAATCCAAGGACACCAAAAAGCCAAAGCTTGGGGATGCCCCGGAAGGCATCCCCTCTTTCGTCCTCATCCATCGGTAAATTTACTTGGAGCTATATTTTTATTCACCACATGATATGTGTTTTGCTTGGAGCGTCTTGTATGATTTGAGTCTTTATTCATTAGTTTGCCACAATCATCCTTTCTGTACACAACTTTTGAGAGAGACACACATGATTCAGAATTTGTTAGAATACCCTATGTGCTTCACTTATATCCTTTGAGCTATATAGTTTTGCTCTAGTGCTTCACTTATATCTTTTAGAGCACGGAGGTGGTTATATTTGAGAGTCTTAAACAGCATGGTAATTTGCTTTAATCATGAAATTAATCTTCCATATTGAGTTCATTAAATATCATGAGAAGTTAGATACTTGATAAGTGTTTTGAGATATAAAGGTGGCAATATTAGAGTGTGCTAGTTGAGTAATTGTGAAATTGAGAAATACTTGTGTTAAAGTTGGCAAGTCCCGTAGCATGCATGTATGGTAAAAGTTGTGTAACAATTTTGACACATAGGTGTTCTTTTATTGCTTTCCTTATGAGTGGCGGTCGAGGATGAGCGATGGTCTTTTCCTACCAATCTATCCCTCTAGGGGCATGCGTAGTAGTACTTTGCTTCGAGGCTAATAAACTTTTGCAATAAGTATATGAGTTCTCTATGACTAATGTGAGTCCATGGATTATACACACTCTCTACCTTCCACAATTTTCTAGCCTCTACGGTACCGCGCATTGCCCTTTCTCACATTGAGAGTTGGTGCAAACTTCGCCGGTGCATCCAAACCCCATGATATGATACGCTCTATCACACATAAACCTCCTTATATCTTCCTCAAAAAAACCACCATACCTACCTATTATGGCATTTCCATAGCCATTCCGAGATATATTTCCATGCAACTTTCCACCGTTCCGTTTATCATGACACGCTTCATCATTGTCATATTGCTTTGCATGATCATGTAGTTGACATCGTATTTTGTGGCAAAGCCACTATTCATAATTTTTTTCATACATGTCACTCTTGATTCATCGCATATCCCGGTACACCACCGGAGGCATTCACATAGAGTCATATCTTGTCCTAAGTATTGAGTTGTAGTTGTTGAGTTGTAAGTAATAAAAAGTGTGATGATCATCATTATTAGAGCATTGTCCCATGTGAGGAAAGGATGATGGAGACTATGATTCCCCCACAAGTCGGGATGAGATTCCGGACTAAATATATATAAAAAAAGAGGCCAAAAAAAGAGAAGGCCCAAAAAAAGAATGAGAGAAAAATAGAGAAGGGACAATGTTACTATCCTTTTCCACACTTGTGCTTCAAAGTAGCACCATGATTTTGATGATAGGGAGTCTCCTATGTTGTCACTTTCATATACTAGTGGGAATTTTTCATTATGGAACTTGGCTTGTATATTCCAATGATGGGCTTCCTCAAAATGCCCTAGGTCTTCATGAGCAAGCAAGTTGGATGCACACCCACTTAGTTTCTTTTGTTGAGCTTCCATATATTTATAGCTCTAGTGCACCCGTTGCATGGGAATCCCTACTCCTCTCATTGACATCAATTGATGGGCATCTCCATAGCCTATTGATTACCCGCGTCAATGTGAGACTTTCTACCTTTTGTCTTCTCTCATAACCCCCATCATTATACTTTACTCCACCCATAGTGCTATATCCATGGCTTGCGCTCATGTATTGCGTAAGAGTTAAAAAGGCTGAAGCGTGTTAAAAGTATGAACCAATTGCTCAGCTTGTCATCGGGGTTATGCATGATGAGAACGTTTGTGTGACAATATTGAAACATAGCCTAGCTATATGATTTTGTAGGGATAAGCTTTCTTTGGCTATGTTATTTTGATAAGACATAATTGCTTGGTTAGCATGTTCGAAGTATTATTGTTTTTATGTCAACATTAAACTTTTATCTTGAATCTTTCGGACCTAGATATTCATGCCACAATAAAAGATTTACATTAATAAGTATGCCAAGAAGCATTCCACATCAAAAATTCTGTTTTTATCATTTACCTACTCGAGGACGAGCAGGAATTAAGCTTGGGGATGCTTGATACGTGTTGGGGATGTAACTATTTGTGTAAGCCGCCCAGGAGGGGCCGGGTTACGCAAAGGTGATTCATCATATGAAGCCCAAAGATCAAGCGTGAAGATGGCGGTTCAATAAAGAGTCTAAAGCCCACAGGTGACTTAAGGCCCGTAGTGATAAACCGCCGTAATGGCATGACTTGTATTATAAGGCAGGATTAACTAGTCACCGAGCCGGACACTGCTTATGAGCCGGTCGGGACTGTGTAGACCGCAGGGCGTCAACCCGTGTATATAAGGGGACGACCCACTGGCGGCCTAGGGCAAGTAACATCTAATCGAGAGCCAGGCATAGCGTATCTTGCTCCCTGGTCATCGAAACCCTAGCAATACCAATCCAACTAGAAGTAGGCTTTATCTTCACCGTAAGGGGCCGAACTAGTATAAAACCTCTCTCATGTCCCTTGTCCTGTTAACCCCTTTAAGCTTCCTAGTTGCGATGGCTCCACGACTAAGTCCTTGCAAGAGGACATCTGCCGTGACAATTCCACGACAGTTGGCGCCCACCATGGGGCCAGCGCACGCTGGATTTGAGTTCTTGAAGGGCAACTTCGAAGGGCTCAAGGGATACGTTGTGGGCCGGATGACCAAGAGTCCTCGCGGCAAGATCTACATCGACGACGAAGGCTAGGGCCCCGACATCGGCTCAATTGAGTACGGGTACCGGGTTCCCTTCGGCGGAATCCACGTCTTCATCGGCCGGATCGGTGAGCCGGGCCCTGAGCCGGACAACTGCACCGACCTCGTTGAGACGGCTCAGCGTGCGAGACCCGCCCGAGCTCAACCCGTCGTGAAGCGTGCCTTTGTGGGTTGCATCCACGGAGGAGAACTTTCTGAAGGATCTGCAGACGTCGGTGAGACGGTCGTCCACTCCGATGGTGATTCATCCACTGGTGAGACGGATTCGTTGTATCAATTGCAAGATGGCAGGCGTGGGGGCTGTTCCGATGGCAGCAGTATTCCAGACCCCTTTGAGCCGCCAAGCTGGGTAGGGGTCTTCATGGCTGGTACTCAACCCGGCCAAAACTCCACAGTTGCGGCAGCAATAACGTCCGGATCAGGAGCGGCCGGGGCAGGAGGCCCTGTGCGCCCGCTGGCTCAGGTGCTGCTTGATCTCATGGATAAGCTGACGACCCTATTAACCGCCATAGTTGTTCCTGCAAGTCAAGATGAGCATGATGCAGAGGTGGCACGGGTGCGTGAGGAAATAGCTCGGGCCAAGGAGGCCTTAGCAGCTGAAGACACCAGGTTGTCCGTAGAACGGGCGGCTTTGGATGCATGGGCCCAACAGCTCCAGTCAGAGGCTTTCCATCTTACGATGTGCCTGAATGCGTCTAACGAGGTGATGAGGAGGAGACACCAGAAAACTCAATCCCGTTTGCCTCCGATTTATGATCCTCGAAACCTTTTCGCTACACCCAGAGCCGGCCCTAGTAACCCGCCAGAAGCAAATCAATTCATGACATCCGGGGCAGGGGGACCGGTTCAGCCTCGGGTGATGGCACCTCCTCATGGGAATATGGCCCCGCCCCGCTACATACCAACACCACCGGGTCACTTTTCTAACCCCATGGAGAACCTGATCGCAGCATCGGCACGTTTGGCGGCTCTCCCAGTGGACGGCGACGATCCAACAGCGATGGAGACGCGAAGGATCAGAGAACTCGTCCAGACGGCTCGCTCGGCAAGAGGCTTATTCCTATAGTCGAGACAGGATTCATTCGACTCCTCGCCCAAGCCGGAGTCCGAGTTATAGCAGGCACATGGAGTCGGAAGCTTTGTCAAGCAACGCCCAACGCCGTAACCAGCCCGACGGTTATAACCCGGTGCAGGACCGGATACGTCAGGAGGACGAGCGGGCGGCTCAACTGGCGGCTCAGCAGACGGCTCATCAAGCTTTCCCGGATTATCCGACGGTTTCTGTTGAGGCAGGAGTGGCCACCAGAACCGACGGTGTTCCTTGTTTGGTGCCCGCTTTGCGTAATGTGCGTCTGCCTAAGGATTTCAAGGGACCCCGAAAGGTACCAAATTACACGGCCGACTTACAGCCCGGGGCGTGGATCGAAAGCTATGAGATGGCCATGGAGCTGTTGGAGGTCAGTGACGCGGCAATGGCTAAGTATTTCACCATGATGTTGGATGGAACGGCCCGGACTTGGTTAAAGGGCTTGCCGCCTAATTCCATCGGCTCATGGGCGGAATTAAAATCCCGGTTCATTCAGAACTTCAAAGACACCTGCAAGCAGTCCATGTCAATTGTGGACTTAACTAATTGTAAGCAAGAGGAGGGTGAATCTACCACTCATTGGGTGCGCCGGGTCAAGGAGATAACACATTAAATGCGACAAGATGGATGCCGACTCTGATCCTCATGTTGGAGAAAAATTGCCGATTTGAACCGCTGAGACAGAAGCTGGGGCGCCTCAAGCGTGATTGTAATGATATGGGTCAGCTGATGGCGGCTCTAGTCAAATACGTTGATTCTGATAGTACCAAGGACCATGCATCTGATGAAGAAAAGACGGGGAAGGGAAAGAAGAACGGCAATGGAAAGGGCTAGCAACATAACCCGGCAAATCAAGGAGGCAACAAGCGTAAAGCCGATGGTAATCCGGAGTTTGTGGCCAACGCTAATGCGCAGGGTAACAATCAGAGACGCAAGGGGAGGCCGCCTCCTCGATCTGGCGGGTCAGGTCCATCTCTTGAGCAGCTACTCAATGAACCCTGTCCGAGACACGACACCCGGGAAAGGCCGGCCACTCTCTTATGGAAGGATTGCGCGATCATGAAGGCTGTCAAGAATTCCAACACGTTCGACGGCAATCATGGGTCGGGTGGCGGCTCAGGTGCCAGCGGTTTTCATGGCCCGGGTGGTGGTTCAAATTCCGACTTTCAGGGAAATCAAGGTGCCTATAATCACCAGCAGTTTGGTCAGGGAGGTCAGCAGCAGCTGCAGTCAGGTTATCAGAGCAATCCAAAGCAGCTGAATAGTGGACAGTATCATGTGTTCACCACTAGCTTATGCAAGCGGGATCAGAAGCTTCATAAGAGGGTTGCGAACGCTGTTGAGCCGGCGATTCCCCGTTATTTAAGGTGGTCAGAGCAGCCTATTGTGTGGAGTAGAGAGGATCACCCTCCCCGGGTTGACAATCCGGGTCAGTTAGCCTTGGTGGTAGCACCTCAAGTCGGTGGATATAAGTTTACTAAGGTACTCATGGATGGAGGTAGCAGCATCAACATCCTTTATTGTGAGACCTTTCGACGTATGGGGTTGACTGACAAAAATTTGAAGATATCCAACACCGTTTTCCATGGAGTGGTGCCTGGTAAGTCGGCATACCCAGTTGGAAAGATTGAGCTGGAGGTGGCCTTTGGAGATGAATATGATTCTAGGGCTGAGAAATTAACCTTTGAGGTGGTCAAAATCAAAAGCCCATATCACGCTCTGTTTGGTCGGCCGGCTTACGCCAAGTTCATGGCGCGGCCGTGTTATGTTTACTTGCAGCTCAAGATGCCGGGTCACAAGGGCACCATTACTATGCATGGGAGTCGAAAGATAGCCCTGGAATGCGAGGAGGGCGATGCGGCTTATGCCCAGTCTGCTTTGCAATGGAGGAGCTAAAATTTTATCAAGATAACATTGACCGGCGGATATGACACCTCTGAAGAAGCCGACCACGTAGCATGACCCGGCGATGAAGTTTAAGTCACCGATGAAACCAAGCTTGTTGATTTTACTCCAGTGACTCATCTAAACAATTCAAAGATCGGTGCCAATCTGGATCCTAAATAGGAAAGCGTGCTCATCGAGTTCATCCGTGAGAATCGGGACATCTTTGCATGGAAACCTTCTGACATGCTGGGTGTACCGAGGGAACTCGCTGAGCACACTCTTAATATTGATCCGAAGTTTAAGCCGGTCAGGCAGTTTCTTCGACGGTTCAACGAAGAGAGATGGAAAGCTATTGGTGAGGAGGTGGCCCGGCTCTTGGCGGCCGGGTTTATTGTTGAAGTTTTTCACCCTGAGTGGTTAGCTAACCCGGTGCTTGTACTTAAGAAGAATGGCACCTGGCGGATGTGTGTGGATTACACGGACTTAAATAAGGCTTGTCCGACTGATCCTTTTGCTCTCCCCATTATTGATCAAATCATTGATGCTATCGGTGTACCCCATAACACGGCATGAAAAGTCCGAACACTTTCGACAGTGCGGCACCCCGAACTTATAGCATTATATGCATCAGCTCTGAATCATGTCTTGGGTCAATAGTTGGGTTTGCCCGGCTCCCATGTTTTGGTACCTTACGTTCCGCTATATTGGCTAAGGTAGCGCTGGGAGAACTACTGCAATTGTGTCCCGGTTCTTCCGGACGAGCACCTTAGTAGAGAAAGCCAAAAACTGACTATCATGATGCGGCGAGAGCTGGTCGCTGTTCGAGAGGTCTCAAATCCTTAAAGATTTTTTCCGCTTCGGGCGAGGAGTCGGCCTTGTCCGATTTAGGTGTACATACCGCCCCAAGTTCGGCCTTCCGAATACTAGGGGCTTCGCCAAAATTTAAAATTGTAGACTTCTCTGGCTAAGTTAGAGTGATAAAGCTTTATAGTCTGATTGCCTGGTTCGTTGTGCTGAACACCTCCTTCGAAGGACCCAATATGGGGATAAAGAGTGATCAGGTTTATCCCGAACACCCCAGTACTAGTTACATGGGGGTAGAAGCCGACGACTCGTCAACTCTCAAATTTTATAAACGGTCGCACAGAAGGTAATATTTTAAATTAGCAAGCGTTACATAGCGCACATGAACTCGTTTCATATTACAGGATAACATGAGTACACTCATTCAAATATTACATCCTTAGCACATTCCTCCGCCACAAGGTGGGCACCCTTCAGGATACTGTCATAATACTTTTCGGGGTGGCGATGCTCCTTGCCCTCCGGTGGCCCCTCCTTCACCAGCTTTTTGGCATCCATCTTTGCCCAGTGCACTTTCGCACGGGCAAAGGCCCTGCGTGCACCTTCAATATAGACAGACCACTTTATGACTTCGAGCCATGGGCAGGCATTCACAAGCCGCTTTATCAGGCCGAACTAGCTGCTAGGCAGGGGCTCGCGAGGCCACATCCGAACTATGAGACCCTTCATGGCCAGTTCGACTGCCTTGTGAAGCTCGACCAGTTGCTTCAACTGGTTGCTCAAGGGCATCGGATGTTCGGTCCCAGTATAATGAGACCAGAACAACTTCTCCGTCGAGCTCCCTTCCTCGGCCCGGTAGAACTCCGCGGCATCCGACACACTGCGGGGCATATCTGCGAACGCTCTTGGAGAGCTCCGAATTCGGGTAACTAAAAGGAAAGTTTCCTTCACATGCTTGCTTTGCATAATGAATGCCTTAGCCGCCGCTATCTTCTTGACCGCCTCAATTTCCTGGAGGGCCTTTTGGGCTTCGGCCTTGGCATTTTGTGCGTTCTTGCGGGCCTTTGCAAGCTCGGACCCTTGCGTCTTAGAATCATGCTCCAAGGACTCGTACTTCTTGACATAGTCCTGGAGCTCTTGCCGCACCTCGCCGACTCGGGCCTCTTGCTTCTCGCACTCGGTGCGCTACGTGGCCGCCTTGCCTTCGGCTTCGGACAGGACCTTCTTCAGGGACGCCACTTCGGTCGTGACCCCTAACAAAATTTATGACGATCCCGTGATCTAACAAACCACCTTTCTTTTTCTTTATCAATAAACAGATGGGGTATTACTTACCTTTGTTCTCTTCGAGCTGCCTCTTGGTAAGGCCGAGCTCCTCCTCAGACCGCTCAAGGTCCCGCTTTGATTAGACTCCTGTGATTATTATTTGATCCTCTATTCAGCCTTTCTTTGCGAACACCAAACAGAGCATCAGGGGCTACTGTCTATGCTGTAACATTTTCTCATAATTTGATTTCTTACCTCAAAGCCTGTTAGGAGGCTGGCACAGGCTTCAGTAAGTCTGCTTTTGGTGGACTGAACCTTCTTGACCACCGCACTCGTGATAGTGCGATGCTCTTCATCAATGGAAGCATCGCGAAGCGCTTCCAGCAAGATGTCCGATGCCTCTGGATGGACAGAGGCCATAGGCACGGACGGCTTGCCCCTCTTAGCGAGGGGTCGCCTGACAGAGTCCGGAACCACTGGAGGTTCCGGCGCAGTGTTCGGCTGGGGGCCAAACTTGTTGCCCCCGTCATTAGAACCCATGGGAGTCTTGCCTCTCATGCGCCTAGAGTCCGGGATGTCGCCTTGGGGCGCCTCCAGAACTATCTCCCTTTGGATCAATACCCTTTGAGACAACGCTTCGACGTCGTCCGTAGGACGGGGAGAGGTGGCGGTCGGGAGTGAATCGCTCTTCATCTCCGACGAGCCCAAAGACTCCTCCGAAGAGGATACGTATGGGCTCTGGACGGACTGTGTGATCGTGTTCGGCATGATGAGAAGAAATAAAATGAAACATACCAAGAACTATTATGGTATCCAAATACTTATGACTTCGCCAGGGGCTTGTCCCTGGGCAACCACTCATTGTCGTTAAAAGCGGCTGCCGTGGAGCAGTCCGGAAGGAGAGTCCTTCCCTTCTTGGACCCTCCGGCCTCCCCTGACGGGGCGGCCTTCTTTTTCTTGTCTCCCCCGACTTGGGGGGAGGGGGGAGAACTTTCCTCTTCCTCCTCCTCGTCATCGTGGGAGGAGTGCACCTCGGTGTTTCCGGACGATGAGTCCAATATGACCTTGCGCCGGAGACCTTTCCTGGTCCATGTGGCCTTCTTCTTGGCCTTCTTCTCCGACGCCTCATAAGGCGCTGGAACCAGCATCTCCATTAGGAGAGCATCTGCTGGATCTTCGGGCAGGGGGGGCTGGACAGTCGATCAGATCCGCTGTCGCTACCCAGTCCTGTTAAAATGGCATGGAGGCTCAGACCCCTCACACTATTATGCTGGGCAAAGAAACATTTGTGAGATATAAAAGACTTACCGGATTGGCAGGGCGCTTTGCGCTGAGTCTGCAATCCTCGGTAAGAGGAGGGGGTACCTCGGCGCCCTTGAACAGCACCTTCCAGACGTCTTTGTGTGTCATGTCAAAAAGCTCTCGCAGCATCTGGTGCTCGGCCGGGTCAAACTCCCACATATTGAATGCCCGCCTTTGGCACGGGAGGATCCAGCGGAAGAGCATGACCTGGACCATGTTGACAAGCTTGATTTTCTTGCTTATCATATTCTTGATACATTTCTGTAGTCCGTTCAGCTCCACCGATGAACCGCAGGACAGGCCCTTCTCTTTCCAGGAGGTGAGCCGCATGGGGATGCCGGATCGAAATTCGGGGGCAGCCACCCAGTTGGTGTTGCGCGGCTCGGTGATATAGAACCACTCCGATTGCCACCCCTTCACGGTCTCCACGTAGGAGCCTTCGAGCCAGGTGACGTTGTGCATTTTGCCCACCATGGCACCTCCGCACTCCGCCTGCTGACGGACTACCAACTTTGGCTTCACGTTGAAGGTCTTCAGGCATAGGCCGAAGTGGGGCTTGATGCGAAGGAAGGCCTCGCACACGAAGATAAACGCCGAGATGTTGAGGATGAAGTTAGGGGCCAGATCATGGAAGTCCAGCCCATAGTAAAACATGAGCCCGCGGACAAACGGGTGGAGGGAAAATCCCAGTCCGCGGACGAAGTGGGTAAGAAATACCACCCTCTCATGGGGATCTAGAGTAGGGATGATCTGCCCTGCTTCTGGGAGCCGGTGAGCGATATCTGCGGCTAGGTATCTAGCTCCCCGGAGGTTTGTAATGTCCTCCTCCGTAACGGTGGAGACCATCCACTTGCCCCCCCCCCCGCTCCGGACATGCTTGGAATGGCTTTGCGGAGGGGATGAGAACTTGGGCGCTGGAGCTCGAGTGCGTATGAGTGGGCAGGGGAAGAGGAAGGCGTGGGTGAAAAACATGAGTCCTTGTCCCTTTATAAGGGCGGAAGAAGCTATGCGCCTCCCCACCTGCCTGGTAAACTCGCTTATTCCCCAAGCGCCGTAATTGATGGCGCGGTTGGGTTACCCACACCCGTATTGATGAGAATCCCTTGATAAGGGGACACGATCTCTGCTTCGACAAGACGTGCCAAGAAAACCGCCTCACAATATGTGCAGTAGCTGGTTGAGAAAAACGGTTCGAATGATAGCCGGGCTATGGAGTGACACGCTACAAAATGTGTCAGTAGATTAGATTTGTGGGATATTATACTCTCTATGGTGGTATGTGGAATTTATCTTGCAGAGCCGGACACGATCCTTGTGTTCGAAATCTTCTATTGAGTATTCGGAGGAAGAACCCGCCTTGCAATGCCGAAGACAATCTGCACGTCGGACACATCAAGCCTGGTTCACGGGCTACTGATGGAGTCCTCGATTAGGGGTTCCTCGGACAGACGTACTATATCCTTTGGTCGGACTGTTGGACTATGAAGATACAAGATTGAAGACCTCGTTCCGTGTCCGGATGGGACTCTCTTTGCGTGGAGGGCAAGCTTGGTAATTCGGATACGTAGATATCCTCCCTTGTAACCGACTCTGTGTAACCCTAGCCCCCCCCCCCTCCCCGGTCTCTATATAAACGGGAGGGTTTAGTCCGTAGGACACGAACAAATCATAATCATAGGCTAGCTTCTAGGGTTTAGCCTCTACGATCTCGTGGTAGATCAACTCTTGTAATACTCATATCATCAAGATCAATCAAGCAGGAAGTAGGGTATTACCTCCATCGAGAGGGCACGAACCTGGGTAAACATTGTGTCCCCCGCCTCCTGTTACCATCCGCCTTGGAGGCACAGTTTGGGACCCCCTACCCGAGATCCGCCGGTTTTGACACCGACATACGAGAGAAACGTGCATCACTCGGCCCCGACCACCCACTGTAACCGGCAACACCACGATATTTTCCTCGCCCTTGCTTCTACCATGGTTTTTTCCGTCATGGACGGCCCAAAGAATGTCATCCAGCTACATCTCCGGCCCGCCCAGGACGAAAAGCCCATTTTCTGTCATGATTTTTGTCATAGAAGTAGGACCCCACCACATCTATGATGATACCGGGTTTTGTCATAACTACCGTCATAGAAGTGTCATAAGTATGACAGAAAAGATTTTCGTTCGGCCCAAAATGTCACGGATGTGTCTTTTTTTTTGCAGTGCGAGGTCTTTCATTGAAAAACTCTTATTCAAGTATCCTTTTATGCTATCCAGAAATTCTATATCATTTCCAATCAACAATATGTCATCCACATATAATATTAGAAATGCTACAGAGCTCCCACTCACTTTCTTGTAAATACAAGCTTCTCCAAAAGTCTGTATAGAACCATATGCTTTGATCACATTATCAAAACGTTTATTCCAACTCCGAGAGGCTTGCACCAGTCCATAAATGGATCGCTGGAGCTTGCACACTTTGTTAGTACCCATTGGATCGATAAAACCTTCAGGTTGCATCAGAAATCCATTCAGGAATGCAGTCTTCACATCCATTTGCCAAATTTCATAATCATAAAATGCGGCAATTGCTAACATGATTCGGACGGACTTAAGCATCGCTACGGGTGAGAAGGTCTCATCGTAGTCAACTCCTTGAACTTGGCGAAAGCCTTTTGCAACAAGTCGAGCTTTGTAGACAGTAATGTTACCGTCTGCGTCAGTCTTCTTGAAGATCCATTTATTCTCAATGGCTTGCCGATCATCGGGCAAGTCAACCAAAGTCCACATTTTTTTCTCATACATGGATCCCATCTCAGATTTCATGGCCTCAAGCCATTTTGCAGAATCTGGGCTCATCATCGCTTCCTCATAGTTCGTAGGTTCGTCATGGTCAAGTAACATGACCTCCAGAACAGGATTACCGTACCACTCTGGTGCGGATCTTACGTTGGTTGACCTATGAGGTTCGGTAGTAACTTGATCTGAAGTTTCATGATCATCATCATTCTCTTCCTCACTAATTGGTGTAGGTGTCACAGGAACCGGTTTCTATGATGAACTACTTTCCAATAAGGGAGCAGGTACAGTTACCTCATCAAGTCCTCCTACTCATTTCTTTCGAGAGAAACTCCCTCTCTAGAAAGGATCCATTCTTAGCAACAAATGTCTTGCCTTCGGATCTATGATAGAAGGTGTACCCAACTGTCTCCTTTGGGTATCCTATGAAGACACATTTCTCTGATTTGGTTTCGAGCTTATGAGGTTGAAGCTTTTTCACATAAGCATCGCAACCCCAAACTTTAAGAAACGACAACTTTGGTTTCTTGCCAAACCATAGTTCATAAGGCGTCATCTCAACGGATTTAGATGGTGCCCTATTTAACGTGAATGCAGCTGTCTCTAAAGCATAACCCCAAAAAGATTGCGGTAAATCGGTAAGAGACATCATAGATCGCACCATATCCAGTAAAGTATGATTACGACGTTCGGACACACCATTACGTTGTGGTGTTCCAGGTGGCGTGAGTTGCGAAACTATTCCGCATTGTTTCAAATGAAGACCAAACTCGTAACTCAAATATTCTCCTCCACGATCAGATCGTAGAAACTTTATTTTCTTGTTACGATGATTTTCCACTTCACTCTGAAATTCTTTGAACTTTTCAAATGTTTCAGACTTATGTTTCATTAAGTAGATATACCCATATCTGCTCAAATCATCTGTGAAGGTGAGAAAATAACGATACCCGCCACGAGCCTCAATATTCATCGGACCACATATATCAGTATGTATGATTTCCAACAAATCCGTTGCTCGATCCATTGTTCCGGAGAACGGCGTTTTAGTCATCTTGCCCATGAGGCATGGTTCGCAAGTACCAAGTGATTCATAACCAAGTGATTCCAAAAGTCCATCAGTATGGAGTTTCTTCATGTGCTTTACACCAATATAACCCAAACGACAGTGTCACAAATAAGTTGCACTATCATTATGAACTCTGCATCTTTTGGCTTCAACATTATGAATATGTGTATCACTACTATCGAGATTCAATAAAAATAGACCACTCTTCAAGGGTGCATGACCATAAAATATATTACTCACATAAATAGAACAACAATTATTCTCTGATTTAAATGAATAACTGTCTCGCATCAAACAAGATCCAAATATAATGTTCATGCTCAACGCTGGCACCAAATAACAATTATTCAGGTCTGAAACTAATCCCGAAGGTAGATGTAGAGGTAGCGTGCCGACGGCGATCACATCGACTTTGGAACCATTTCCCACGCGCATCGTCACATCGTCCTTAGCAAATCTTCGCTTAATCCATAGTCCATGTTTCGAGTTGCAAATATTAGCAACAAAACCAGTATCAAATACCCAGGTGCTACTGCGAGTTTTAGTAAGGTACACATCAATAACATGTATATCACATATACCTTTGTTCACCTTGCCATCCTTCTTATCTGCCAAATACTTGGGGCAGTTCCGCTCAAAGGACCGTCTGCTTTGCGGTAGAAGCACTCGGCCTCGAGCTTAGGTCTAGACTTGGGTTTCTTCTCTTGAGCGGCAACTTGTTTGCCGTTCTTCTTGAAGTTCCCCTTCTTCTTCCCTTTACCCTTTTTCTTGAAAATGGTGGTCTTGTTGACCATCAGCACTTGATGGTCCTTTTTGATTTCTACGTCCGCAGACTTTAGCATAGCGAAGAGCTCGGGAATTGTCTTATCCATCCCTTGCATATTATAGTTCATCACAAAGCTCTTGTAGCTTGGTAGCAGTGATTGAAGAATTCTGTCAATGACACTATCATCCGGAAGATTAACTCCCAGTTGAATCAAGTGATTGTTATACCTAGACATTCTGAGTAAATGTTCACTGACAGAACTATTCTCCTCCATCTTACAGCTGTAGAACTTATTGGAGACTTCATATCTCTCAATCCGGGCATTTTCTTGAAATATTAACTACAACTCCTGAAACATCTCATATGCTCCATGATGTTCAAAACGTCGTTGTAGTTCCGGTTCTAGGCCGTAAAGCATGGCACACAGAACTATCGAGTAGTCATCAGCTTTGCTTTGCCAGACGTTCATAACATCTAGTTCAGCTCCTGCAGCAGGTTTGGCACCTAGCGGTGCTTCCAGGACATAATTCTTCTGTGCAGCAATGAGGATAATCCTCAAGTTATGGACCCAGTCCGTATAATTGCTACCATCATCTTTCAACTTTGCTTTCTCAAGGAACGCATTAAAATTCAGTGGAACAACAGCACGGGCCATCTATCTACAACAATATAGACAAGCAAAATACTATCAGGTACTAAGTTCATGATAAATTAAAGTTCAATTAATCATATTTTAGAACTCCCACTTAGATAGACATCCCTCTAATCATCTAAGTGATCATGTGATTCAAATCAACTAAACCATGACCGATCATCACATGAAATGGAGTAGTTTTCAATGGTGAACATCACTATGTTGATCATACCTACTATACGATTCACGCTCGACCTTTCGGTCTCAGTGCTCCGAGGCCATATCTACATATGCTAGGCTCGTCAAGTTTAACCCGAGTATTTCTGCGTGTGCAAAACTGGCTTGCACCCGTTGTATGTGAATGTAGAGCTTATCACACCTGATCATCACATGGTGTCTCGGTACGACGAACTTTGGCAACGGTGCATACTCAGGGAGAACACTTGTACCTTGAAATTTAGAGAGAGATCATCTTATAATGCTACCGTCAATCAAGAAGAATAAGATGCATAAAGGATAAACATCACATGCAATCAATATAAGTGATGTGATATGGCCATCATCATGTTGTGCCTGTGATCTCCATCTCCAAAGCACCGTCATGATCACCATCGTGACCGGCGCGACACCTTGATCTCCATCGTAGCATCGTTGTCATCTCGCCAACTATTGCTTCTACGACTATCGCTACCGCTTAGTGATAAAGTAAAGCAATTACAGGGCGATTGCATTGCATGCAATAAAGCGACAACCATATGGCTCCTGCCAGTTGCCGATAACTATGTTACATAACGTGATCATCTCATACAATAAAATTTAGCATCATGTCTTGACCATATCACATCACAACATGCCCTGCAAAAACAAGTTAGACGTCATCTACTTTGTTGTTGCAAGTTTTACGTGGCTGCTAGGGTTGAGCAATAACCGTTCTTACCTACGCATCAAAACCACAACGATAGTTTGTCAAGTTAATGTTGTTTTAACCTTCACAAGGACCGGGCGTAGCCACACTCGCTTCAACTAAAGTTGGAGAAACTGACACCTGCCAGTCACCTGTGTGCGAACCACGGCGGTGAAACGAGTCTCGCGTAAGCGTACGCGTAATGTCGGTCCAGGATGCTTCATCCAACAATACCGCTGAATCAAAGTGTAACATGCTGGTAAGCAGTATAACTTGTATCGCCCACAACTCACTTGTGTTCTACTCGTGCATATAACATCTACGCATAAACCTGGCTCGGATGCCACTATTGGGGAACATAGTAATTTCAAAAAAAATCCTACGCACACGCAAGATCATGGTGATGTATAGCAACGAGAGGGGAGAGTGTGTCCACGTACCCTCATAGACCGATAGCGGAAGCGTTATGACAACGCGGTTGATGTAGTCGTACGTCTTCACGATCAACCGATCCTCAGTACTGAACGTACGGCACCTCCGTCTTCTGCACACGTTCAGCTCGGAGACGTCCCACGAACTCACGATCCAGTAGAGCTTCACCGGAGAGTTTCGTCAGCACGACAGCGTGATGACGGTGATGATAATGCTACCGACGCAGGGCTTCGCCTAAGCACCTCTACGATATTACCGAGGTGGATTATGGTGGAGGGGGGCACCGCACATGGCTAAGAGATCAATGATCAATTATTGTGTCTCCAAGGGGTGCCCCCTCCCCGTATATAAAGGAGTGGAGGGGGAGGGGGCCGGCCTCCTATGGCGTGCCCCATGAGGAGTCCTACTCCCACCGGGAGTAGGACTACCCCTTCCAAGTAGGAGTACGAAAGGAGAAGGAAGGGAGAGAAGGAGAGAAGGAAAGGGGGGCGCCGCCCCCCTCCTTGTCCAATTCGGACTAGAGGGGGAGGGTGTGCGCGGCTGCCCTGGCCGCCCCTCCTATTCTCCCACTAGGGCCCATTAGGCCCAATATACTCCCCGGGGGGTTCCGATAACCCCCCGGTACACCGGTATATGTCTGAAACCTCCCGAAACACTTCCTATGTCCGAACATAGTCGTCCAATATATCGATCTTTACGTCTCGGCCATTTTGGGACTCCTCGTTATGTCTATGATCATATCCGGGACTCCGAACTACCTTCGGTACATCAAAACAGAAAAACTCATAATACCGATCGTCACCGAACATTAAGCGTGTGGACCCTACGGGTTCGAGAACTATGTAGACATGACCAAGACACGTCTCCGGTCAATAACCAATAGCGGAACTGGGATGCTCATATTGGCTCCCACATATTCTACGAAGATCTTTATCGGTCAAACCGCATAACAACATACGTTGTTCCCTTTGTCATCGGTACGTTACTTGCCCGAGATTCGATCGTCGGTACCTCAATACCTAGTTCAATATCGTTACCGGAAAGTCTCTTTACTCGTTCCATAATACATCATCCCGCAACTAACTCATTAGTTGCATTGCTTGCAAGGCTTATTATGATGTGTATTACCGAGAGGGCCCAGAGATACCTCTCCGACAATCGAATTGACAAATCATAATCTCGATCTATGCCAACTCAACAAGTCTTTTGGAGACACCTGTAGAGCACCTTTATAATCACCCAATTACGTTGTGACGTTTGGTAGCACACAAAGTGTTCCTCCGGTATTTGGGAGTTGCATAATCTCATAGTCATAGGAACATGTATAAGTCATGAAGAAAGCAATAGCAACATACTAAATGATCAAGTGCTAAGCTAATGGAATGGGTCATGTCAATCACATCATTCTCTAATGATGCGACCCCGTTTATCAAATGACAACTCATGTATATGGTTAGGAAACATAACCATCTTTGATCAACGAGCTAGTCAAGTAGAGGCATACTAGTGACACTCTTTTTGTCTATGTATTCACGCATGTATTATGTTTCCGGTTAATACAATTCTAGCATGAATAATAAACATTTATCATGAAATAAGGAAATAAATAATAACTTTATTATTGCCTCTAGGGCATATTTCCTCCAGAAGCAACTAGAGATATTATTGTTTGCAATGATAGAGATGATCTAGAGAAATTACTACAAAAGTATAAAGAAAATCTCTGAATGCTAGAATGAAATGTGATCCTAAGTTTGCTACTTCACCTATCTTAATTGATGACAAGGATTATGAATTCTCTATCGACCCAGAGTTAATTATTTTGGTTGAATCTGATCCTTTCCATGGTATTGAAACTGAAACTGTTGTGGCACATCTTACTAAGTTGAATGATATAACCACCCTCTTTACTCATGATGAGAAAACTCGCTACTAATTTATTATAAAATTATTTCCTTTCTCATTAATGGGTGATGCTAAAGCTTGGTACAATACTCTTGCTCCTGGTTATGTGTGTAGTCCCCAGGATATGATTTATTACTTCTCTGAAAAATATTTTCCTGCTCATAAGAAACAAGCTGCCTTACAGGAAATATTTAACTTTGTGCAAACTAAAGAAGAGAGTCTCCCACAAGCTTGGGGGAGGCTTTGCCAGTTACTTAATGCTTTACCTGATCATCCTCTAAGAAAAATGAAATACTTGATATCTTCTATAATGGACTAACCGATGCTTCTAGGGACTTCCTAGATAGTTGTCTGGTTGTGTTTTCAGGGATCGAACTATTGCTCAAGCTGAAGAATTATTGAATAATATATTGAAAAATTATGATGATTGGACTCTTCCTGAACCACCGGCTAAACCCACTCCAAAGAAGAGGGGTATATTATATCTCAGTCCTGAAGATATGCATGAGGCAAAGAAATCTATGAAGGAAAAAGGTATTAAAGCTAAGGATGTTAAAAATTTACCTCCTATTGAAGAAATACATGGGCTTAATACACCACCAATGCCTAAGGTGGTAGAGGTAAATTCTCTTATGAAGTTTAATGAAAATTATAATCCTCACAATATGCATCCTAGTCAATGCCTTTATGAGTTTGAAAACTACATTAGAAACCAAGATCACTTCAATGCAAATGTTATGCAACAATTGAAAGATAATTCTGATATGATTGCTCGCTTGAGTGACTTGTTATTTTGAATCTCAAATGATGTTAGAGGTGTTGGAAAACATGATCCTATGGTTCAAACTCAACTAGAACAAGTAACTGCTTGATGAAATGCTAAATCATAAAGTAATTGCTTGATGAAATGAATCACAATATGCATGACTTTACTGTTAGAGTTGCAACTAGAGGAGGTAAAATGACTCAGGAACCACTTTATCTTGAGGGACATCCAAAAAGAATTATACAAGACTCACAAAGAGCTAACACTAGTGCACCTAGTCCTTCTAAAAAGAAAAAGAAAAATGATAGGACTTTGCATACTTCTAGTGAACCTGAAATGGAAAAAGCTTCTGATAATGAAAATGAAACTTCTATCTTTGATGCTGAAACTCAATCTGGTAATGAACACTCACCTAGTGATAATGAAAAAGATAATGATGAAGTTCATGAAGACTCTCAACCAAACGGAAAAGAACCAGATAATGATGTTGAGATAGAACCACCTGTTGATCTTGATAACCCACAACCTAAGAATAAAAAGTATGATAAAAGAGACTTTGTGGCTAGGAAACACGATAAAGAAAGAGAACCGTGGGTTCAAAAATCTATGCCTTTTCCACCCAAGTCAACTAAAAGAATGATGATGAAGAATTTGAACGCTTTCTTTGAAATGTCGAGGCCGCCTTTTATGCACTCGTTTGACTGATATCTTGAAAATGCCTCCTTATGCAAAGTATATGAAAGACATCATCACAAATAAGAGAAAAATACCGGAAGATGAAATCTCAACTATGCTTGCTAATTATACTTTCAAAGATGGAGTACCTAAAAAACATGGAGATCCGGGTATACCAACTATACCTTGCTCCATCAAAAAGAATTATGTGAAAACTGCTTTGTGTGATTTAGGAGCTGGTGTTAGTGTTATGCCTTTCTCTTTATATAAAAGACTTGACTTGAATAAACTCACACCTACTGAAATATCTTTGCAAATGGCTGACAAATCAACTGCCATACCTATCGGTATCTGTGAGGATGTGCCCGTTGTTGTTGCTAATGTTACTGTTTTGATTGACTTTGTTATACTTGAGATGCCCGAGGACGACAACATGTCGATTATCCTTGGTAGACCCTTCTTGAATACTGCAGGGGTTGTTATTGATTGCAATAAAAGCAAGGTCACTTTTCATATTAACGGTAATGAGAATACGGTGCACTTTCCGAAGAAACAATTCCAAGTGAATGGTATTAATGTTATTGAAAATTCTGCGACAATCACTATTGGAAGTTTTCAAATACCTTTACCTACTGTCAAAAAGAAATATGAAATGCTTATTGTTGTGGAAATGCAGATCCCCATTGAGGTAACTTAGTGATTTACGGATGTTCTTTGGTTTCATGCTAATCGAAAGTGGTTGTTAATAAGACCTGATCAACCTTATTAATGAATCATTTTTGAACGGTATGAAGTTGATGAATTTAGTAAGCACTACTTTCTGTCCCTACTTTTTATTCTCTGTTTTTATTAGTTAAATAAAATAAAATGCCATGTTTTGTCTATTTTATGAATTTCCTGTGCAATAAAAAAATGACCCAAAAATAAAAGTTCTTAGAATGCCCTGAAAAATTTATATGATTTTTTTCCTGAATATTTAAGAATTTTTATTGCAAATTTTACCAGAGGGAGGTGCACCAGGTGGGCACAACCCACCAGGGCGCGCCAGAGCCCCTAGGCGCGCCCTGGTGGGTTGTGGTCCCCACGTGGGCCCCCTCTCTTATTTCTTCATCCCACATCATCACTTACCTCTAGAAAAAAAAATCATTGCTCTCTCTCCCGTGTTCTTGAGCTCAAACCCGCGGATTTCGATCTCTTTGCTCGAAGCTCCGTTTCTGAAACTGTTTCGGGGGATTGTTGCTTGGTTTGTGACTCCATCATTTGTCCAATTAGTTTTTGTTTTAGTGGTTTATACTTTGAATAATTAGTTACTCTTGGTGCTGCTGTAGATGTGCTTGCATGTTCAATTCTTAGTATTATAAGTAGTTTGAATGCTTGCTATGGCCTCTATGTATCCCTATGAGTAGTCGCTATCAATTTTGTGAAGTTTTGTTGACAAATTTTTGTCACATCAAAAAATTTATTTTCGGAAAATTGTACGCGGACATGATGAACCTATTTGGAAGGAGTTCCTCGAGGAGACGATACTCAGGGGCATCTTCTAGTGACAGTTCTGCTCGTCGGTCCTATGTTGAACCAAGTGAAAATTCCACGCGAGATGCCGCCACCAAAACATGCTTATGGCCTTGCGATGAATATATGATGCAGGTGGGCATTAAGGAGGAATTTGAGCAATATGTTCACAATGCTGATCTCGGTCCCTAACTCCCAGATAAGTGTGAACATCGCCATCTTCTCACTGAATCATTTGTCAAAGGATTTAAATATTTTCCACGTGAGTCTAGGGTGTCTTTTATGCTTTATGATGAACCATTTACTATCTCACTAGAGAATTTTGCTTCCCACTGCAAACTTCCATTTTGGGGTTCGCTTGATGAGCCAGCAAAGGCTGAGTATGAGACCTTCTTGACTAGCCTTTGTTACAGTGAAAATAGAGGAGTGAGACAGGGAAGAATAAAAAGTGTTCACTTTCCCGCAATCCAGTATTTTGCATTATTTAACAGGAAATGCATAGTAGGCAAGCAAGACTGCAGCATACTTTGTTCGCCAGACTTGTGCCTCATTCACACCACTCTCACTGGTGAAAGAAATTATAACTTTGGAGCGATTGTTGCACATAGACTTCAGCATAACGCCAAAAGTGGCTGGTTCTATGGTGGAATTTATGCCACACGTTTACCACGACCTTTGCCCTTTGAACCTATCTTACCTACTCGTTATTTAGATTTTGATGCCTTAAAAGATCATAAGATTCTCAGGGGAAGGGCTGATAACTTCACTTATAATTTGTTGTTTAACCAATCATATGTTATGGACACATATTTGCCTGCGCCTGCTCTCTTTGATTGTCACAGCAAGGGGAGATATTTTGTTCTTGAGAGCGAGGCCCGAGCTCACAACGCAGCAGTGGTGGCTGCCCGGCAGGTCGAGGCATCCGCATCAAGAGCCTCCGTGAGCTACCATGCTGACTACTACCCTCCAGGCTACTGATCGATTACCAACTTAGGCCAAAAACCTAAGCTTTGGGGAGTACGTGTTTCTTACCGATATTATATTCATGTTTACATATCATTCCATTTGTCGGTGTTCACACTTTTTCATTGTACCATCCATGCTTAGATTTATTTCCTTGCTTTCTTCTTATGTGTTTGAAAAACTTTAGAAAAAAAAGTAGTTGTAGTAATTTACTTTCTATGCATGCTTAGTAGTAATATTGAAAAGAAAATCCAAAAAGATTTCCTTATTCTTTTTTTGCTTGTTGGGAGCTCTTCCGTGTAGTTGGTTTTTCTTATTTTTGCTTTTTATTTGCTTGTTATAGAAAACCAAAAACTCCAAAAATATTTCATTGTGTTTCTCTAAATTTCTTTTCTTTTTATTCGAGTTGTACCGAGGAGAAGACCATGATGAAAATGTTCAGTGGCTCTCATATGAATAACTGTTGAACTAGTAAAGAGCATATTTTACCTTGTCTTCTCCTGTTGAATAAAATGTTTGCAGATTCCAGCTTAGTCTATGGCATCCTTGCACTATTATTATTTTCATATCATTCGGTCGTGCAAGTGAAAGGCAATAATGACGATATTCGATGAACTGGCCATGGCAAAGAGAAACTGTTATGAACTCGACTTGTTCTGTTTGTGTAAATATGTTTAACCTAGTATCCAGGCTTCAGCCCATTATGATTAAACATGTTTGCAATGACAATTAGAGATTATAGTTTCTCATGCCATGCATAAGTAGCTGGGAGTGCATAATGATTTGATATCAACATAGCGTTAAAATGATTGTGATGTAGTATGATGATATGGTATCCTTCTCTGAATGTTCGAGTTTTATTTTTCTCTTAAAACATTTACTTTCGTAAAAAAAAATCATGTTTGAAATTTCAAAAAAAGTATAAAATTCTAGCACCCTATAATTATTTAAATTGGTTGTTATTTTAGAGAACGAGTCCCAGAAACTACAGTGGCCAGCGATTTGTTCACTCACGACAGGTTATTTAAATTGGGTTGTTATTTTAGAGAACGAGTCACAAAAATTGTTTGAGTGTTTTTAAAAATTCTTCAAAAGTAAAAAAATCTCCTTCACAGATTTTGTTCATGTTTTCCAAAATTTACACATTTTTTTTTCAAAATCTGTTCGAAAGTCCAAACATTGTTCATTTTTTAAAAAAAAATTCTGGAATTTCAAATTTTGTTCACATCTCCTAAAAATTATTTGTGTTCTGCGAAATGTGTTCATATTTTCAAAAATCTATATGATATAGTACACGTACAGAAAATAACATGCAAGGGGAATATCACGCAATAGAAAGTTCTTAAATAAAACCGCGATGAGGTATTGTTGACATGTAGCCATTTGCTCTGGTGTCTAGCAGCTCTTGTTGAGGAAAGGGACGTCACTCGTTCGATTCGTCGTGGCTTCAGTTTCGTTCTTGCGATTTTTATCGCTGTAGACACACCTCGGGGTGCTTCATAGTGGGCTGGCCCAGTCGCAGGCCTCTTGTGCATCGCGGTGGCTATTCCCCGCAAAATGCGGCACATAGGAGCTCCCCGAGGGGACCTCTAAAAAAACTCGACCAGTAGGGGGAGAAGCCCCTACTGATTTTTATATTAAAGAAGAAGATGTGAGACCCGGTGTAAGAACCGAGGTTCGAACCCGTGCCGGCTAGGTGGCAACACTACACCCTCACCACTGAGCTGAGAGCTCATCCACCCCCGAGGGGACCTCTGATACCGCGCATGACACGCTAGGGCCACGAGTCAGCGTGCACGTCCTCACCTTGAGCAGGCCGGGACACCCCTCCTGCTTTTTCATTTTGTTTCGTTTTGCTTCTTTTTTCTTCCTTAGAATAATTCTAGATTTCAAAAAAGTTCTAAATTTCAAAAAAGTGAATTTTGGAAAAATATTCCTGAATTCGTAAAATGTTTGTGGATTAAAATAAATTTCAAGATTTTTAAGGAATGTGTGCGTATGGAAGAATTGTTCATGAAGTTGAACTAAAAAATTGTGAATTCAAAAAATCATGAATTTTTTAAAAATGGTTCACAAAAAATGATTGTGAATTTCAGAAAATGTCTATCAATTCAAAATATGTTCGCTAATACAAAAAATGTTCGCCGATCATGTTCATTGATTCATTTTTTTCATAATTTCAAAAACAAATGTTCACAGATGCTAAAAATATGTTTGCGGTTTGCAAAAATGTTCACGGTTTCATATTTTTTTCGTAAATTCTTAGAATATTAATGACTTTTAAAAACATTCGAACAATTTTTATGGTTGTCGCCAGAATTGTCCAGGATGCTGGGGGTTTAGCTTACCTCCTTTGTGTTGTAACATGCTTCAACTAATATGTTTTTCTTTTTTCCTCTAATAGATACGACAGGGCTCCTGCCTAAAATTTCAAAATAATATGACTGTACCAATTTGAAGAAGTCATGTGGTGGCAACACTCCCACATTGAATGGCTTTCTGCGGACGACAAAAGTACCCAAAATATTCATCAACACGTGAACATGCGCCAAATTCCAGCCCAATTTCTCAAAATCCAGCATGAATAGTGCCATAAACAGACAAAAGCAAAAAACAATACCACTCACACCTGGATTTGTCTTTTATGTTTCTCGATGTGTAATTTGACTTCATCTGAATTTTTAGGGGTTGCAGACACATATCTCATGAACATCCAAAAAATTCAGAATTTCTTCAGGCATTTCAATCAAAGTTTTGAAACGCAGGATCATGAGACCATGTGATGGCAGTGAGCACCACATCTTCTCCCGTCCATGTCCGTCATCAATTCTTCCTCCGTCTCAAAATAAGTGCCTCAACCTTAGTACAATTGTATATAAAGTATAAAATCGAGACACTTTTTTGGGTCAATTCTTCCTCCGTCTCAAAATAAGTGCCTCAACCTTAGTACAATTTTATACTAAAGTTAGTATAAAGTCGAGACACTTTTTTGGGACGGAGAGAGTACCCATTAGTTATTATCTTCTCCAGATTAAAAAAATAAATCCATGGGCAATAGCAACCAAAACTTAGTTTTGTAGAAGAAGCCCACCCAGATGAGAAACCAGAAATTCGACCCTGACAGGATTCGAACCCTGGCTGCAGGGTGCGCCACTGCCCACCCTTGCCACTAGGCTTGGAGCAACTGCAACGGGCCGACCCAAATGGACGGCGATTTCGTCTGTTTTTTGTCCGTTTGGGTCGGCCGCCCGCCCGGCGTCCGCCCTGTTTTTCATATGGGTCGGCAGCGCGCCCAACGCGCCGACCCATATGTGCAGGCGTGGCTAGCTGGCCGCCCAATTTTACATTGATTTGCATTCAAACATATTGTGAAATGAAATAAAAAGCAAAATAGTTCAGCCGCCCAAATAAATAATATAGTTTTACAAGCCAAATACAAATAAAATGTTTGACATAGTTTTGTAAACGAATAAAAGAAAATACATCTATTGGTTGCCAACATGAGTCCACATATGCTCAACCAAATCATTTTGCAGTTGCACGTGAGTTTCCCAATCACGCATGTCTTCATGAAACTGAGTGAACTGCTCAAATGTTGTCGCTACTCTATGCTCAGGCACAACATTCTCACCATGAAACTGAAAAGGCTTGATCGTACGGACGTTCCGGGCGCTCGTCTTCTACGATCATATTGTGCATAATCACACAAGCAGTCATCACCTCCCACAGTTTCTGCGTGCTCCAAGTATTAGCAGGATACCGAACGATGCCCCATCGAGATTGCAAAACACCAAAGGCACGCTCGACATCCTTCCTAGCACTCTCTTGCTCTTGGGCAAATCTTTTCCTTTTCTCTCCGACAGGGTTGGGTATTGTCTTGACAATAGTGGTCCACTGAGGATAGATACCGTCACCCAGATAGTACCCTTTGTCGTAGTTGTGGCCGTTGACAGTAAAGTTCACCGGTGGGCTGTTGCCTTCGGCAAGCCTAGTGTAGGACCTTGAAGTATGTCTAGAGGGGGGATAATTAGACTACTTGACCAATTAAAAACTTAACCTTTTCCCAATTTTAGACTGGCAGATTTTAGCTATCTTTAAGCAAGTCAAGCAATCATCACGCAATTCAAGCAAGCATGCAAAGAGTATATAGGCAGCGGAAAATAAAGCATGCAACTTGCAAGAATGTAAAGGGAAGGGTTTGGAGGATTCAAACGCAATTGGAGACACGGATGTTTTTGTCGTGGTTCCGATAGGTGGTGCTATCGTACATCCACGTTGATGGAGACTTCAACCCACGTAGGGTAACGGTTGCACGAGTCCACGGAGGGCTCCACCCACGAAGGGTCCACGAAGAAGCAACCTTGTCTATCCCACCATGGGCATCACCCACGAAGGACTTGCCTCACTAGCGGTAGATCTTCACGAAGTAGGCGATCTCCTTGACCTTACAAACTCCTTGGTTAAACTCCACATTCTTGTCGGAGGCTCCCAAGTGACACCTAGCCAATCTAGGAGACACCACTCTCCAAGAAGTAACAAATGGTGTGTTGATGATGAACTCCTTGCTCTTGTGCTTCAAATGATAGTCTCCCCAACACTCAACTCTCTCTCACAGGATATGGATTTGGTGGAAAGAAGATTTGAGTGTAAAGCAACTTGGGGAAGGCTAGAGATCAAGATTCATATGGTTGGAATGGAATATCTTGGCCTCAACACATGAGTACTTGAGTAGGTGGTTCTCTCTCAGAACTGGTAAGTTGGAAGTGTAGGTTTGTTCTAATGGCTCTCTCCATGAATGAAGAGAAGGTGGAGAGGTATATATAGCCTCCACACAAAATCTAACCGTTACACACAATTTACCAAACTCGGTGGGACCAAATCATAAAACTCAGTCAGACCGATTTAGTAAACCTAGTGACCGTTAGGGTTTTCGGTGGGACTGACATGCAACTCGGTAGGACCGATATGGTTAGGGTTAGGGCATAACGTAATCTCGGTGAGACCGATTACACAAACTCGGTGAGACCGATTTTGGTAATTAGCTAACCAGAGAGTTGGTCAGGTAAACTCGGTGGGACCGATCCGCTCTTTCGGTGAGACCGAAAAGTTACGAAAGGGAAACAGAGAGTTTACATTGCAATCTCGGTGGGATCAATCGCTCACTTCGGTTAGACCGAAACGTTACGAAGGGAAACAGAGAGATTCCAATCCCATCTCGGTGAGACCGAGACCCCTATCGGTGAGACCGATTTGCCTAGGGTTTGTGGCAGTGGCTATGACATCTGAACTCGGTGGCGCCGGATAGAAAGAATCGGTAGGGCCGAGTTTGACTTTAGGTTTAGGTCATATGTGGATGTGAGAAAGTAGTGGAGGGTTTTGGAGCATATCACTAAGCACGTGAAGCAAAAGGCTCATTAAGGAACACCTCATCCCTCCTTGATAGTATTGGCTTTTCCTATAGACTCAATGTGATCTTGGATCACTAAAATGTAAAATGTAGAGTCTTGAGCTTTTGAGCTTGAGCCAATCCTTTGTCCTTGATATTTTGAGGGATCCACTTTCATCATCCATGTCATGCCATTCATTGAGCTTTCCGAAATATTTGTCTTGGAATAGCATTAGCTCAATGAGCTATATGTTGTTATGAATTACCAAAACCACCTAGGGATAGTTGCACTTTCAATCTCCCCTTTTTGGTAATTGATGACAACATATAGATTAAAGCTTCGACAAATGATAATAAAATTGAAAAACATCGTCGCTTTGAGAAGTATGTGATAAGCAAGAGCTCCCCCTAAATTTGTGCATATTTTAAGATTTGCTTTGGACTGCAAATGCACAAGGAATTAGGCTCATGGGTTACTCTTCCATGTCACATACGTCTTGGTGGAGCGCTCAAAATAATAAAGATTGAATACATGCACTCATCACCAAGCAGAGTGAATGATCATATAAGGATAAGTAAGATAATATCATAACAAGCATAAGTGTAGCTTATGATCAAACACATGATCAGCAATGTCTCACAGGTAAAAGTATAGTATCTCAAGCAATCAAAGCAAATAAAGTTCAACCAAAAAGACAAGAGAGAACAAAAGCAAATCTCTCTCTCTCTCTCTCTCTCTCTCTCTCTCTCTCAGCCTATGATCTATACATTTTTCTCCCCCTTTGGCAACAAGTTACCAAAAAGTTCCTAGAAAATGCATAGGACTATATCGTCTCTCAGGCTTGGTCTTCTGGTGGTGGTGGTGTCCGGATAACTCCAAGAACGAAGGCTTCAGTCGATGTAGAGGGAGCTGAAGGAGTTGGTGCTCGAGCTGGTGGTGGTCGAGCTGATGAAGTGACTCTGGTGTCTTGAACTGGCTCTGCAGCTGATCTCTGGGCTTGTGGCACTCTGGCAAATGCATCAGTCGTTGTTCTGCCCTTCCTCTTCTGCATGTCATCCTGTAGCTGCTCCACAGCTGACTGAATCTTAGTTACCTTGACATCAAGATCATAGAATTTTTGTTCCATGATCCTTTCCAGGCTCTCCTGGTTTTGAGTTAGGGTGGCCAACCCCTTCTCAATCCGCAGAGTTGATGCTATCAAGTAACCAAGCTGCTCCTGCTTGTTCTTCAGAAAGTAATCAGATGCCTCTGCTTGAGTTGGCATCTTGGCAGCCTTCTCTTTCCTTGCCTTCTCCTTCTTCTCTTGCGCTTGCACTGATGATGGTTCATTCTCAGTCATGACAACTTGATTGTCCTCAAAGTTAGGATAGAGAACCATGTGTTCCTTATCCAACAGATACTTCCCTGTGCCCATCTTTGAGTTTATCAACTCCACGAATCTGTGGGGCATATCCACAGCTCCTCTTCTGATGCTTCTTTGTCCTCTTAATAGTTTCAACTATGAGGCTCATGACTTTGAATTTCGAGGCACATCAAAATGTGAAGCAAATTGATTGCATGCCCTCTGATCATGTTGTGGTCACCGATTTAGGCAATGAGTGTGCCTCAGGATCCAGTTGATCGTAGGCAGCCCTGACAGAAGATAATGAACTGATCCAAACTTGAAAGTCTCAAGTGCATCATCTGGGATCTCCTTGTACATATGTGACATTGAGTTGTGTCCCATCTTCTTCTTGGCATAAATGTCCAAGTCATCTTCACTTTCCTTGGGGGCATTGATCAGACTTGCCCATTCCTCTATGGTTGGTCGATATCTCGTTCCTTCTCGACATCCAAACTATCCTGCCATCTGGATAGAAATGTGTTGTGGAGTAGAATTGCATAATGAGCTCGTCATTCCAGTTTGTGAGCTTCTGCCCAACAAAATCTGCAACTCCACACGCACTGAAGCTGCCATATACTCCAGGGTAGTGTTCTGCATTCTCCTGAATGTAGATCCAGTCGACCCACCTCATATCACAAACTATGGGCTTCTTATCCAATAAGATGGTCTCATAGAAGTCCTGCTGCTCCTTGGTGTGGAACCTGTAATCTACAGCAGTCCTTCTTCTGGTGGCATATGGATCTGTCTCTCTCCATACCCTCAACCCTTGATCTCTCCTGATCTTCATGTTCTCAGCCACAGGATGAGCATCATTGTGGTCTGGAATCTTGGGTTTGAGCTTCCTTAGGACCTGCCCGTCTTCATCTTCCTCAAGATCAACTTGTGCATTGGAGCCTTGTTCTTCTCGATTCTTTGGTATATTCACAGTATTCTGTTTGGTGCACTCTTGGGCTTAGGGGCGGCTTTGGGCTTTGAAGTTGCAGCCCCTGATTTTATGGCATCACCCATCAGCTTTTGTGCCTTGAGTGCAGGCTCAGCAACCTCGTCTTCTTCTTCTTCCTCCATCATAGAAGGCTTCCCAATCACTCTGGCCATGGTCTTCTTGACCCTTTCCTTCCTCTTCTTTCCTCAAGCTGCAGCAGTCTCTTTGGGTTGGGATTCCAAAGAAGCTTGAGTGGAGACTCTGGCTTTGGACATTGGTTGTCTACCTGCTGGCCTTTTGATCTTCATTCCAGGCTTAACTGCTATTGAGCTGTACTCCTTCTTGAGCACTTTCTTCTTGGAACTGGCCTCATCCTCAACTGCCACATAATCTTCATCCTCAGACTCTGAGGTCTTCTTCTTCCTTGTTCTTGTGGCAGCCTTGGGCAAATTGTTGGGAGTGCTTCTGCTCCCCTCATCTGAACTGCTAGAGGGACTAGTGCCCTCACTCATGTGAATCTGCTCTTCTGACCTATTCTGGCTGTCACTTTGGTCTGACATGCTGCTTACACTGACTGCTGACCCTGTGAATAGTTATAGATGAGGTAGAGTGGATGAGCATCACAAAATGCAGAGATTTTTGCAAAAGAATGATCCAAGAAACTTAGTTTTAGTTTTCCACAGAAAGCATTTCGGATCTACCGATTTTTAAACTCGGCGATACCGAAGCAGTTTTGGAACCTAAACTAGTGAACTCGGTCAGACCGAGTCACAGTTCGGTGGCGCCGAGACTGCTAGGGTTTCACAAAGTTCTAAAATTGGTCACACCGATTTGTAATTCTCGGTCAGACCGAGACTTACTAGTGCAATGGCGTTAGCCAAATCAGTGGGACCGAGTTTTTCAACTCGGTGGGTCTGAGATGGTTTCCGCGGAAACCTAACCCTAAATTTTCGAATCATACCTGTTCTAAGGATTATTTTGACTGGATAGGAGTGTTTCAATCGTGGAAAGATGCATTACGAACACAATGTGCTGAGAATCAGACGAGCATAGCACTGTGATCGAGTTCATACCCTAGTTCGGCGATGAACTCGCTACGGCGGTGGAGAATTCCGTTGACGGCAGCGGAGACCAGCGACAGGAGGCGGCTGGCGACGAAGTCGACGATCCGTAGACCTGGTAGGCAGAGCGAGCTATGCGCGGGCGAGAGGTTTCGGAGAAAGTTTTCCAAAAATTTGCCAGTGTGTATATATAGCCCGACATCTTCGGTGTGACCGAGTTGAACAACTCAAGGCACCGAGATGCATAACTGATAATGATTCTGACAACTCGGTGTGACCGAAAAGTTAAAATCGGTTGCACCGAGATTGAAAACCTAGATCGACTTAGTAATCTCGGTATGACCGAAATGGAGGAATCGGTCAGACCGAAAATCACAAAGAAGTTTTGGAAGTTTAAGTCTATGACGAATCGGGGACTCCGAGGCTCCTCACACATAGTGGTTCAAATCTGACTTGATCAAATTTTGTGATGTAGCATGAATAGAGTTTGAGACGAGAAAAACATAGATAGCTAGAGAAGGTTCTTAGGCATTCTTGTCCATCCACTTGGCCAAAGAAAGAGAAGCCAAACAATCAAGACAACAAGTGGATGTCCTCGAATGAGTAAAATATGCAACCAACATGCTCACACAATAAAATGACAAATGAAATATGTGACAAAGCATGCACAACCAATTCTAGCATCTATCAAACAATAGGCGATGACTAAGTCATCTATACATGAGTATATTGACTTAGGAGTCAAATGAGAACATTTGATCATAGGTCATACTCATCGTTTAAGCTCAAGTGGGGTTACCACTTTTACATAAAGCATTTATGTGTTCACATCATTAGAGTTGCTTTGACTCAATTCTTAGAGTTAAGCTCACCTAGATGTGAGATCCCCCCTTAGAGGGATAAACTAACCTTGGGTTTTGTCGATGATGACTTCATGTAGGTGTTGAAGATGTGGATGCTCAATGTTGATGTAGATCTTTTGGAGCAATCCTTTGGAGTGAGTTGCACTTTCAATACCTACACGGGTTAGTCCCACAAGGAACAAACAAGAATATCCATAGACATAGAGTGATGCACACACAAAATGTTGTCCATGAAAACATTAGGTTACCTTGTCCCTTGCCTTACCAACATGAGGGTTTTGTGACTCCTTGAACTAGTGCAAGATATGGAAGTTGATTGCACTTGTCTTTGCCATAATGATATGAGTGAAAAACGTTGGCGGAGTCACCCTCAAGAACTCTCTAGTTCTTCTTCTTCGGGATCCACATCATCTTGATGGGAATCCGTGGTGTAGTAGTTGTGCTTGATGAAGTAGAACTTGACATAGTCTTGGGAACCCACTTGACCAAGGCCTTAGGTGCTTCTTCAAATGCATCAATCTCCTCTTGAAGCTTGTCCTTGCCTTTGTTCTTGTGGTCTTGTGGTGGAAGATCATCTTGTGCTTGTGTCCCTTGAAGGAAGTAGGATCATACTTCTCTTGTTGAGGAACAAAGTTCGTCTTGGGGTATTGATCTTCTTCCCACTCAACTCCATTGGCATTGAACTTTCGTTCAAAACCAACACCTTGATTCTTCCGGTGCCTTCCTTGCTTGCGTACAATTTCCTCAAATTTCTTACTCCCGGCAAGGCTCTTGTATACACCTTTCTCTATAATTCCCTTCAATAAGTTGTTTTCTTGCTCAAGTGTAACTTGGCTAAGAGAATCATTAGTGGAATCAAGAGAGCTACTAGAAGCAACAATATTGGATTTAGCATTGTTATTGTTACTACTAGAAGAAGAATCTTGTTCTTGTTACCAGACTTGACTTGAGGCATGTAAGTAGATAAGAGTAAACGCTTGGCAATATAAGAAGAACTTTTCTTACGGAGATCATCATTGATCGCTTTTAGGAACTCATGCTCTTGCTCAAGATTGAGCTTTTCAAAGCGTAACTTCTCATGAGCCCTTAAAAGTTCTCGATGAGCTTCGAAGATAGTTTCATGAGCTAACTTAAGAGTGTTTAGTTCTTTAGTTAGACGCTCAATTTTCTCCTTATCATTGTCATTTGTTTCATCTTGATTAGCATGATTAATTGACGTTTCATCATAGTATTCATCACTAGAGTTGTCAACAAGTAAATCATCATCACCAAAGAAGTCATCTTCATCACTATTAAAATCAACATACTGGGTGTGTTACCTTAGGACCTTTGGCCATGAAGCATCTTCCAATTCCTTCATTTGGTGATTCAAATATGTTGTAGGAGTTGGTTGACACAAGTGCTAAACCGGCAACACCTTCATCTTGAGTGTATTCGGAGTCGGAGTGATAGCTTCTCTCGGAGTGATTGTCGGAGTCGGAGCCGGATACCCATTCACCAACATGAGCTTGATGTCTTCGTTTTGTGTAGCTCTTTGATGACTTATCCTTCCTTTCTGAATCCTTGCTTCTCCGTGAGGGTCTTCATTCATAACGATCATCTCTACTCCTTCTCTCTCTTGGTGGTGATTCTTCTCTTCTACTTCTTCTCTTGGGAGAATCTTCTCTTCTTTTGTAGGGTGTCGTACACTCATTGGAATAGTGTATGGGTCTCCCACAATTGTAGCAATTGCGCTCTCGACTAGAAGATCTTTTGTCATTGTAGGACCTTGACTTGGAGCTTCTTTCTTTGCTTCTAGTCTTGTAGAATTTGTTGAAGTTCTTCACCATTAAGCTCAATTCTTTATTGAAGGTTTGTTTCTCACTTGATGATGTGGGGCTTCACATGAGGCTTTGTAAGCACCACTTGACTTGTTGTGAAGTTCCTCCTTATCCTTGAGTGACATCTCATGAGCAACAATTCTTCCAATGACTTCCGTTGGCTTGAGATCTTTGTAATTTGGCATCATTTGGATCAATGTGCACACGGTATCATATTTTCCATCCAATGCTCTTAGGATCTTCTTGATGATGAATCATCGGTCATCTCTTCACTTCCTAAGCCGGCAATCTCATTTGTGATAAGAGCAAGCCTAGAGTACATTTCAACGACACCTTCACCATCCTTCATTTTGAACTTGTCAAGCTGACTTTGGAGCACATCCAACTTGGATTCCTTGACGGAGTCGGTACCTTCATGCATATCAATCAAAGTATCCCAAATTTCCTTTGCATTCTCAAGACGGCTGATTTTGTTGAATTCTTGAGGCACAAGCCATTGAAGAGGATATCACAAGCTTGAGCGTTGTATTGCAACATCTTCAACTCTTCCGCACTAGCTTCACGGTTCGGTTCTCTCCCATCAAAGAATTCACCTTGCAAGCCAATACACACAATAGCCCAAATGGTGGGGTTATGTCCGAGAATATGCATTTTCATCTTATGCTTCCAACTAGCAAAATTAGTGCCATCAAAGTAAGGACCTCTACGGTGATAATTTCCCTCGCTAGACGCCATACTCTCCTAGGTTGTGAAACCAAGGCTATGACCACCAAAAAGCTATGGAAATCAAAGAAAATGGAGACCAAAGCTCTGATACCACTTGCAGGACCTTGAAGTATGTCTAGAGGGGGGGTGTCGGTGTCAAAACCGGCGGATCTCGGGTAGGGGGTCCCGAACTGTGCGTCTAGGCGGATGGTAACAGGAGACAAGGGACACGATGTTTTTACCCAGGTTTGGGCCCTCTCGATGGAGGTAATACCCTACTCCTGCTTGATTAATATTGATGATATGGGTAGTACAAGAGTAGATCTACCACGAGATCAAGGAGGCTAAACCCTAGAAGCTAGCCTATGATATGATTGTTGTTCGTCCCCACGGACTAAAACCCTCCGGTTTATATAGACACCGGATAGGTTAGGGTTACATGTAGTCGGTTACAATGGTAGGAGATCCACATATCCGTATCGCCAAGCTTGCCTTCCACACCAAGGAAAGTCCCATCCGGACACGGGACGAAGTCTTCAATCTTGTATCTTCATAGTCTTGGAGTCCGGCCGTGATGATAGTTTGGCTATCCGGACACCCCTAGTCCAGACTCCCTCGGTAGCCCCCTGAACCAGGCTTCAATGACGACGAGTCCGGTGCGCATATTGTCTTCGGCATTGCAAAGGCGGGTTCCTCCTCCGAATACTTCATAGAAGGTTTTGAACACCGAGGATAGTGTCCGCTCGCAAAACAAGTTCCACATACCATCGTATAGAGAATTATTTTTGCACAGATCTGCTGACGTACTCCGCGGCGTGACATCACACCACGGCCAGGCCTTTATATGAATCGTTTTTTACCGTTCCACCTTAGCGCGTTTAGCGAGGCGGTTTCCTTGGCACGTCTTATCAAAGCATAGATCATGCCCCTTATTCCGGGATTCTCATCAATACGGACGTGGGTAACCCATCCGCGCCATTGATTACGGCGCTTGGTAGATAAGCGAGTTTTACCAGGCTGGTGGGGGACGCATAGCTTCGTCCGCCCATATAAGGGGATAAGGATCCACCTTTTCACCTACGCCTTCTTCCTCCTTTGCTCATCCATTTCACAAGACTCGAGCTCCAAATACTAAGTCCGCATATCCCACCTCAACCTTCTCCAACCATGTCCGGAGCGGAGGCGGTGGATGGCCTCCTCCGTCACGGAGGGGCACATCACAAGACTGCAGGAGGCGGATATTTGTCCGGCGACATCGCGCAAAGCTGCCGACGCTGGGCAGCTCATTCCAACCCCCTGTGCCCCATGAGAGGGTCGTGTTTCTCCCCACTTCCTCCATGGACTAGGTTTTCCACTTCACCCATTTGTCCAGGGGCTCATGTTCTACTACGGCCTGGACTTGCACGACTGGCCCCGAATTTCATCCTCAACATCTCGGCGTTCATCATCGTGCGAGGCCTTCCTTCAGCATCCAGCCCCACTTGACTTATGGCTGAAGATCTTCAATGTCGAGCCGAAGGTAGTGGGCGGCCGTCAAGCCGGAGTCTTGGGCGCCATGGTTGGCAAGATGGCCAAAGTCCTATGGCTCGAGGGCTCCTTTGTGGAGAGAATAAAGGGGTGGCAATTGGGGTGGTTCTATATCACCGAGCCGCGCGACCCCAAATGGGTGGCGGCCCCCGAATTCAGATCTGGCTTCCCCACATGGCTCTCGTCATGGAAAGAGACGGGCCTGACGTGGGGGAATTCGGACGAGCTATCCGGACTCCAAACATGCGTCCGAAACCTAGTGGACAAGAATCTCAGGCTTGTCAACGTAATCCAGGTGATGCTCATCCGCCGGATTCTCCCATGCCAACAACGGGCCTTCAAATTGTGGGAGTTCGATCCGGCAACACTTCGCTCGACAAGGCTCTTCGACACTACGTGCGAAGATGCCCGGAAGGTGCTGTTCAAGGGCGCCGAGGCTCCCACATCCGCCATCAAGATCGCGGATTCAGCTCACAGCGTCAAGCCAGCGAGGTGAGTTATTTTACCCTTTATGGGACTCTTTTTCATAGTTTGACTCTATGTGGGATCTAAAACTCCCTAACCTTTAACAGATCGGTGAAGACGTCCAGACAGGTTAGCTGTCCGGCTCCTTTGCGGAAGACCCAGCGGACGCCCGATTAGCCAGGCTGCTGGCTCCGTACCTCATGTGGTGCCGGAGAAGAAGGTTAAGAAGGAGGCAACGGAACTCGAAGGAGCTCCCGGCGCTGGTGTTGTCGAATTCTGAAGCGTAATCTTCTCCCGAGGACGAGGAGGAAGAAAGAAGCCTCTCCCAGCCGGGAGGAGAGGAAAAGGAAGGCCGCCCAACCGGGAGGCCGGAGGGTCCAAGAAGGGAAGAACCCTTCCTCCGAACTTCTCCACCAACGTCGACAACGACGAGGAGGATTGGCCAACAAGGGCCAAGCCTCGGCGAGATCGTAAGTGTCCTGATACCCATTGCTTTTTATCATTGCATAGTGTTCTCTAATGCCGAACAATCATGCAGCCCGCCCAAGGGCGAAGTTCGCCGCTTCACGAGCGGGTCCCCGAAGTTCGCCGGAAATGGAGAGTACTTCACTTCGGCCGCCTCCTCACCTCACGTTGCAGACGGCCTTGTGGTGGGAGCCCCAAGGGGGCTTGGTCAAGAGGAGGTGGCGCAGGAGGCGCCGCAAGGCAACCTCCCGAACTCCAGGCGCGTGGGGGCGAGACCCCCAGGGGCTTTAAGCCCGACCCTTGTTCGGACTCCATGCCGGAACCTTCAGCGGTTTCGGAGTCCGGCAAGCGGTCCCTTCGCAAGAAGGGTAAGACGCCGGTGTCCTCCGTCCAACCGGAGGCACCGGATAGCTTCGAGGCGCTTAATCGCGCTTCCATCGAGGAGGAGCACCGCATCGTTATGAGTGCGGTGATCCGAACAGATTCGATCCGCCAAGAGCGGGCTGATCGAAGCCTGCACCAGCCTTCTAACAGGCTTTGAGGTAAGTTTAGAATATGTAAAAATATTACCGCATAGACAGTAGCCCATGATGCTTAGTTCGGTGTTCGGAAAGAAAAGCCGGACTAAGGATCTAAAAAGATATACGCAGGAGTCTAACATAAGTATGTCAATATGGGAATGCAGGCTACGCTGCTGACCTCTGCCGCACTGACTGCGGAGGTCGATGCATTGAAGCAAAGCCTCGAGCGGTCCGAGAACGAGCTCGGCCTTGCCAAGAAGCAGCTCGAGGACAGGAAAGGTAAGTAATACCTTATGAAAGAAATACCTTATAGAAAGGTTTCGGTTGCAAAAAATAACAGGAATAACATGGGTACTGCAGGGGCCACGAACGAGGTGGTGACCCTGAAGGAGGCGGTGTCCGTGGCCGAAAACAAAGCGGCTGCGGAACGCACCGAGCGAGAGAAGGGGGAGGCGCAGCTGGCGGAGGTGCGGCAAGAGCTCCAGGCTCTCGTGGAAAAACACGAGAGTTTGGAGCGTGACTCGAAGACCCGAGAGTCCGAGCTTGCTTCGGCTCTTGAGAGTGCCAAAGATGCTAAGGCCGAGGCCCAAAAAGCCCTCCAGGAGATTGAGGCAATAAAAAAGATCGCGGCGGGTAAGGCATTCTTTATGCAGAGCAAGCATGTGAAAGTGAATTACTTATTACTTACCCGGATTCGGAGCTCTCCAGGAGCGTTCGCAGATCTGCCTCGTAGTGTATCGGATGCTGTCGCGTTCTATCGCACCAAGGAGGGGAGCTCGGCGGAGAAGGTGTTCTGGTCTCAGTATGCTGAGGCCGGACATTCGGTGCCCCTAAGCGACCAGCTAAAGCAGCTGGTCGAGCTCCACAAGGTCGCCGAACAAGCCATGAAGGGCCTCATAGTTCGGCTGTGGCCATTGGAAGCTATGCCTGGGAGCTACTTTGGGCTAGTGCGGTAATTTGGTGGACACCGTCCCACGGATTGAACTCATCAAGCGCTCGTCTGCATTGAAGGTGTCCGTCAGGCCCTTGCCCGTGCTAAAGTGCACTTTGGGCAAGCTGGATCTGAAGAAGCTTGTGACGGACGGGCCACCGAAGGGCAAGGAGCATCGCACGCCCGAAATGTACTATGAGGGCCTCCTGAAGGGTGCCCACCGAATAGCGGATGAGTGCTCCAAATATGTAATTTTTGGATAGACTCGCATTTGTTATCCTGTACGCTGAAAACTTGTTCATATGCGCTAAGCAACGCTTGTTAATTTAAAATATTACCTTCATGCGGCCGTTTATCAAATTTGAGAGATGGCAAGTCGTTGGCTTCAGCCCCCATGCCACGAGTCTTTGGGGTGTTCGGATAAACTTGAGCACTCTTGTTCCCATTCTTGGGTCCATCTAGGGAGGCGCTCAATGCAACGAACAAGGCAACCGGACTTATGATGCTTGAACACTCTCACTTAGCCATAGAATTCTATAATTTTAAATTTCGGCGAAGCCCCTAGTGTTCGGAAGACCGAGTTCGGGGCGCTATCCACGCCTTGGCCGGACGATTCCGGTTCCTCGCTCTAAGCGGCATAAGTCTTTAGGGACCCGAAAGAACCTCTCGAACACCGACCGGCTCTCGCCCTATCATGACGGTCAGTTTTAGCTTTCTCCATCGAGGTGCTCGACCCGAGATCAAGCTGGGCACAATCATAGTGGTTCTCCGGTGCTACCTTAGCCGATATAACGGAACGTAAGGTACCAAAACGCAGGAGCCGTGCAAACCCAACTATTGACCCAAGACATGATTCGAGCCGATTCATATAATGCTATAAGTTCGGGGTGCCGCACTTGTGAAAGTGTTCGGACTTATCACACCATAATTTTGGGGTACTTAAGCCCCTGGTGTATTGGCCGTACCAAAGTGTACGGGTGCGTAATGTCATGAAATCAGCATATATACAGATAAAGAAAAGAGTGCAATAATAGGCAAAAGCTATGTATTGTTTATTCAAAAAGGTACTGCAATGAAAGCAGAACGATACAAATAGTGCGATAAGCAAGGGATGGGACTATCTAACATGTCCCCCTCCAGGGGTAAGCTGCGGGATGGTATGTAAAACAGGTATAATGCTCGTAATAGAGACCACCTGAACACTTGACGTGGCTTTCTGCTTCCCTGGCTGTCGCATCGTGAGTTCGGCGATTCTAGTGCCGGACAGGATTCTGGAAGACGGAGTCCTTAAAGTAAGAAAAAGGAAGAAAAAAGGAAGAAAGAAAAAGAATGACACAATCGGGAGCCCCTGGTGCGGTTGAGCCGCATTCGGCGCGTGCCGTGGTCGTGCCCTCCCTTATGCACATGGTATCTCCAGTGTAGTTATGTATGCAGCGTAATCTTGGCTTCGCAATTTCGTGAGGGCTGGGGTTGGGGCCGAATTACTCTGGCGTGCTTGAATCATGCCAGGCGGTCTTGTTGTAGGTTACTCCGGGCGCGCTTGACAGTGTCCGGACGCTTAGTGGCCGGACTCGAGAATTGCTGTGAGAGGTTGCTTTGTACCTCCGCCGCGAGGGCCATCGTGTGCTCCTCCGTTCGGAGAGAGCGTTCGGTGTTTCCATTGACCGTGATTACTCCTCGAGGGCCTGGCATCTTGAGATTGAGGTATGCGTAGTGCGGCACCGCATTGAACTTTGCGAATCACGGTTCTTCCGAGCGATGCATGATAGCCATCGGAGCGGGACTATGTCGAAGATTAACTCTTCGCTTCGGAAGTTATCCGGAGATCCGAAGACCACTTGAGTGTAACCGAGCCCGTACAATTGGCCTCTACACCGGTATGACGCCTTTAAAGGTCGTGTTGTAGGTTTAATTCTTGAGGATCTATGCCCATTTTGCGCACTCTATCACGATAAAGCAGGTTTAGGCTGCTACCGCCGTCCATCGAGGACTACGGTGAGGTGAAATCCGTCAATAATTGGGTCAAGAACCAATGCGGCAAAACCGCCGTGGCGGATGCTAGTGGGGTGGTCCCTTGATCGAAGGTGATCGGGCAGAAGACCATGGGTTGAACTTGAGGCGACTGGCTCCATCGCATATACGTCCCTTAGTGCACTCTTCCGCTCCCTTTTGGGTATATGGGTTGCGTATATCATGTTCACCGTCCGCACTTGTGTAGGAAAACCCTTCTATCCTCTATTGTTCGGCGGCCGGGGCTCTTCCTCGTCATCGCTATGCAGCCCCTTGTCATTGAGTCCGGCACTTAACTTGCACCTTGCTTGAACACCCAACAATCCCTGTTGGTGTGATTGGCTGGTTTTCGGGGTGCCATGTATCCGCACAAGCGATCGAGTATTCGGTCCAAGTTGGACGGGCCACAGGTATTTCTTTTGAATGGCTTCTTCCACGACCGGGTTTAGAGCCTCTGAATCCGGCATTGGCGACCGTATCTTCAAAGCATTATCGCCCGTTAATGCGGCGCTTGTTCTTGTTGCGGCGACCTGCCATTGCTGTCCTTGGTATCCGAACTATCAGGATGTTTGGCCAAGTTGTTGCTTCGAGCTAGCCAGCTGTCCTCTCCCGCACAAAAGCGGGTCATGAGTGTTGTGAGGGCTGCCATGGATTTTGGCTTTTCCTGTCCTAGGTGCCGGGCAAGACACTCGTCGTGGATGTTATGTTTGAAGGCTGCAAGGGCCTTTGCATCCGGACAGTCAACGATTTGATTTTTCTTTGTTAGGAACCGTGTCCAGAATTGCCTGGACGATTCTTCTGGCTGCTAAATTATGTGGCTAAGGTCATCGGCGTCTGGTGGTCGCACATATGTGCCCTGGAAGTTATCAAGGAATGCGGCTTCCGTGTCCTCCCAACAACCAATTGATTCTGGCGGCAAGCTGTTGAGCCAATGCCGAGCTGGTCCTTTAAGCTTGAGTGGGAGGTATTTGATGGCATGTAGATCATCACCGCGGGCCATGTGGATATGGAGGAGATAGTCCTCGATCCGGACCGCAGGATCTATGGTACCATCGTATGATTCGATGTTTATGGGTTTGAATCCTCGAGGATTTGATGATCCATTACTTCATCTGTGAAGCATAGTGGGTGTCGGCACCTCTGTATTGGGCTATATCACGGCGTAGCTCATATGAGCTTTGTCTCATCGTGTTTGGCCCGGCCGGGTTTCTTTGTATCCGCGCGATGGTAATCATCCAGCGTCGTTGGGCGCCACGCCGATCCGTAGATCGATCTTGTATGTTTTGCCTTATCCTCCAATATATCTACGCAAGTCCTGCGCGTTTTCCGATGCCTTGGTACTTTTTGAGCGGCGTCGGGGTGTGGCTTGGCGGAGGGCCGAGAGGCTTCTCTGTCGCTGACCACGGGGTGGCCTGGCCATGCCGTCTTATTTGGTGACTTGGGTGCTTCCTCCTCTGATCGAGGCAACGGCCTGTGTTTGGGGTAGCTTTTGGAGGCGTTCGAAGTTCATACTCTTGGTGCAAGGACTTGATCCATCTGTCAGCTAGCAGGTCTCGGTCAGCTCTAAGTTGTTGCTGCTTTTTCTTGAGGCTTCTTGCCATGGTTATAAGCCTGCGTTTGAAACGCTCCTGTTCGGCGGGATTCTCAGACACGACAAATTCGTCGTCGTCGAGGCTTGACTCATCTTCGGAGGGAGGCGCATAATTATCGTCCTCGACCTCTCTTTCTGCCGCACTGTCATGCAGACTTGCTTCCCCCCTCCTCTACTGGCTGAGTCCTGCTTTGGAGGGGTTGTCTTCAACCTTTGTCCGGTTATTATCTCCGTCTTGGAATCACCGTTTTATTGTGGCGGGATTTAGAGCGGCGCCACTGACGTCGGCGCTTCGGTTGCTTCTTGGAGAGGTCATCCTCCGTTGTTCCATCGTCGTTCCCATCTTTTGGGATGTCCACCATGTATATGTCATATGACAAGGTGGCCTTACAGTGCCCTGTAGACGCTGGGTCTTGGTCGTCTCCGGCATCGTCGTCCATACCGTCGATGTCTTCGGAGTCGAAGTCGAGCATGTCGGTTAGATCATCGGCCGATGGCTATAAAGTGGGTGGTGGGTGGGCGCTGAATTTCTTCGTCGTCCGTATCCCAACCTTCCTGTCCGTAGTCCGGCCAGGCTCTCCGGATAAAGAGAGAGACTTTAGTGAATTCAGGATGTCGCCAAAGGGCGAGTCTTTGAAAGATGTCTGCGGCGATGAACTCCATGACCGGAGCCCAATCAGATTCGATTGGCGAGGCGCGGAGGGTTAGTCCGGAGAGGAGTCCGGCACCCTGGAGTCGAGGTCTTCGCAAAGGACATGGATGGAGTTCGGCTCAATCGCCGTAGAGATTGTAGCCCCCGAGGCGGTGTCCAACCACTCGTCCTCGATCGAGGAATCCGGCTCCGGATCAAGGGTCGGAGCGTATGCTGGTGCGGCCTCCAGGGCATTGTTCGGCTGCAGAGCTAGATCATGCCCATCGAGACGGTCTGCGGCATCGCTTAGCTGCGGCTCGAATCCGTCGAAGATCAAGTCTCCGCGGATGTCGGCCGTATAGTTCAAACTTCCAAATCGACTGGTGGCGGGCGTAGCTTCGATTTGCTCCGGATGGCCATAATTGGCCCGCAGTGCAAAGCCGCCGAATACGAAGATCTGTCCGGGGAGAAAAGTCTCACCCTGGACCGCGTCGTTGTTGATGATCGAAGGAGCCCTCGGGCCTATCGGTGACGACAAAGAGGAACACTCAATGAAAGCACCAATGTCGGTGTCAAAACCGGTGGATCTCGGGTAGGGGGTCCCGAACTGTGCGTCTAGGCGGATGGTAACATGAGACAAGGGACACGATGTTTTTACCCAGGTTCGGGCCCTCTCGATGGAGGTAATACCCTACTCCTGCTTGATTTATATTGATGATATGGGTAGTACAAGAGTAGATGTACCACGAGATCAAGGAGGCTAAACCCTAGAAGCTAGCCTATGGTATGATTGTTGTTCGTCCTACGGACTAAAACCCTCCGGTTTATATAGACACCAGATAGGTTAGGGTTACACAGAGTCGGTTACAATGGTAGGAGATCCACATATCCGTATCACCAAGCTTGCCTTCCACACCAAGGAAAGTCCCATCCGGACACGGGACGAAGTCTTCAATCTTGTATCTTCATAGTCTTGGAGTCCGGCCGTGATGATAGTTCGGCTATCCGGACACCCCCTAGTCCAGGACACCCTCAGAGGGTGATTAGAGTACTTGACCAATTAAAAACTTAACCCTTTCCCAATTTTAGACTTTGGCAGATTTTAGCTATCTTTAAGCAAGTCAAGCAATCATCACGCAATTCAAGCAAGCATGCAAAGAGTATATAGGCAGCGGAAAATAAAGCATGCAACTTGCAAGAATGTAAAGGGAAGGGTTTGGAGGATTCAAACGCAATTGGAGACACGGATGTTTTTGTCATGGTTCCGATAGGTGGTGCTATCATACATCCACGTTGATGGAGACTTCAACCCACGTAGGGTAGCAGTTCTTGTGAGTCCACGGAGGGCTCCACCCACGAAGGGTCCACGAAGAAGCAACCTTGTCTATCCCACCATGGCCGTCGCCCACGAAGGACTTGCCTCACTAGCGGTAGATCTTCACGAGTAGGCGATCTCCTTGCCCTTACAAACTCCTTGGTTCAACTCCACAATCTTGTCGGAGGCTCCCAAGTCACACCTAGCCAATCTAGGAGACACCACTCTCCAAGAAGTAACAAATGGTGTGTTGATGATGAACTCCTTGCTCTTGTGCTTCAAATGATAGTCTCCCCAACACTCAACTCTCTCTCACATGATATGGATTTGGTGGAAAGAAGATTTGAGTGGAAAGCAACTTGGGGAAGGCTAGAGATCAAGATTCATATGGTTGGAATGGAATATCTTGGCCTCAACACATGAGTAGGTGCTTCTCTCTCAGAACTGGTAAGTTGGAAGTGTAGGTTTGTTCTGATGGCTCTCTCCACGAATGAAGAGGAGGTGGAGAGGTATATATAGCCTCCACACAAAATCTAACTGTTACACACAATTTACCAAACTCGGTGGGACGAATCATAAAACTTCGGTCGGACCGATTTAGTAAACCTAGTGACCGTTAGGGTTTTGATTGGGGCCCGACATGCAACTCGGTAGGACCGATATGGTTAGGGTTAGGGCATAACGTAATCTCGGTGAGACCGATTACACAAACTCGGTGAGACCGATTTTGGTAATTAGCTAACCAGAGAGTTGGTCAGGTAAACTCGGTGGGACCGATCCGCTCTTTCGGTGAGACCGAAAAGTTACGAAAGGGAAACAGAGAGTTTACATTGCAATCTCGGTGGGACCCATCGCTCACTTCGGTTAGACCGAAACGTTACGAAGGGAAGCGAGAGAGATTCCAATCCCATCTCGGTGAGACCGAGATCCCTATCAGTGAGACCGATTTGCCTAGGGTTTGTGGCGTTGGCTATGACATATGAACTCGGTGGCGCGGATAGAAAGAATCGGTAGGGCCGAGTTTGACTTTAGGTTTAGGTCATATGTGGATGTGAGAAAGTAGTGGAGGGTTTTGGAGCATATCACTAAGCACGTGAAGCAAAAGGCTCATTAAGCAACACCTCATCCCTCCTTGATAGTATTGGCTTTTCCTATAGACTTAATGTGATCTTGGATCACTAAAATGTAAAATGTAGAGTCTTGAGCTTTTGAGCTTGAGCCAATCCTTTGTCCTTGATATTTTGAGGATCCACTTTCATCATCCATGCCATGCAATTCATTGAGCTTTCCTGAAATATTTGTCTTGGAATAGCATTAGCTCAATGAGCTATATGTTGTTATGAATTACCAAAATCACCTAGGGATAGTTGCACTTTCACCTAGCAAACACCGGGGAGCGCTGAAGCACGTTGATATCATTGTGTGATCCAGCCATGCCAAAGAAAGAGTGCCAGATCCAGATATCTTGAGACGCCACGGCCTCTAGTATGACAGTGCAAGCCCTGACATGTCCCTTATACTGCCGTTGCCAAGCAGAAGGGCGGTTCTTCCACTCCCGGTGCATGCAGTCTATGCTGCCAAGCATCCCCGGGAAGCCCCTACTGGCATTCATCGCCAACAAACGGGTTGTATCTTCAGCTGTCGGCTCTCTCAAGTACTCAGGAACAAACACAACAATCACAGCCTTGCAGAACTTATACAGGGACTCTAGGCATGTAGACTCGCTCATAAGGACGTACTCGTCAATGAGATCACCGGGCACTCCGTATGCAAGTATTCGGATGGCGGCAGTGCATTTCTGATAAGAGGAGAAACCAATCTTGCCGACGGCATCCTCTTTGCACTCGAAGTAGTCATCATAGCCGACCACTCACTCTCTAATATGGTTGAAAACATGCCTACTCATACGGAACCGGCGGCAGAATTTGTGATGTTTGAACAACGGGTTTGCTGTATCAAAGTAGTCCTTCCAGAGAAGGAAATGCCCGCTCTTTCGGTTACGATTCAACGCCGGAAGGTGGCTCGGAATGGAGCCACGGAACAACGGCCGCTGGTTGTTGAGGTGGTGATGGACCAACACGGTAGCCAATATCTCCTCCTCGTCGTCGGACGACGAATCGTCGGAATCGCAAAGGAAATTGTGGAAAAAGAACTTGTCGGCGGAGTCCATTTTCGTACCTTGGCAAACTGTTGAACAGCTTGCGGGCGTCGAAGAAGGAGGCGGCGAGAGACGCGACGCCTGAACCAGCTAAGCTGCCTGCCGGCGTCCAAGCGAGTGTGACGGCGTCCGACAGCGTGCGGTTGGATGTGGCGAAGCGGCGGCGGGAACGATTTGCTCCCCGGCAAAACGCAGCGTCGGCGGCGATCAAGCGAAGCGGCGTTCTTTGGCGGATGTGAAGGCGGCGGCAGCTGGAAGAGTCGTCGGCAAAAATAGGCGGCGGCGTCGGTGACGGAGGAGGCGGGGCGAGGGTTGCTTGTTGGCCGGGGGTGAGAGAGGAGGCCAATGTGCCACAGACTAGCGGGCTCGGAGACAGGAGTAGGCGAGCGCGCGCGCGGCCGTCCTGTGTCCGCTCCGACGCAAATCAAGCTCAAAAATGGACCGGGAATGGGTCGCCCGCGGACGAAAAAGGACGCGCGTCTGTTTAGTCGGCGCGTTGGGCCGCCTTTTCTGTCCGTGCCAACCCAAACGGACGGCCGCGAACGAAATGGGTCGGCCCATTGGAGTTGCTCTTACAGCCTAGTCCTCATTATCTTCTCCAGATTCACGCTCGTGGATTGGTTGGGGGCGTATCTCGCTCTGGCTCATTTCCTACCTGCTGCTTCAGGATCGTGCTGGCTTTCACAAGCTTTTTGTCCGGTTGCAGGCAGCAGTCCACGTTTTTGTGTTCTCCAATCTCTGATGAAATCATGCGAGATGTTCCTAGCCAGCCTGTGACGACGAGGCCGCCACACGCATACCCAGAGTGCAAGGCGTACGATCCTATAAACATGACACATTCCAAGGCACAGACGCAGGTGAGAAGAAAAGCATTGATCAGGAGCCAGCACGCGCGAGAGAGAGGGTCGATCGAGGAGGAATCGCCATCGCTTGACACGATGGTCGCCAGCCAGCGTATGCCATCTCCGCCTGCGGCGGTGGCCGTGCCTCTCCTGCTTCTGTTCGCCGTGCCCTTCTGTAAGACCATAATGGTTTCCGGGCCACCAGCTTCGTTGTAGTATATTTTCTGGCAAATTGCAGTTGGCTTATTCGCCTCAATTCTGATTCCGAGAAGGGAGCCGTGTGGCGTCGGCGGACGGCGGCGCTCCGGCCTGGACGACGGCGCTGCAGAAGCACGTGGCGTTCTTCGACGCCGACAACGACGGCATCGTCTCCTTCTCCGAGACAGAGCAAGGTGACGAAATGACCATCGCATGCTCTCCGCTTCCCGGAGAAAGAAACTCTGGCTTCTTTTCGATCGTTGGTCGTGGTTGCAGACCTCTTGACCTTCGTGTGCATGCAGGGCTTCGAGCCATTCGTCTTGGAGCTGCCGAGGCCACCGTCAAGGCAACGTTGATCAACGGAGTCATCGGACCCAAGACCAGACCTGTACGTTGCTCGATCTCTCACTCGCTCTCCCCGTCTCTCTCTCCCCGTCTCTGTTTCTTGCACGTGTTGACTAGTAGGAGACGTCTTCTGTCGTTTCAGAGGAGCTCAGTTTCACGAACGTTTTCGATTTTTTTTTTCATTTCTTTCATATGTTTTTTCAAAAGTCAACGGTTGACCAGTTAACCACGACCGGTCAAATCGATCGAGCAAACCAGTCAAATGCGATCGAGGGCTCGCCTTCTACATGGGCCAACCTAGTTGATCACATGTGTCGGCATCAAGGAGCTCAACCCAGGCCTAAGGGCATGTACAATGGTTGATATGATAATCTTATCTTAAGTCTTGCATGTAATTTAGAGATGAGAAAAAAACATGTCTACAATGAATAATCTCTTAGCCTTATCTTTAATAACAAGCTATTCCTAAAAATATGGTGAGACATATTATACTAAGAGATCATTCATTTATCCTAAATGACATTCGTAAGATAGAATCATTGTACATGTCCTAAGGCACCCAATAGGAGGTCCCAGTGTTTAGGGTATGCGTTTCTGGTGGTTAGCGTGCGACTTGAAGGAAAACCTCGCTCTCATGGATGAAAGTGCGGGTAGAGGCTCTCCACCCTCCTGTAAAAACATAGGGAAACCCTGACTGTGTCCAGCCCTTACGAAATTCTCCTCCCCTCCGCACAATCAAAGAATTTATTCACTCCTGCCCTGGGTTTTTGACCCTTGGGGCTCAGGACCGTTGGATCATGTATACAACGTTCTCTGTTAAATTTACAAATAAACAAAATTACCTGATGCGAGTGCAAAAAATTGCAGATCAGTACATGTTATGCTGAAGAATCATACTTTGTATGTTTACAAAGTATAGAAACAGTATCGTTGATACAAAGAGAACATGCAGGAAAATGGTACGACGTCAAAGTTCTCAATCTACATAGAGAACATCCATCAAGGGATCCACGGAAGTGACAGCGGCTCGTACGATGCTCAAGGAAGGTTATACAGACCACATATGCGCCCTGATCATTGTGCACATGCGCCCAAATGTAAAAGACCATAGTGCCTACATCTCTGCTATCGATCCACTTGGGATGCAGGTTTGTCCCCGCGAAGTTCAACGAGATATTCACCAAGCATGCCAAGGTCGAACCGAACGCTGTGAACGACGGCGAGCTGGAGGCGATGCGCATCGCGAACAGGGAGGACGGCGACGACAAAGGATGGTAATCATCTCTAGACTTTATAGTAGTAGGTCGTAACCATTCACGCCGACGGTCGAAGTGTCGCCGTGTTAACTCCGCCGGCGGTTGTGCAGGGCGGCCTCGAAGGCGGAGTGGGACTTGCTGTACAGCCTCGCCAAGGACAAGGACGGCTTCCTTCACAAGGATAGCGCGCGCACCGTCTTCGACGACAACCTCTTCGTTCAGCTGGCAAAAAAGGGCGGCTCGTCTCGAAATTAAACAAGCATGATTTGTATTTGTACTTGTCTTGTCGTTGATTTTGTATGTCACTGCACAACTGTTGTCAGTGTAAGCAATTCTGCAAAATATTCCTAAGGGCAACTTGGACGTGGTTTTTTATCTGTTTGTGTTCATTTGGGTCTACTGAACGGACGAGTCTGTCTGATTTTGGGGATGGGTGTGTCGGTGCGTCCAATGCGGCCGGTGCATTAGCCCATCCGGTCTTAGAAAAACTAAATAGATAAATAAAATATTTAAAATAAAAACATGCATATTAATAAAAACATAAGTAAACAGCCGGTCAAAGTACACTCAGACAATAATTAAACATAAAACATTAATGAAACTTAGAAAAACCGTAGCCGCTGAGCCACCCTCGCCCGCAGCCCTATGTGTCGTCCCATCGTCGGAGGTGAGGTCGAAGAACTCTGAGGTGCGGCCCAAGGGAATGACTACTGGTAGGCCGCCATCGTCGCCTCCTCCTTCTCCTGCTCCCGCCGTTCCTCCTCCCCCTCGCGCGCCCAACGCTGTCCGCCGGGCGTTGTCAGGGCAGGCGGGCTTCGTGCGTTGTCAGGACGGGCGGGTGGTGCTGATGGCGGGCAGATGCAGCCGCCGACCACCAAGAGCTGGAGTGCCTTCTCGAGGCCAGACCAGTGGTCTTCTTCCTCGCGCTTCGACTCCTCGATAGTGCACTGGAAGGCATCCTCCAATGCGGCCTGGTATGCTGCCTCTGCCTCCTTGTCCTCCTGCCTCACCACCGACGGCGGCGGTGGAGGGCGGGCGTCGATCTGGACGGCGTCACGGCGGTGCACGTCATGCTCGATGTTGAACCAGACATTCCAGTTCGCGGAGTCTGACATGTACGTCGGGTCACAACGTTGCTTCGGCGTGAGCACAACATGCCGACTGCGGATCTTCTCCGCTCGCGCCTGCTTGGACTACGGCATGACTGACAGTGGAATGCGGTGGGGGCCGAGGTGCCAACGATGGGGAAGTTGATGCCCAGGCACGGCAGCGGTACTGCGCGCGGTCACCGGGATGTATAGTTGGTTGCGTGGCCTGTGAGCCCCCCCCCCCCCCACCCACCAGCGTGAACCTCTCCCGGCCTCGCCATGAGCTGGCCTCATGGTCGTGCTTGCCCCTTGCTGAAGAAACCGACCATGGCGCCTGGGGTTTCAGTCGGTCGGCAAGGAAGCACGAGTGCCCAAACATGGACAAGAGTGAGGAAGAGAAGCAGATGAGGCCGCCCCGCACGCTTGCAATTTGAAAGGGCGTCTACTCTACTCGCTGGCATGCGGGTCCGAGGTAGGTGCATGACATTGGCGATGACGCGGTGATGGTTGCGGCGCCGACATACGAGTCCAAGGACGCGCGACGCATTCATCTTGTGTCGGTGTGAACGTAAATCAAAGACAAATTTAAACAAAAATATGTTCAAATGAACAGTGAACATACCTGATTTGGGTTTGCATCCGCATGTTGGACGGGCGTTTTAGTCAGTTTCGACCTAAACAGACGTGCGCGGACCAAATGCATCTTTTCTTTGAGGGCGTTGGAGTTGCTATGGCATCTCAATCCTCCAGATAGCGGAAGATCCTCGACAATACCATCGGTTTCCTTTCCCCCGGATTGCTAGCCAGCGGAATTGCTACTTACTAGAAGCGTCTGATTCTAACCGCGAGTATGACGTCCTTTGGTCACACGGTGCCTCCTGTCCCGCCGTCCGGCCACACGAACGCACGTCGGCCGATCCACCCGCGGGCGGGTGGGCTTTGCGGCCACCCTTTGCCTCCATCGACGGCCACGGCTTTGCGGCGGCCCTTCCCGTTTCCATCCAAACTCATTCCACGCGTTCATCCATGGCTTTGCGGCTGCCGTTCCGCCCTCCCCGATCACACAACGGCCACCACATAAAACCTGACGCGTCCTTTCGCTGCCCGCAATCAACAGCGCGCCCGCACTGTCCCAAACATGGCGTATACGACTATACACGTATCCGTTTGTTCCCCGGCTCCCACAGACCCACACGCACAAGTGACTGACTGAAAACAAAAACGGCACAGAAATATATATTTTTTTAGGGGCAGAAATATATTTTTGGAAGAGCAGTCGGATTGGAATTGGATAGACGAGCTATCCAAACAAACGGAAAAAAAAAGAGCACAAGCAACAGCCGGGCGCTATCCAAACAAACGAAAAAAAAAAAGAGCACAAGCAACAGCCGGGCGGGAGGACACGTGGAGGACCCGTTGTGCGGATAGGCGCCGTCGCCCGCCACAACGGACGGCAGGCGCGCGACGTCAACCCGTACACGTCGACGGACCGTGAACGGATATGCATCCCTTTTCTTTTCTTTTTTTGATTGATTGACATGACATGATATGCATCCCTTTTCACGAGATCGGCGAAGAAAGCGACGGCGGAAAGCGGGGGAGGTGCCGCGGATCGGGTAAACCGGGAACGGGGTTGGACACGCGGTACGCTGCGTGCGCTCGTCGCCCCAGCAAAAACGGCACGGATGTGTGGGGAACCGGTCAGGGCCCCCCCGTCCCGATCCCGTCCCGTTCCACACCGCCGTACGTGGCCCCTATTTATGCGCCCCGTCTCATGCAGCGCATGGGCTGGGCTGGGTTCAACCGGTGGCACTGGTGCATTTCACATCTCCCATCTCGTCTCGTCTCGTCTCATCTCATCGGCGGTCGTCATCATCCGGAGGCGCGAGAAAGATCAGGAGGGGAGCGCGTGAGGTCCGGCCATGGAGGATTCGTGGGACGAGGAAGGGCGGCGGCTGGCGGCGGCGCGGGTGGTGCACAGCCAGGTGAGGAAGATCAAGGAGGAGGAGGGCGACAAGGTGAAGGTGGACGACACGTACCAGCAGCAGCAGCAGCTGGCCGAGATGCGCCTCGTCCTCCGGGACCTGGGCCGGCAGCGCTCGCGCTCGCCGCTTGGCCGGGTCGGCCGCCCGGCCATCTCCATCGGCGGCGACTCCTAGTCCTAGGGCCGGCCTTCCTCTTTTTTTCCTTCTAGCTGGGTCGTCGTCGTCCCCTCGGGCTCTCCCTCGTGTATTAGGACTTTTTTTTTCCTTTCTCTCTTTCTTTGGTGATCCTGTCCATCCGTGGATGGGGCAGAGGATCATCTTCTGCTGGTGATTAGGGTGTCGTTCGTTCCCATCTCTCCATGATGGCTCTGTAAATACTTCATACTCCTATGTGTGAGTTGTCAGTCTCTTCCTTTTTTCAGTTTAGGAAACAAAACAGGAATTTTTGGATGGTGCTGCGTTTTTATTTCGTTCTATTTATTTATTTATTTATTTATTTATGCCTGCGGTTGTGAAAAGAGATTATGCATAGAGCTTTAGATCAGAGTTATGTGCTATGGGCCTGAAGATGTCTACTCTTATATTGCCTGAAGATGTCAACTCTTTATATTGACTGAAGATGTCAACTCTTATCTCAAATAGTACATCTTTTCCCTGAAGATGTCAACTCTTATATTGCCCGAAGATGTCAACTCTTATCTGAAATAGTACATCTTTTCCCTGAAGATGTCAACTCTTATCTGAAATAGTTCATCTTTTCCCTGAAGATGTCAACTCTTATCTGAACTATGGCTCAACAATGCCTCCGTCGAGTTACGAGATTGCTGATTACCCGAAGAAGAACCAGCTACTGACTACATGACGGGATTAGTACAATAATATTTAGTGATCTAAACAATCTTATATTTCTTTACAGAGGGAGTGCATTCATTGCCCAGAGACTGGTGGTTGCAGTAATTATTCCAGGATAACTTAAGATACCCCTTGATCTAATACTAACACAGGAGTGACATGTTACATGTGTAAAACGCCTCTCATGCTCGGATCAGGCAGGCTATATACACACACATTCAGTTCTGGTTGCTGCAGACAAAATAGAGGAAATGGTGAAAGATCAAAATTGGGGATTTATTTGTTATATACCCAGTAATCAATACAGAAATAGTAGTTGAATGTTCAAAGGGAGTTATCACAAAATGTTAACATCCTAGGCACTAGATTTCTCCGGAGACAGCGCCTTGATTCTCCGACTAAGATTCTGCATTATGTCGACGAGCATCAGCTTCTTCTGCAATCTAAACTGGACGGCCAGTTCAGTAGTAAGAGGGGGTTCTCCCTTCAGGACGGCCTGGTCATCCATTATCTTGGTGTGGAAGTGTTGGAGGGCAATGGCGCAAAGTGCGAGAACAGTTCGGAGCGCCGAGGCTTCGACGGTAGGGCCTAGAGGAGCTTTCGTGCCGAGCAACATCAAAGTTTTCAGATCGTGCTTACCCACGGTCTCCGGGTCAGCTGCAAGAAGAACTCGCAGCGCAGCTAATAAGCGCCCATCTACCATGTCTGGACCTCCTATGCTGACCTGAAAGGCAATAAATAACCAAGTCAGGATCACAGCAAAACATATCAGGTTCAGACTCATACAGGAATACTGAACACAATATATTTGCATTTGAAGTCAATTGAATCACAAAATAAAACAAATAAATCATGGTGGAAGAATGTGGGCAAAACCTTCAGAATAGCACCCTCTCCATGTAGATTTAGCTGTGACAAGATATCCTGTTGCCACTTGGCTGGTGTTGAAAAGTTGGGATTAGAAACCCCTGCTGCCATGCTAGCAGCATCGAGCAGATTCCCATCATAGCTCAGTTCCACTTGATCGTATGGATTCGATGTTACTACAAATCCATAATCAAGAAGATAAAAATCATTGGGGTAGCAACCATAGTTCAGTGTAACAGAAGCGTTTTGATCAATCTGCGTCTCAGCAACAACCTGCGTTATAGCACAACATACAGAACAATTAGACAAAAAAAACACTGCATCTTCCACAAGCAAAATATATTGAATAAATTAGTTGATTAAATATTTGCCACTTCTGGGCAAAATATATTACTACCTCGGTAACTAAATATAAGACGTTTTAGTTACAGAGGTAGTACTAACCAAGGGAACTAATTATCTCTATGAACAGGCCAAACAACAGTCTTATTGTTGAAGTAATCACTATTCACTAAACCGATACACATGCAAGTTAATAACTGGAAAATGAATTCAAAAGTGACTATTGTAATGTGCAGCCAGATAATTTCACTGCTGTTCTTGCAAAAAGATAAAAACACTTACATTACTAGCTTAAAGAGCAAGGACATGCTTAACAACCGCATACCACATTAGAAAGTGTATGTAAAGAATGCTACTCCCTCCGTCTCATAATATAAGATGTTATTACAACCGATATATGAGTATATCAGTTGTAATAACATCTTATATTATAGGACGGAGGGAGTACTAAAGAAGATATTATTAGCACACGGCTGTCATGATTCATGAATGGCTAACATGCCAATCAAGAGTACACAAACAAAAATTGAGTTCTAAGAGTGTTATGCACTGTCGATGTGTTTTTGCACACAATAATTGTATCTAGTTATAGCATCAATATTTGTGAAGCAAATACACAAATAAAGAACATGGTAACTCATTAGAGAACAGAAAAATCTGCAAATTTTTGGGCACAACGACGACAATTACACGTGTAAGATTGGAGAGTACTTGCCTTAACTGACATATCAGGGCTCTCGACATCTCCATCCTGGACAATCCGAGCATTCGGGCTAAAACTATGGTTGCACATATCAACAAGGGGCAACAACATTGGGATTTCACCATGCAGACGGAATGCTCGTGAAGATGCTGCTGACATAGCCCATCCAAGGGAAGACGAGTGCACATCTTGTCCACAAAAAGGATGATCTCCTGAGGGCACAGTACCAAGCTTCTGTTTTACCTCTTTCTCAAACTCGAGAAGGAAGCGGCATCTTTTATTTATCTGAAATAGCATCAGTGAGAAAACAGACAGGAAAATACGATAAGTATCCACTTAGCGGTCGCTATAGTTTTTCACAACCTGGTGGAGGAGAGGAGCATATTGCAAGTTCTTTATGTCTTCCCCTGGAAAGAAGATTGGTACGGTAAAAGTCTCTGGCAGGTTCGCGATATATGGCCACCAAAACGAATCAGATTTTGTCCTTTCTTGAAGCAACCTCAAGCCCAGTCTCATTGCCCACAGTTCCTCTGTCACATGCTTCCCACAAGATTCGATTTACTACTTATAAAAGATAGTTTGCTATTTTTTGCAGAATGAAATTATGTTCTCAAAAGAAAATACAGAATAAAAATCTCCCTCATCATATACTAAACAGAGATAGGAAGATGTGTACATAAATTTTCCATCATGCAGATATTAGACCACGAGGCAACATCAGTTACATAGAAGGATGGGTTATAGAACAAGTTAACAGCATGGGAAGATAGTATGGTATTCAGAGCTCTGGCTTTTACATTTTTAGCTAAAAGACACAATAGACTGAACCTGGGGTCAATTAAGTTAGAACACGATATTAATTACTAAGCACTGAACTCTTCTCAGTCTCAGCTTATACCAACAACTACAGTTGTAAGCTGGAGACTAATAAGTTTCACCAACCCTTAGTTTTCATATTGTGATTTCACAACTGGCAGTTTCCAACAGAAAACAGCAACAGTTCAGAGCATAATTTAGCCCATGAATCTACAACCTACAGGAGACAAAGAAATTGCATTTATCATCCATGATATGCCTATTTTGAGTATTTTCAGAAGTTAATAATCCTACTGTTACTAGAGAAGATTTCCGATGAATCGCCCTGATGCCAAAAGAACCGCATTGTTACCAGTTATGCTCCGAATGTATTGTCCAAATGCATCTTAAGTTCGATGCATTCCCGATTACAACCACGATTAAGCTACCACATTATTCCAGAACATATAACGAACCAAAGGAAGATAATCAGATGGGCCAATACCGGGGACTTGGTCGGCGAGCTGCATCAGTAGTGCGTCCGCAGCATCGGCTGGGCGGCGGAGTCGTAGAGGGATGCGCCCAGGGAGATCAATGAGGACGGCTCCGGGGGGGATGACGCCGTCGGCCGCCGTGGCGGACACCCCGAGGCCGTACTCGGGGTGATCGGCCACTCGGAGAGCCGGGTGCACGAAACCTCCCTCGCGCTGCACCCACCGGAGCAGGTCCGGCGGCTGCTGCGCGATGCGCGGGGCGGTCGCTGCTGATGCGGCGGAGCAGGACAAGCTGCGGCGGCGGAGCGCGGGTGAAGAGGAGAGGAGGGCGGAGGTCGTGGACGCGAGGGCCTTCCGCGCCGTCGCTGGCGTCGCGCCCGCGGCGGCGGCGGCCATGGGGGGGGCGGAGGTGGAGGCGTGCGCGCACGAAGCTGGAGGAGACAGTTTTCTTTAGATGAGGAAGACGGCTGAAAAGGTAAGGCCACGGACATCATTTTTCTAGGAGTTAAAATGCACGGAAGATCCTAAAAGTTTTATCTGGATGTCACTTTAGTCCTAATTCTTTCAAAATGCACCTTTAGATTCTTTAGTAAGTGATTTATCCGAGGTCCTTTTTTCACGAGCGCTCGCTGACCTGCCCGTGTGGCACGCTGACCCACGCGACGTTGACAGAGGGCCCAGCCGCCTGGCAAGAAAAATACATTGGAGGTCCTAAAAGTTTCTGGGCAGTGTAACTTTAGTCGTACTTCTTTCAAAATGCACATTTAGGTCATAATTTATAGTAAATGGTTCACCATAGGTCTTTTTTTGCACGATCATTCGCTCACATGCTTGGTTGCGCATTGACCCACGCCACATCGACTTAGGGTCACTAGCAGATGAGGAACATTGCAAAAAACCTTAACTTTTTTGCCGCTATTGTCCATGGCTATCTGATTTCTCTACTCTACCACAATCACTACATGTAGGCATTGATTTAGTTTGATTTACACTTCTACATTAAGTTTCTCAAATCGCTTGCTCTGATTTGAGGTTAGGCGGTAGGAGCTTGTGGAGGAGGTAGTGTCGCTGATGATGCTGTAACGCTCCTCTTCGTCACCCGCTTCCATGCCAAGGAGCTTGCTGCCCTAGCCATGGCAATGGTGTGGGCACGAGAGAGAGAGAGAGAGAGAGAGAGAGAGAGAGAGAGAGAGAGAGAGAGAGAGAGAGAGAGAGAGAGAGAGAGATTCGACAGGGGCTGGGAAATGTCAAGAGGGGGGTTACAAGGGGCTTTGTGTCAAAAAAGAGCAACCGCAGTGGCCTCTAAGTTGACGTGGCATGGGTCAACACGTCACACAAGCAGGCCAGCGAACGATCGAGCAAAACAGGACCTCGGGTGAACCACTTACTATAGAATTAGGATCTAAATGTGCATTTTGAAAAAAGTAGGACTAAAGTGACATTGCCCAAAAACTTTTAGGACCTCCAGTGTATTTTTCTCGCCTGGCGGTTGGGCCCTTAGTCGATGTGGCATCGGTCAACACGCCACGCGGGCAAGTCAGCGAGCGCTTGTGAGAAAAGGACCTTGGATGAACCACTTACTAAAGAATTAGGACCTAAAGGTGCATTTTGGAAGAATTAGGACTAAAGTGGCAAATCGACGAAACTTTTAGGACCTCAGTGCATTTAACTCTTTTTCTAGTAAATCGGAAGCAAATCGGGGTAGGGCTTTGCAGGTGTTCAGATCACTGTCGCGCAAGCATTCGATAAACCTGGCCTATCCAAACCCTCTTCCTCGTCTGCACACTTTCCCGCCTGAAGCGGTCAGTGCCACTCAAGTGTCGCATTCATGCCGACCAAAAGCGGAGGTGACCTCTCACGTCGTTCCAACATTGAAGTGGTGCGCTAGCCAAGAGGGCCATCCACCCCGTTTCGCGGTGCATGCGACTGCTCCGTGTCCACACTACGTAGATCATCAAATGGACATAGAAATGCACACAATCCATATAAACAATCACTAAAAGATCACCACAGTTCATATAATTCATGTAACCGATGGACAAGTTCTAAACTAGATTACTAAAAGCGAAAATAAACATGGAGAGAGTGTCGAGCTTCACCACTTCCTCGCCGGCCCTTTGCCCTTCTGGTCACCGGTGCTACTGTAGGCGTCCGGGTAGGCGGTGGCGGCATGAGGTGGGTAGTCAGAGCCGTCGGTGATGTGGAGGACGAGGAGGTGTCGATGAAGCCCACCATCTTCCGAATGGAGCGGTCCTGCTACCTCTTGAGCTTGGCCGCCCTTGCCACCTCTGCTGTTGCCTCCAACGCCTCGCATGCTGACTGCTCTAGTCCTACCCGGAGCGCCATCGGGTTTTCCCGATGGAGCCGGCGGGCGTCCGTCTTCTCCATTGTCATAAGCGAGCAGCGGTAGACCCATGGGAGGAGCCACTCCTCGTCATCGGGCACCATCGGCATCTAGCGGCGGCAGCGGTGGGAGGACTGTGTGATCGCATCCGCATCCGAGGCCGATGCCCTCTCGCTAGCCCGCTGCCTCTCGCGGTGGTCGACGCGCACCTCAGATTCAGGTGTTCATGTCGGTGGCACCGACGGAGCGGGGCACTAAACCCACCGCTACCCTTGAGGAGCAGAAGTTGGAGGGTTAGGAGGGCGGAGGCGGGCCATGGCTGCGAGCAGGCGCACCGCGCGGAGCTTTGTGTGGTGCGAGACCAGCCGGCTCCAGCATTGGCACTGTGGCAGGGAGTGGCCAGGGACAGAGCACAGCCGAAGCTACCACCTGTGTCCACCCGCAAGTGCTTCAACGCGAGGTGGAGGGCCAAATCCTCCTCGTCACCCGCCGCATCATGGAGGAAGGCGTCCCGATCATCGCTGCTCCCACCGCCTCCATCACTGTCGGAGCTGGATAGTTGGATGGAGAGGATGAGGGGATCGGATTGGGAAAAGGGAGGAGAAGAGACAAGGAGCGGAGCAAAATGAAGTGAGTTAGGGTTTGCTCCGGGTAGGGTTTTTGGTGGGACGGAGTGGGGTTATGGTGGGCCAGCGTGGGTCAGGCTGACATGGAGGACGCACTCGAGCCTCCCCATATCCACCCCAGATTTGGGTTGGATATGAGGGGTGTCAGATAGCACTAGCGTTTGGGCCCGGTTTGAGGCGTTCGACTTTTTTTGACCGGCCCGTCCCCCTGGGTGTTTGTGACCGTTTGAGGCGCTTGGCTGCAGATGCTCTAAATCCCCTAAATGTTTGTCTTTGTGTTTTAAGTCCATGAGCTTAGAATGATAGCATATCAAATCTTTGATGAGTGAAAAATATTCAAATGTGAGATTAATAATTCTAATTTAAATATTACAATCCAACTAAGTTTTCAAACAAATAGTTTAATTTGAATCCAACTTGTACATATGTTCTAGTTGTCCCCTTTAATCGCCCATAGATGCTCAACCAAACCTTTCTTGAACTTCTTATGAGTTGATCGGTGCTAATTTTGATGATGCATATGAACAAACTCATCAAACATAGACAGTTTCTAGTGTAGAAGTTGAATACGATCACCCATGTTCTCAAATTTCAGATCTCTGGCAACATCTTCACCCTCATCCTCCATGATCATGTTGTGCATGATCACATAATATGTCATCACCTCCCGCAAGGTCTCTGAATCCCATTGTTTAGCATGTTTATGAACAACTGCAAAATGGGATTGGAGCACTCCAAAAGCCCTCTCCACATCCTTTTTAGCTTATTCTTGTCTTTGGATAAAGCGGTATCTTTTTTGACCAACTGACTCAGATATGGTCTCAACTAATGTAGCCCGCGGAGGATAGATATCGTCTATAGATGGTGGCGCATGTTCTAATGATGTCCACTAACAGTGTAGTTGGAAGGAGGAGCTTGTCCTTCAGTCAACTTAGCAAATAACGGAGACCGTTGCAGCATATTGATGTCATTGTGAGACCCGAGCATGCCAAAGAAAGCATGCCAAATCCAGAGAACATGCAATACAAGTGCTTCAAGAATGATGGTTGGCTTCTTAAAATGGCCCTGATATTGCCCTTCCAGAGCTTTTTGGGCAGTTCTTACATCTCCCGTGCATGCAATCAAGATATCCAAGCAAACCTGGCCACCCTCTTACATCGCACATTGCCAAGAGCCTTTTGGTTTTCGTGACAGTTGGTTCTCTCAAGTATCGAGGTCCAAACACCTCGAAAGTGAGGGACACTTCCCGCTCATCCGGCGAGCCAATGACGTCGGAGAAGTGATGGAATGAGGCCTCAGCCATCGCCGCCTTGCCAGAGATGACCTTATCACTGACACGAATCTGAAAGATATGGGTTTTCTGCTTACGATGAGACGCATGGATCTCGAAGAAAGCAAAGTTATAGTGTCCCCTTCCACCCACCCCCGTGCGGAGCCATGAGAAGTGCACCCATTGTCGAGCGATGGAACGCTCAAGGGAGGCTAGCCCTAAATAAGCCATCTTCAATTAGCCATGCCTCCTCAAGCTAGAGGGGCCTCTTGTCTTCCACCGCAGCAGATGAAGAGAGATATTGTTGATGGAGCGTGTGCTCCAACTTTGGAGATGGCATGCCATGAACTTGAGGCGCGAGTATATACGATAAAAGGAGTCCGGATCCAGCTCCTCGGGATCCCAAGCAGCAACAACTACCTCAAGGAAGTCGTCCATCTTATGCCAGAAATGCTCAAAAAACGTGTGGGGTGGCTAGAACAGGGCACACAATCCACAAGGAGGGAGGCAATGATCGGAGGTGGTCGAGGCCAAGCTGCGCAGCCTCTCAACTTGGCACACATAGAACATAGTTATTGTGCATGAGGGTGGGTTGTCGTGCTCCTTAGACCGAGTATACTGCGGACTATGGAGGTAAATATCTCGCAGCTCCATATCAGCAACAAAGCGACGAAACTGACTCATAAAACGGGATGTAACCGACCATTATTGGAGACTGGTAGCTTGTATACATGGACGGATGGTTTAAATATGGTGGAGATTGTACCACATATATGTATGGCACATCACTAGGAGCTAGTATAATCTAATGGGTTAGCCTGGCCCGCCGCACGGGACCCTGCTGTTGCTGGACTTGTTCGACGGGGCCTTCCTGCGGGATCTGCGGGAGCACGCCCTTTTCCATTTGATGTACAGCTCCTTGCACTCATCACTGCAGAATGCAAATTCGCCCCTGTAGAAGACAGAAAGAAATTGGACCATCATGTCACAGACATCTCCAACGAATAAATTTAACCTTCTTTTATTGCAGTGAAGAAACCATGCATTTTTTAGTATTTATTTATTTCTCTCTCGTTGATGACAGATTGTGACAATTAAAGAAATACTCTACGAGCGTTAGATGGTAACGAGTGACAAGTTTATGGTATGATAATCAAACAACAACTCATATGATTGGGCGATTAATGTTCTTTATTTATTGCGTAGCTTCGGGGAGTATATATGGTGTCTTAGACTCTTGACTAGAAAACTAAATCTTAATCCACCCCCTAAGAAAAATATAAATGCATCCCAATTTATATTTTGAGACAGGACATTTCATACATGATTCAGGGACCAAAATTAAAAGAGGACAAATTATAAAGCTATGAGCACCCCATGGATCAATAGTACATATCTCATTAGCAAATACATACGGAGTATTAATAATTAATTAGCATGGCAGAGCAAACCAAAAATGTATCGGCAACAAGTAACATGCTGAGGGAAAAAGGTTTGCATCGAACATTCCTCTAAAATACGGGAGAGCATAAGATTCAGGCCATGAACCGCTTACACTAGTAGCACCGATGGATTGCTTATACTAGCTAGCATTGAATCAGCATTACCTTTCAAGTGAACGAGGTTAGTCAAATTAGTACGGAGTACTTGTCTAAATTAAACAGGGAGGGTAACAAATTATTACTATATTTTCATAAGTGAAACGGATCCTGAATATGCCCCTCACATAAAACACGAGGGGAATCACGAAACCAACACAAAATCGTAAGCTGCCAGCAACACCATAAGAAGATTGGATCAGGTGCAACCTTGACGTGGAAAACGAACGAACGGCGCGGAATTCACATCAGAAAGCATCATGAGAGATTGATCGGATCCTAGCCAAAAATCACAAGGAAGCTACCGAAAAAGACAAAACAAACGCAAGGCCGAAACACGAGGATTCTACCGGACAATTCCACGCTACGACGAACAAAGAATGGGATAACAGTGACGCTGGTACCTGTAAATGTAGGCGTCTTCGTCGGCGAGGGGTTGGCGGCAGACGCCGCAGGCCGCCAGGAACGCCGCCGTCATCCACAGCCCGGTAAATGCGTCCCTCTTCAGAGAGTGGTGGCCGCCGCCTCCGGCGCCCATCTGCACGGTGTTAGCCGACACAAAAAAGATCGGCCGCGCGCGTGCCTTCTTGTCGTCGCCGCTCACCTGGCGCAGCCGCCTCGCCGCCGACGGAATGGACGCCACGCTGAACTTCCGGCGCAGCACAATGCTCCTCTGCCGCTCCTTGAGCATCTCGTCGGACCGGGTCCGTGCCGAGCTCGCTCGCTCGCTGGTTCCCGCCCCGCCTCTGTCAATCTATATTTCAGTATGGTGGCCTTTGTGTCCCAAGATTTGGAGAGAGACTGGATGGTGGGGAGAGGGGTTTTGGGGAGGAGGAACGGGGAAGGGGCAGGGGCATAAAAAGAGGAGGAGGGCCGGGCACGTGAGTCGTCCACTCCCCACCCTAGACACCTGGATGCTTTTGATTTGGTGATTTATGATATGGAATTATAGCGATTAAGGCAGTTTGTTAGAGTTACCCTCGTGCCGCCCGCATGTATGTGTATGTGTGCGGTAAAACCATCCGGTATCTTTTTTTTTTTGAGTAAAAACCATCCGGTATCTATCATTCCATATCGGGCAATGGTTACTCTATGCTATATGCATGATGATTTGGTTTTGCTGAGGTAGAGTGAAAAATCAACCTTTTTTAGATAGAAACATAAACCAACCAATGTGTGATATTTGGTGTTAAACATAATAAGGAAACACATTATTACGAACCACATTGCTTTTTTATTTAGTCGAGTTGTTTTATTTTCATTAATCTATATATATCTTGTGGCATGAAAGTTTCGCGGCGCCACATTATCATGCGAGATATGGGGGCTGCACAAGCTGTCGCTACGCGTGACTGACCTAGGTCAAGGAAACGGGAACAGACTATAGACAGGGCTGCGGAAACCGTCAATGCGCGTGACTGGCCTAGATCAAGGAAACGACAACGGACTTTTGACAGATTTGTGGGCTGCGGAAACTGTCGGTATGCACTGGCCTAGATCAAGGAAACAACAGTGGACTTTTGACAGATATGTGGACTGCAAAAACCGTCGCTATGCACTGGCCTAGATCAAGGAAATCGTAGCGGAGATTCGGTTGTGTTCACTCGAATCTTTTTCGGGAGCACTTTTAATATAGGGGTGTAATGTGGCTCAATAGATCGACGTCAACTTGTGTCTACTTTTTCGCTGGAGCACTTATCCGACACGTCATACACCTGGCTTCGAGCTAGAGTACGACTTTTGTTTTGTCTCTTGCATGCATTATGATAGATACCATGACGACAAACAAGGTTTATGTTACGGTTTACGTTACATCGGAAGTCAAAATTATGCGCCCTTTAAGATTTGCAACATCAAAATAACTTTATCTAGTCTCAACATGAAACAATTTATACGATTCTGTTTATTCGAAGTTCAACAATACAACAAACACCATCTAGTACACTCACTATGCCTAAACACTTAGGCGGTTTTTGTTTTATGCTCATTTGAGTGATGTGGAATTTGAGCACTTTACTTAAATCTTAGCATCAAAACTAAAGCGATAGCAATTCTACAAAAGTTGACTCAGAGGAAAGTCACTCGGTGCCTTCAGATGGTTATACTTGTAGTGTCTTGTATGTATTCTCTGTTAGAGTTATAGTTGTGATGTCTTTTGGCTTTATGTATTTTGGCCTTTGGCCTCCCCTTGTACTTGTATATATATATATGTTGGCTTTGGCCTCTAAATGATATCAAGTTGCACATTCATAACATGGTATTAGAGCCTTAGGTTTTTTTCCTCTGCACGTGCAACTTGTGCTCCTCTCGATCCAATCTCTTGCACGGCCGCCGCCGGTGTCTCCTTTTTCCTGCCGGCCCGTGTTTCTGCTTCCCCAGCTCCCGATTGAAGTGTCCGTCTAGTTGCAGCTGCAGTTGTTCGCCCCATTGTTGTAGTTTGTTTCTTTGGTGGTCGATCCATCTGCCCACGAGGTTATCGGTGTTGGGATCCTGTCGGTCGTCGGATGCGTATTTCCCGGGATGTGACCTTTGATGAGTCTCGTCCTTTCTACCCGCATCCATCCTCCCCGACCTTTTCCGTGGAGGACATCTCTTTTCTCACTTTTACTGATACACCTTCCTCCGTGCCCCATATTTATACCCCTCCTCCTCCCGTTGCTTCAGATATGTCGCCGTCCTCTCCTACAGTTTCTTCTCCTCCCATGTCGCATGACTCTCCATCTTCATCCCCGATACCTTCCCCGTCTCCACAATCATCAACCATGTCTTCTCCATCAGCAACGATGTCTTCCCCGTCTCCATCACATCCGGTGGTTCCTTCTCGTCCTACTTTTCCTTTTTATTATACCCGTCGTCCACGTATTGTGGATAAATCTACTGACATACCATCTACTTCTTATGTGCCCTCTTCCTCATCCAAGCCGGCTTATAATCTTCGGACTCGGTCGCGCCCTCCTCCTGATCGCTATTCTCCTAGTCGATATGGTCTTTCGGCTGTCCTTGAACCTACCTCTTATCATGATGCTGTCGTTCATCCTGAATGGCAGTTTGCGATGGCAGAGGAGCTTGCCGCACTTGAGCGCACTGGCATGTGGGATCTGGTTCCTCTTCCTCCCCATGTTCGTCCCATTACTTGCAATTGGGTCTATAAGATTAAGACTCACTCTGATGGTTCTCTTGAGCATTATAAAGCTCGTCTTGTGGCTCGTGGCTTTCAGCAGGAGCATGGTCGTGATTACCATGAGACTTTTGCTCCTGTGGCCCATATGACCACCGTCCGCACACTTCTCGCCGTGGCCTCAGTTCGCCATTGGTCTGTGTCTCAGCTTGATGTTAAGAATGCATTTCTTAATGGTGAGTTGCATGAGGAGGTTTATATGCAGCCACCACCTGGGTATTCAGTCCCTGACGGCATGGTTTGTCGTCTTCGTCGCTCTCTCTATGGCCTTAAGCAAGCCCCCCGCGCTTGGTTTGAGCGTTTTTCCTCTGTGGTCACTACAGCTGGTTTTTCTCCCAGTGTTCATGATCCAGCGCTGTTTGTCCACCTTTCTTCTTGTGGTCGCACTCTTCTTCTTCTATATGTTGATGACATGATCATCACTGGAGACGATTTTGAGTACATTGCCTTTGTCAAGGCCCGTCTCAACGAGCAGTTCCTTATGTCTGATCTTGGTCCTCTTTGTTACTTTCTTGGATTGAGGTTTCCTCCACCTCATGGCTTTTTTATTCCTCAAGAAAAGTACATCCACGATCATGAACACTGGGCTGAATGCATGACAATGACCTAGTGAACCTTACTCCTCGTCTGAAATAAGATAACAGCGGAAGACTTGGTAGATAAAGTGAGTCCATCTAATCCAACGACATAGCTGAGTGCATGACAATGACCTAGTGAACCTTACTCCTCGTCTGAAAAGTCTGCAACGTAATACGTTGCAGCTCGAAAACGGGTCAGCACATGAAATATGTTGGCAATACAACACAATAGAGCAATGAATAGATAAATGCTATCACTACATCCATATATGGCTGGTGGAGGCTCTATGGTTATATAGTTTTGCGAAAAGCCAATTTTTCCTACAACAGAAGGAATAAATTTTATTTAACTATCATGGTGGTTGAAACATTGAGAATAGTACCCCCATCTCAATCCCAATTAAGGTAATCATTAACAACCCAACAATTTATTTAGAGTGATGAGATCAAATCAATAATTCAAGTATCAGATACTCAAGATGTCCATAACCGGGGACACGGCTAACCATGATTAGTTTATACACTCTGCAGAGGTTTGCACACTTTTCCCCACAAGACTCGATCTCCTCCGTTGGATTTCTCGCACTACATGGTGTTTGAGAAATGGATGACGGAGACATAGTCTTTTAGAAGTATTAACTCTTTACTCTGGGTGGACAGTTACACCTACTTCCCTCTACTTCTGCTAGCCCACCACTGAAAGAGGTCACACAACATACTCAACTATGCCAGAGCCCATAATGGCTTGTGGTTGCACATGGAAGTTTCTAGCATGAATAATCTTATGATCCCTTTGAGCCTGGGTGGCGGACCGTAGGAGGATCACACGGTATATCCCTGGGATCTCCTAGGAAGACACTGGATTCCCCAGGTGCCCAAAACAAACAATCCACCCAGATGTGTATTAAAGTTGCCACCTTAAGTTGAACCAGTAATTAATAACTCACATCTGTCATGGATACACTCAAACCCAATCCACGTCTACAAGCATAGCATGGCAATATAAACATAACGTAGAAGTAACTCCCAGGGTTTGATAATAAACAAGGCAATAGGTTCTACCTCATCAACTACTTCCCAATACCCACAAGTTAAACACATCCTGACCATGCAGTGTTTGAGGATTGTAACTAATGCATAAAAACTGGGTATGAAAAGAGTATGATCAATGTGTTACTTGCCTTGCTGACGATCCGCAAAACCTAGTGAATCGTAGTAGCACGCTTCGCACTCTCGGAATTCTATCGCAAACAAACAATAGCATACATAAGCACTCAAGCAAAGATGCACGGGTAAAACTCAAATAAGAAGATCTAACCAGAAAGTTCAACTGAAGAACTCCGGTTTGCAAAAAGAATCAAATCAAACGGAGCAACGAAACTCAAACTGCGAAAGAAACAAGATCCGATTACTAATCTGGACCAAAGTCAAATTTTACAGTACCAAAATATTGTTCAAGTTGGTTAAACAGAAAGAGGGCTTCGAGATGAAGATCTAGGTGCTAGAATCGCCTGATTCCGATAAATGAGCGAAAAGATAAACTAAAGCGAAAATCAGGGCAGAAATCGCGATCGAAAATAATCACGGAAAAACCCTGGAATTGGAAAACTGACGAACAAGCTAACGAACGAACGTTCGCTGTCTGCGGCTAACGGGTGAACGGCGTCCGTTAAAACAAACGTATGGATGAACGCCGCTAAATAACTAAACCGGGAAAAAATAAAACCGATCTAAAATAAAATAACCGCGGGTTTACAAAAAAAACGGTTTTCCGGCGAAAACCGGCGGCTACCTCGGGCGGGCGGCGGTGGCGGAATTCGGTGAAGTCTTGACGGCGTCCGTGGCAATGGCTAACCAGGCGGCGGCGTGGCGTGGGCGGATCGGGCGGGGCGGGGCTAGGGTTTTGGGGCGGCTCGGGCCTCCGCTTAAAAAGGCCGGCCGGGCGAAGTCCTAGTCGAGCACGGCCCGGCTAGGTCGGTTGACTTTTTTTAAATAATTCTGCGCAGAAAAACGAAGAGAAGAAATACTAAACAGACTCCAAAAATCCTGAAATAAATTTTCCCATCCTCTAAAAATATGCCGTACAAGGTGAACATTTATTTAGGACTCTAATGCAATTTTGAAAAACGCGTATTTTTCCTAATTCAAATAAAATAGCTATAAAATCCAAATAAAATTATTTATTTGATTTTAATATTTTCCTCCAATATTTCATCTATTTTGGAGAAGTCATATTATCTCCTCTCATATATTTTAAATTTGAAATATTTTTGAAGAAAAAAAATCATTAAAACCAAAATGATCCTTGTTTCAATATTTGATAAAATTCAAATATGAAAATCGTGAAATCCCCAACTCTCTCATGGGTCCTTGAGTTGCTTAGAATTTCAAGGATGCATAACGAAAATGCAATAAAATATGCTATGCATGAATGACCTATGTATAACATTCTAAATTGAAAATTTGGGATGTTACAAACCTACCCCCCTTAAGATGAATCTCGCCCTCGAGATTCGGGTTGGCTTGAAAATAGGTGTGGGTGGTCTTTGCGTAGATCATCCTCTCGTTCCCAGGTGGCTTCATCCTCGGTATGGTGGCTCCACTGAACCTTGCAAAACTTGATAACCTTGCTGCGAGTAACTCGGCTGGCAAACTCAAGAATCTTGACAGGTTTCTCTTCATAGGTCAAATCACTGTCCAACTGAATTACTTCCAGGGGCACTGTATCTCTCAGAGCAATATCGGCCATCTCTGCATGGCACTTTTTCAACTGGGAAATGTGAAACACATCATGTACTCCCGACAGTCCTTCGGGTAACTCCAACTTGTAGGTGACCTCTCCCATGCGTTCCAAAACACGGTACGGTCCCACAAATCTCGGGGCTAACTTTCCCTTAACTCCAAAATGTTTAACTCCTCAAAGAGGTGACACTCGAAGGTACGCTCTGTCTCCGATTTCATAGACTACCTCCTTGCGTTTTGAATCGGCATAACTCTTCTGTCGGGACTGAGCTACCTTCAATCTATCTCGAATCAGCTTAACCTTCTCTTCAGACTCCTTAATCAAATCTGGTCCAAACAACTGACAGTCTCCAACTTCATCCCACATCAACGGTGTTCTGCACCTTCTTCCATACAGGGCTTCGAATGGTGCCATCTTTAAACTAGCCTGGTAGCTGTTGTTGTATGAGAACTCCGCGCAGGGCAAGTTGTCATCCCAACTAGATCCATAATCTAGCGCGCAAGCTCTCAACATGTCCTCCAGAATCTGATTGACTCTCTCGGTCTGTCCATCTGTCTGCGGGTGAAAAACTATACCGAACTCCAGCCTGGTACCCAAGGTCTGGTGCAGCTGGTGCCAAAACTTTTAAGTAAACTGCATTCCTCTGTCTGATACGATGGTCCTCGGAACTCCGTGCAGACATACGATCTTGGTCATATATATCTTGGCCAACTTCACACTGGTATAGGTGGTTTTCAATGGGATAATGTGGGCTACTTTGGTCAAGCGATCCACTACTACCCTGATAGAATCATATCCTGATCGGGTCCTAGGTAATCCGGTGATAAAATCCATGCCAAGCTTGTGCCACTTCCATTCGGGTATCAACATAGGTTGCAGTAATCCTGCTGGCTTCTGATGTTTTACCTTCACTCTCTGACATACATCACATATGGCTACATACTCGGCAATATCCTTCTTCATACCAGCCCACTAGAAATGCTCCTTCATATCCAAATACATCTTGGTGTTTCCGGGGTGTATCAAGTATTTTGAGTCATGAGCTTCCTGTACTATCAACTTCCCGATCTCTGCATTATTGGGCACATATACACGGTCCTCAAACCACAAGGTGTCATGCTCATCCTCATGAAAACCTTTGGATTTCCCTTCACTCATATTCTCCTTTATTTCGGCAATTTCTTTGTCATCTTTCTGAGACTGAACCTCCAACGCTGCAACAAAACCTCTAGGGACTATCTCCAAACGTAGCTCCCTGAGATCTTCTACCAACTCCCTTGGCATTCCTCCGCTTACGAGGGTATTGACATAACTCTTCCGGCTCAAAGCGTCTGCTACAACATTGGCCTTGCTGATACGTCTCCTTCGTATCTACTTTTCCAAACACTTTTGCCCTTGTTTTGGACTCTAACTTGCATGATTTGAATGGAACTAACCCGGACTGGCGCTGTTTTCAGCAGACTTTCCATGGTGTTATTTATGTGCAGAAACAAAAGTTCTCGGAATGACCTGAAACTCCACGGAACATCTATTTGGAAAATAAGAAAAATACTGGAAGAAAAATCAACGTCAGGGGGCCCACACCCTGTCCACGAGGGTGGGGGGCGCGCCCCCTACCTTGTGGGCCCCCTGAAGCTCCACCGACCTCAACTCCAACTCCATATATTCACTTTCGGGGAGAAAACAAATCAGAGAGAAGGATTCATCGCGTTTTACGATACGGAGCCGCCGCCAAGCCCTAAAACCTCTCGGGAGGCTGATCTGGAGTCCGTTCGGGGCTCCGCAGAGGGGGATTCGTCGCTGTCGTCATCATCAACCATCCTCCATCTCCAATTTCATGATGCTCACAGCCGTGCGTGAGTAATTCCATCGTAGGCTTGCTGGACGGTGATGGGTTGGATGAGATCGATCATGTAATTGAGTTAGTTTTGTTAGGGTTTGATCCCTAGTATCCACTATGTTTTGAGATTGATGTTGCTATGACTTTGCTATGCTTAATGCTTGTCACTAGGGCCCGAGTGCCATGAATTCAGATCTGAACCTATTATGTTTTCATGAATACATGTGAGTTCTTGATCCTATCTTGCAAGTCTATAGTCACCTACTATGTGGTATGATCTGGCAACCCCGAAGTGACAATAATCGGGACCACTCTCGGTGATGACCATAGTTTGAGGAGTTCATGTATTCACTTTGTGTTAATGCTTTGTTCCGGTACTCTATTAAAAGGAGGCCTTAATATCCCTTAGTTTCCATTAGGACCCCGCTGCCACGAGAGGGTAGGACAAAAGATGTCATGCAAGTTCTTTTCCATAAGCACGTATGACTATATTCGGAATACATGCCTACATTACATTGATGAATTGGAGCTAGTTCTGTGTCACCCTAGGCTATGACTGTTACATGATGAACCACATCCAACATAATTATCCACCACCGATCCAATGCCTACGAGCTTTTCACATATTGTTCTTCGCTTATTTACTTTTTCGTTGCTACTGTTACAATCACTACAAAACACCAAAAATATTACTTTGCTACTGTTACTTTTGTTACCGTTACCACTACTATCATATTACTTTGCTACTAAATACTTTGCTGCAGATATTAAGTTATCCAGGTGTGGTTGAATTGACAACTCAGCTGCTAATACTCGAGAATATTCTTTGGCTCCCCTTGTGTCGAATCAATAAATTTGGGTTGAATACTCTACCCTCGAAAACTGTTGCGATCCCCTATACTTGTTGGTTATCAAGTCTATTTTCTGGCGCTGTTGCCGGGGAGCATAGCTCTATTCTTTGAGTCACTTGGGATTTCTATCTGCTGGTCACTATGAAGAACTTGAAAGACGAGAAAACAAAAATCTATCCCTCAACTACGAGGGGAGGTAAGGAACGCCATCTAGCTCGCACTTGATTCACCTTCTGCTTTGAGTAAGCTTGCGACACCTAAACCTGCTTCGCTATTCGCTCGATATGTCACATGTTATGGATGATGCCACTTCTGCTATGCATGATACTTATGATGAAACTACTTCTATGCTTGATACTACTGTGCCACTTGGTGAATTTCTTGATGAACAACTTGCTAGGGCTAGAGAGAAAGAAATTATTGAAACTGATAACATTGATGAAAGTGACGATGAAGACTATCCTGTTGTTCCTGAGGGTTATGTTTTTGACAAAGAAGCTTCTCTAGCTATTTTAGCTTGCAAAGATAGATATAAGCTCAAGAGGTTATTAGCTAAATGTAAGCAACAATCTCTTAATGCTAGAATGAAACCTGACCCTGCTTTTGCTACTTCACCTATTTGTGTTACTGATAAGGATTATGAATTCTCTGTTGATCCTGATATAATTACTTTGGTTGAATCTGATCCTTTTCATGGCTATGAATCTAAAACTGTTGTGGCACATCTTACTAAACTAAATGATATAGCCACCCTATTCACTAATGATGAGAAATCTTGCTATCTTTATATCCTCAAAATATTTCCGTTCTCATTAAAGGGTGATGCTAAGATATGGTTTAATTCTCTTGATCCTGGTTGTGTGCGTAGTCCCCAGGATATGATTTATTACTTCTCTGCTAAATATTTTCCTGCTCATAAGAAACAAGCTGCTTTAAGGGATATATATAATTTTGTGCAAATTGAAGAAGAGAGTCTCCCACAAGCTTGGGGGAGGCTTCTCCAATTACTTAATGATTTGCCTGATCATCCTCTGAAGAAAAATGAAATATTTGATATCTTTTATAATGGACTAACTGATGCTTCCAGAGATTATTTGGATTGTTGTGCTGGTTCTGTTTTCAGGGAAAGAACACCGGATGAAGCTGAAATTCTATTGAATAATATGTTGACAAATGAAAATAATTGGACACTTCCTGAGCCAGCTCCCGAGCCTATTCCTAAACCATCTCCGAAGAAGAGAGGTGTTCTATTTCTCAGTCCTGAAGATATGCAAGAGGCAAAGAAATGTATGAAAGAAAAAGGTATAAAAGCTGAAGATGTTAAGAATTTACCTCCTATTGAAGAAATGCATGGTCTTAATTTACCGCCTGTTGAAGAAACATATGATCTCAACCCATCACCTATTGAAGAAATACATGGTCTTGATAACCCAACACAGGTAGTAAAGGTAAATTCTCTCTATAGATTTGACGAAGGTGATATTCCTCACTATAAGTCTGCTAGACAATGCTTAGAAGAGTTTGATAATTTTATTGTCAAACAAGAAAACTTCAATGCTTATTTTGGTAGACAATTGAAATACAATTCCGATACGCTTGAACACTTGAGCAATTACATGGCTAATGTTAAATGTGAACTCAAACTCATTAGTAAACATGCTTCTATGGTTACCACTCAAGTAGAACAAGTACTTAAAGCTCAAAATGATTTGCTCAGTGAATTAAATAGTAAGAAAAATGACTATGCTGTTAGAGTGGCTACTAGAACTGGTAAAATGACTCAGGAACCTTTGTATCCTGAAGGCCACCCTAAGAGAATTGAACAAGATTCTCAGAGAAATAATATTGATGCACCTAGTCCTTCTAAAAAGAAGAAAACGAAAGATGATAGGACTTTGCATGCTTCTAGTGAACCTGTTGCTGAAACACCTGGGAATCCAAATGATATTTTTATTTATGATGCTGAAACACAATCTGGTAATTAATGAACATGAACCTAATGAAAATGTCAATGATGATGTTCATGATGATGCTCAACCTAGTAATGATAATGATGTAGAAATTGAACCTGCTGTTGATCTTGATAACCCACAATCAAAGAATCAACGTTATGATAAGAGAGACTTTGTTGCTAGGAAACATGGTAAAGAAAGAGAACCTTGGGTTTAGAAACCCATGCCTTTTCCTCCTAAGCCATCCAAGAAAAAGGATGATGAGGGTTTTGAGCGCTTTGCTGAAATGATTAGACCTATCTTTTTGCGTATGCGATTAACTGATATGCTCAAAATGAATCCTTATGCTATGTATATGAAAGATATTGTTACAAATAAAAGAAAGATACCGGAAGTTGAAATTTCCACCATGCTTGCTAATTACACTTTTAAAGGTGGAATACCCAAGAAGCTAGGAGATCCAGGAGTACCCACTATACCATGCTCCATTAAGAGAAACTATGTTAAAACTGCTTTATGTGATCTTGGAGCCGGTGTTAGTGTCATGCCTCTCTCTTTATATCGTAGACTTGATTTGAATAAGTTGACACCTACTGAAATATCTTTGCAAATGGCTGATAAATCAACTGCTATACCTGTTGGTATTTGTGAGGATGTGCCTGTTGTGGTTGCAGACGTTACTATTTTAACGGACTTTGTTATTCTTGATATTCCCGAGGACGATAGTATGTCTATTATTCTTGGAAGACCTTTTTTGAATACTTCAGGGGCTGTTATTGATTGCAACAAAGGCAATGCCACTTTTCACGTTAATGGTAATGAGCATACAGTACATTTTCCGAGGAAACAACCTCAAGTTCATAGTATCAATTCTATTGGAAAAATTCCATCGATTATTTTTGGAGGTTTTGAATTTCCTCTTCCTACTGTAAAGAAGAAATATGATATTCTTATTATTGGGGATGTGCATATCCCCGTTGAGGTAACATAGTGTTATTCGAAATTTCTTCGGTTCCATGTTATTCGGAATGAGTTCATTAACAAGACCTGATCAACCTTGTTAATGGATTCCTTTTGATGAGCATGAGATGGATGAAACTAGAAGGCACAACCTTCTGTACCCTCTTTCTTCTTTCTGTTATTTAGTTGAAATAAAGTAAAAATAGTATTTTTCTGTCTGTTTTCTGATTTATCCTTGCAATATAAAATTACACCGAAAATATAAGTTCTACAAACACCCTGAAAATGGATTATGATTTTTTCTGGAATATTTGAGAATATCTGGCACTGAGAACACAGCAGGAGGGGCAAGCACCTGGCCACGAGGGTGGAGGGCGCGCCCTACCTCCCTGGGCGCGCCCCCTGCCTCGTGGGCCCATGGTGGCTCCCCTCCACTTATTCCTGCACCAACACACTTCTTCTTCCTCCCAAAAAAATCACCATCCAGCTCAAGCACGAGTTCTAGCTCATTTTGCTGTGATTTTCGATCTCCTTGCTCAAAGCACCTCTCACAAAATTGCTTGGGGGATTGTTCCTTGGTATGTGACTCCTCCATTAGTCCAATTAGTTTTTGTTCTAGTGCTTTATTCATTGCAAATTTGTGCTACCTAGGTGACCATGTTCTTGAGCTTGCATGTCAAATTTATATGGTTCCAAGTAGTTCTAATGCATGATATAGTCTCTAGGCACATATAGGAGTAGTTGCTATCAATTTTGTTGAGCTTGGTTCACTTTTATTTGAAGTTACTAAAAATTTCAGAAATTTTTCAGAGGAAGAAATATGCTTAGGAAAATGTTCCAAGGTGGTTCTTCAAGGAAGCAAGGACCCAGGCTTGCAATGCGTGATGCTGACGATGAGCCACCAAGGGATGCTCCAGTGCGGCATTGTGAATGGCCTTCAGAAAACTTTATGGATCGAGCGGGAATCAAGGAAGAATTTAACGCATATTTGCGTAAACCTGATCTTGTGAGCTTCGAGGAAGAAAAGTGCCGCCAGTACCACTATCTCACTAGTTCCTTTGTGAGGAGGTTTGAATTTTCATCTTCACGTAATTATCCAACTATCCTTTTTGATATTTATGAAAAATCTTATACCATGGACTTAGAGGATTTTACCACTGCTTGCAAACTTCCACAATGGGGTAGTACTAGTGAACCCCGTAAATCTGAATTTAGAAATTTTCTTGCTAGTATAACTGTGGGGGAATCTAGAGACATAGCACAAGCTACCATAGGGAGCATCCACTTACCTGCTATACATTATTTTGCTCTCTTCATAGGTAGGTGCATAAATGGTAAAGATGAAGCATGTCACATGTGTGCCCTGACCTCAGCATTCTTATGAGTGCTGTGTTAGGAGACAAATCTTATAATTTGGGAGCCATTGTTGCACATAGGTTGCATCATAATAGATTTAATGGAGATTTCTTTGGTGGAATTTATGCAACTCGCTTAGCTGATTTTCTTGGTGTGGACATACGTGAGGATGATATTGAGTTCTCTCCTACTTATTTAGACTTTAAAGCTATGGTTCACCACCAGTTTGTTGAGAGGAATGAATCACCTCTCCATTATCGCTTAATCTTTGACAGACGTCGTGCTTTCCGTATTACTCTCCCTGCTCCTGCCTTCTTTGAATACCAGGCAAAAGGAAGACATTTTATTACCAGAGAGGAGGCAGATGAGTACGAGAGGAGGGCAGAGGCAGCTCGCTGCCACGCTGCAGCTCAGGAGGCGATAGCTGCTGCATCTCAGTACGACCCCAACTACAACTATGGATATCCGCCAGGCCATCCCTGGCAATAAACCAACTTAGGCCAAAAGCCTAAGCTTGGGGGAGTACGTATTTCCCACTGACATTACATTTATGTTCACACACACTCATTACTAGATGTCAGTGCTCATACTTTTTCACTATAATATCCATGCTAGTTTATTTTCTTTTTCTTGCTTTCTTCTTGTGTGTTTGTTTAACCTTTAGAAAAACCAAAATAATTAGTTGTAGCTTTTAGTTAGTTTACTTTTCTTGCTGTAGTAGTAATAATTAAAAAGAAAACCCAAAAAGATTTCCCGTTCTTCTTTTGCTTGTTGGGAGCTTTTCCGTGTAAGTAGTTTTATTTCTTTTCTTTTCTTTTCTTTGGGGGTCGATAGGAGAAGACCATAATTAAATTGTTGAAGTGGCTCTTATATGCATTATTGTTGATTTAACCAAGAGCCCATATTGCCTTGTCTTCTCCTGTTTATTGAATGCTCACAGATTCCAGCTTAGTCCAATGCACGTGCACTCTTATTATTTTCACATCGTTCGGTCGTGCAAGTGAAAGGCAATTATGACGATATATGATGGACTGACTGAGATGAGAAAAGCTGGTATGAACTCGACCTCTCTTGTTTTTGTAAATATGATTAGTTCATCGTTCCTGATTCAGCCTATTATGAATAAACATGTTTGCAATGACAATTAGGGATCATAGTTGCTTGTGCCATGCTTGATTAGCTATGAGTTATAATGGTTTACCTTATGCGTACAACATGCTATTAAAATGGTTGTGATGTGGTATAGTGGGGTGGTATCCTCCTTTGAATGATTTAAGTGACTCGACTTGGCACATGTTCACACATGTAGTTGAAACAAATCAACATAGCCTTCACGATATTTATGTTCATGGTGGATTATATCCTACTTATGCTTGTACTCAATGTTTATTAATTTTAATGCATGTTCATGACTGTTGTTGCTCTCTAGTTGGTCGCTTCCCAGTCTTTTGCTAGCCTTCACTTGTACTAAGCGGGAATACTGCTTGTGCATCCAATCCCTTAAACCCCAAAGTTATTCCATATGAGTCCACTATACCTTCCTATATGCGGTATCTACCTGCCGTTCTAAGTAAATTTGTATGTGCCAAACTCTAAACCTTCAAATGAAATTCTGTTTTGTATGCTCGAATAGCTCATATATCAACTAGGGCTGTCCGTATCTTCCATGCTAGGCGGGTTATTCTCAAGAGGAGTGGACTCCGCTCCTCATTCACGAGAAAATGGCTGGTCACCGGGATGCCCAGTCCCATGCTTTATGCAAACAAAATCAAAATAATTGCAAACAAAACTCCCCACAGGACTGTTGCTAGTTGGAGGCACTACGTTGTTTCGAGCAAGCCATGGATTGACGCTTGTTGGTGGAGGGGGAGTATAAACTTTACCATTCTGTTTGGGAACCACTTATAATGTGTGTAGCATGGAAGATATCGCCATCTCTTGGTTGTTATGTTGACAATGAAAGTATGACGCTCAAAATATTATTTATCTCTATTTCAAAATCGAGCTCTGGCACCTCCCCAAATCCCTGCTTCCCTCTGTGAAGGGCCTATCTATTTACTTTTATGTTGAGTCATCACCCTCTTATTAAAAAGCACTATTTGGAGAGCACAGTTGTTATTTGCATCCATTACTATTAATTTATATTGGGTATGACCATGACTGGATCTCTTTTACCATGAATTACAATGTTTAGTCAGTCCTTGATCTTTAAAGGTGCTCTGCATTTATGTTTTGCGGTCTCAGAAAGGGCTAGCGAGATACCATCTTATTATATCATATCATGATTGTTTTGAGAAAGTGTTATCATCCGAGATTTATTATTATGGCTCACTAGTTGATTATGCCATTGATATGAGTAAACATGAGACCTGAGACTTATTGCAAATATGGTTAGTCATAATCTTTGCTGAAAACTTGAATGCTGGCTTTACATATTTACAACAACAAGAGCAAACAAAGTTTGTAAAAGTTTTTCTTTATCACTTTCAGTTTAGCAACTGAATTGCTTGAGGACAAGCAAAGGTTTAAGCTTGGGGGAGTTGATACGTCTCCGTCGTATCTACTTTTCCAAACACTTTTGCCCTTGTTTTGGACTGTAACTTGCATGATTTGAATGGAACTAACCCGGACTGACGTTGTTTTCAGCAGACTTTCCATGGTGTTATTTATGTGCAGAAACAAAAGTTCTCGGAATGACCTGAAACTCCACGGAACATCTATTTGGAAAATAAGAAAAATACTGGAATAAAAATCCACGTCAAGGGGCCCACACCCTGTCCACGAGGGTGGGGGGCGCGCCCCTACCTCGTGGGCCCCCTGGCGCTCCACCGACCTCAACTCCAACTCCATATATTCACTTTTGGGGAGAAAAAAAATCAAAGAGAAGGATTCATCGCGTTTTACGATACGGAGCCGCAGCCAAGCCCTAAAACCTCTCGGGAGGGCTGATCTGGAGTCTGTTCGGGGCTCCGGAGAGCGGGATTCGTCGCCGTCGTCATCATCAACCATCATCCATCACCAATTTCATGATGCTCACCACCGTGCATGAGTAATTCCATCGTAGGCTTGCTGGACGGTGATGGGTTGGATGAGATCTATCATGTAATCGAGTTAGTTTTGTTAGGGTTTGATCCCTAGTATCCACTATGTTCTGAGATTGATGTTGCTATGACTTTGCTATGCTTAATGCTTGTCATTAGGGCTCGAGTGCCATGATTTCAGATCTGAACCTATTATGTTTTCATGAATATATGTGAGTTCTTGATCCTACCTTGCAAGTCTATAGTCACCTACTATGTGTTATGATCCAAAGCAACCCGAAGTGACAATAATCGGGACCACTTCCGGTGATGACCATAGTTTGAGGAGTTCATGTATTCACTATGTGTTAATGCTTTGTTCCGGTACTCTATTAAAAGGAGGCCTTAATATCCCTTAGTTTCCATTAGGACCCCGCTGCCACGGGAGGGTAGGACAAAAGGTGTCATGCAAGTTCTTTTCCATAAGCACGTATGACTATATTCGGAATACGTGCCTACATTACATTGATGAATTGGAGCTAGTTCTGTGTCACCCTAGGCTATGACTGTTACATGATGAACCACATCCGGCATAATTATCCATCACTGATCCAATGCCTACGAGCTTTTCACATATTGTTCTTCGCTTATTTACTTTTCCGTTGCTACTGTTACAATCACTACAAAACACCAAAAATATTACTTTGCTACTGTTACTTTTGTTACCGTTACCACTACTATCATATTACTTTGCTACTAAATACTTTGCTGGAGATATTAAGTTATCCAGGTGTGGTTGAATTGACAACTCAGCTGCTAATACTTGAGAATATTCTTTGGCTCCCCTTGTGTCGAATCAATAAATTTGGGTTGAATACTCTACCCTCGAAAACTGTTGCGATCCCCTATACTTGTGGGTTATCACTTGCCTGGATGATAATGCAACTTCATATCATAATTTTTATGAGCTCCAACCATCTCCTCTGCCTGAGGTTCAGCTCCTTCTGAGTAAAGATATACTCCAATCTCTTGTGATCCATGTACACATCGCAACGGTTTCCAATAAGAAAATGTCTCCAGGTCTTGAGCGCATGCACTACGGCTGCTAACTCCAAATCATGCGTGGCATAATTCATCTCATGCGGTCGAAGCTGTCGTGAGGCATATGAAACAACCCTTCCGTCTTGCATAAGTACTCCTCCAAGTCCTAAGCGAGATGCGTCGCAATACACTTGGAAATCCTTGCGTATATCCGGCAAAACCAGAACTGGGGCTGTAGTCAAACGTTTCTTCAACTCCTGGAAACTTGCTTCACATTCCTCAGTGCAATGGAACTTGATGTCCTTCTTCAACAATGCCGTCATAGGCTTCTCAATCTTGGAGAAATTCTCAATAAATCTCTGATACATCTCCAACGTATCTATAATTTATGAAGTATTCATGCTATTATATTATCCGTCTTGGATGTTTATGGGCTTTATTATGCACTTTTACATTACTTTTGGGACTAACCTATTGACCCAGAGCCCAGTGCCAGTTTCTGTTTTTCCCCTTGTTTTAGTGTTTCGAAGAAAAGGAATATGAAACGGAGTCCAAACGGAATGAAACCTTCGGGAAAGTTATTTTTGGAAAGAAAGCAATCCGGGAGACTTGGAGTGCATGTCAGGGGATCAACGAGGAAGACACGAGGCAGGGGGCGCGCCCACCCCCCTGGGCGCACCCTCCACCCTCGTGGGCCCCTCGTGGCTCCCCTGACGTATTTCTTCCTCCTATATATACCAATATACCCAAAAACCATCGGGGAACAGAAGAGATCGGGAGTTCCGCCGCCGCAAGCCTCTGTAGCCACCAAAAACCAATCGGGATCCTATTCCAAGCACCACGGAGGGGGATCCCTCACCGGGGGCCATCTTCATCATCCCGGCGCTCTCCATGATGAGGAGGGAGTAGTTCACCCTCGGGACTGAGGGTATGTACCAGTAGCTATTTGTTTGATCTCTCTCTCTCTCTCTCGCTCTCTCGTGTTCTTGAGGTGATACGATCTTGATGTATCGCAATCTTTGCTATTATAGTTGGATCTTATGATGTTTCTCCCCCTCTACTCTCTTGTAACGGATTGAGTTTTCCCTTTGAAGTTATCTTATCGGATTGAGTCTTTAATGATTTGCGAACACTTGATGTATGTCTTGTGTGGGATAACCGTGGTGACAATGGGTTATTCTATTGATTCACTTGATGTATGTTTTGGTGATCAACTTGCGGGTTCCACCCATGAACCTATGCATAGGGGTTGGCACACGTTTTCGTCTTGACTCTCTGGTAGAAACTTTGGGGCACTCTTTGAGGTTCTATGCGTTGGTTGAACAGATGAATCTGAGATTGTGTGATGCATATCGTATAATCATACCCACGGATACTTGAGGTGACATTTGAGTATCTAGGTGACATTAGGGTTTTGGTTGATGTGTGTCTTAAGGTGTTATTTTACTACGAACTCTAGGGCTGTTTGTGACACGTATAGGAATAGCCGAATGGATTGATCGGAAAGAATAACTTTGAGGTGCTTTCGTACCCTACCATAATCTCTTCGTTTGTTCTCCACTATTAGTGACTTTGGAGTGACTCTTTGTTGCATGTTGAGGGATAGTTATATGATCCAGTTATGTTATTATTGTTGAGAGAACTTGCAATAGTGAAAGTATGAACCCTAGGCCTTGTTTCAACGCATTGCAATACCGTTTACGCTCACTTCTATCATTAGTTACCTTGCTGTTTTTATATTTTCAGATTACAAAAACCTATATCTACCATCCATATTGCACTTGTATCACCATCGCTTCGCCGAACTAGTGCACCTATACAATTTACCATTGTATTGGGTGTGTTGGGGACACAAGAGACTCTTTGTTATTTGGTTGCAGGGTTGTTTGAGAGAGACCATCTTCATCCTACGCCTCCCATGGATTGATAAACCTTAGGTCATCCACTTGAGGGAAACTTGCTACTGTCCTACAAACCTCTGCACTTGGTGGCCCAACAACGTCTACAAGAAGAAGGTTGCATAGTAGACATCAACCAGTTTCTGGTGCCGTTGCCGGGGAGGCTAGGTAAGCGGGACTCACACCCCGTCAACTAAGCAGTTTTTGGCGCCGTTGCCAGGGAGGTGAGTGCTTGAAGGTATATCTTTAGATCTTGCAATCTAATCTTTTAGTTTCTTGTTTTATCACTAGTTTAGTTTATAAAATAAAACTACAAAAAAATGGAATTGATTTTGCCTCATACGCTTCATCTTTTTAATATCTTTCGTGAGTATGATGGAAAGGAAAATTGTGCCAAAGTGTTAGAAGAAGAATGCATTAAAATGTTTGGCACTGAATCTTTGAATGATGAGCATGATTGCAATGTTGTTAGTATGAACTCCTTGAATATCCATAGTACTAATGATGATTGCACTAGTCATGATGAAAATATCTCTTATAATCATGTCGATTTTTGTGGAGTGTATTGGGTTTGCAAGTACACACCAAATAGGGAAGATAGATATTGCAAGATGCATAAGCATTTAGAAACTAAATTGTTGCAAGAAAGGCTAGATGTTTGTGCTAAAAATTTAAATTTTCTTAGCTGTACTTGTGAACTTTGCAATGAACATGATCATTTCAGTACCCAATGCATGCAAATTGTTTCATGATCGTATCGTGTCCAAAAATTGCGATGACTTGATTTCCCTTGCACATCATAATGAACTTAGTTTGCTCTTGGGTTATGAAGAAATGAAACGTATAACTAAGGTCATTCTAGAATTTGCCCTTGATAGAGTTCTTCATTTTGATCTAGAAGAAATTTATATGTATTGTGCGGTGAATTGCATTGAAAATCCTTATATTGCCAACTACATAAAGAAAAGAAAACAAATAGAAGATGAAGAAAATACTAATGAAAGGGAAGAGACTTCCCAATATCCTCCTATTATTTCTTATGATGAACCAGGTAATGAGGAGGAGCCTTCTATTCAACCAATCTCATTAATAAGGAGCTCCAAAAAGAGGATTGAACCCACACATGTTGTGGTGAAGAAGAAGAAAATAAAAAGGAAGAGAGGTAAAAAGATATCTCTCCCAAATAATGTTGCTCCTATTATTGTTGTGCCTCATGAAAATGTATCAAAAATATTTGTGGAAGATGATGCACTTGATGATGATCTCGTTATGCCTATTGCTTGTTGTGATGATTATGATTGAGAAGATAATAATACTTCTTATGATCTTGAAAATCTTTTTGGCACTTGCTTGGAAGAATATGAGAATTGCTATACTATTGGTGCTATGCATACTATTAATGATGAGAGTGATTATGCTTATGATATGAAAAGGCCCAAGCTTGGGGAAGCTATGTTTGATGAGAATGACATATTTGAGAATATATTTGCTGAAATTAATGTTTGTCCCAAGCTTGGGGATGCTACATTTATTGAAGATGATATTTTTAGCCTCCCAAGTTTTGATATGCAAAGTTGTTATGATGATAGCATGCCTTCTACCTATGGATTATAGTGATGAAAGTGGGTTTGGAAGAGTGTCAACTTTAGGAAGTAATGATCCCACTATTTTGGAGGATGTTGAATCTTATAATATTTATGGAAGTGGATTTGGAGAGGTCATGACTTTATTTAGTGATGAGTCCACTATCTTGGAAGAGATTTCAATGGATTATGATGAGAACAAAGTTGCTACTTATGATGATTATTGTGATGAAACTTATGCTATAAAAAGTAGTGTGATTATATTTATAAAACTTGTCATGATTATGATTACCCTTTTTCTGAACATTACTGTTTTAATGTGGAAACAATTTATAGTATTCAAGTCTCTTATGAAACTCCCACTATTCCGAATAAAAAGAATTTTGCTTATGTGGAGAGTAGTAAAAATTCTATGCTTGTTGATCATGAAAAGAATGCTTTAGGTACTGGTTATATTGTTGAATTCATTCATGATGCTACTGAAAATTATTATGAGGGAGGAATATATGCTTGTAGGAATTGCAATAATATCAAGTTTCCTCTCTATGTGCTTAAAGTTTTGAAGTTATGCTTGTTTTTCCTTCCTATGCTAGTTGATTATTGTTCCCATAAGTTGTTTGCTCACAAAATACCTAGGAAGTGGGTTAGACTTAAATGTGCTAGTCATATTCTTCATGATGCTCTCTTTATGTTTCAATTCTTATCTTTTATGCGAGCATCATTGAAATCATCATGCCTAGCTAGGGGCGTTAAACGATAGCGCTTGTTGGGAGGCAACCCAATTTTATTTTATTTTCTTGCTTTTTGGTTCTGTTTAATAATAAATAATCCATCTAGCTTCTTTTTAGATGTGGTTTTATGTTTTAATTAGTTTTTGTGCCAAGTAGAACCTTTGGGAAAACTTGGGTGAAGTCTTTATGATCATGCTGTAAAAAAACAGAAACTTTAGCGCTCACGAGGTTAGCTAAAACTTTTTACTGGAGAGTGCTATTTAGTTGATTATTTTTGCAGATGATTACTAGAAAATTCCTAAGGTCCACCAATTTATTTTAGAATTGTTACAAATTACTACAGACTGTTCTGTTTTTGACAGATTCTGTTTTCTATGTGTTGTTTGCTTATTTTGATGAATATATGAGTAGTATCGGAGGGTATGAACCATAGAAAAGTTGGAATACAGTAGATATTACACCAATATGAATTTAGAATGAGTTCACAACAGTACCTAAGTGGTGATTTATTTTCTTATACAAACGAAGCTTACGAGTTTTCTGTTAAGTTTTGTGTTGTGAAGTTTTCATGTTTTGGGTAAAGATTCAATGGACTATGGAATAAGGAGTGGCAAGAGCCTAAGCTTTGGGATGCCCAAGGCACCCCAAGTTAATATTCAAGGACAACCAAGAGCCTAAGCTTGGGGATGCCTCGGATGGCATCCCCTCCTTCGTCTTCGTTCATCGATAACTTTACTTGGAGCTATATTTTTATTCACCACATGATATGTGTTTTGCTTGGAGCGTCATTTTATTTTGTTAGTATTTGCTTGATGTTATTTATATTAATGTTTAGCATCTCTATTTTCAATAAAAATATCAAGGATAGATTTTACCATGCTTATTTTGCAAGTATACATGTTGCTGTTTGAAAACAGAAAGTTTACCGCTGTTATAAAAATTCCCTAGAAAAGTCAGAATGTGATAAAATGTTGAAACCTTTTGCATAATAAGATATGATAAATTTACTACAGTGGGAATTTTCTTTCAGAATTTGTGGAGTTAGGGAAGTATGATTAATCTTGCATTCTTTACAGACTGTACTGTTTTGGCAGATTGTTGTTATGTTTGCATTGTTTGCATATATTTGCTTGTTTAATGATTCTATCTGAGGATATGAGTATTAAATATGCAGAGGAATTTAGTACGCAATGTTGAATAATAATTTTAGTGATTTGCTACAGTATAATGTGATAAGGTTTTTGCATTGGTTTATACTAACTTATCTCACGAGTTCTTGTTGAGTTTGTTGTGGATGAAGCTTTCGAGATTTAGGAAACCGTGATATAAAAGGGATTAAGGAGACTCAAAAGCTCAAGCTTGGGGATGCCCAAGGCACCCCAAGATAATATTTCAAGAAGTCTCAAGCATCTAAGCTTGGGGATGGCCGGTAGGCATCCCACCTTTCTTCTTCAACAATTATCGGTTAGTATCGGTTGAGCCTAAGTTTTAGCTTCTTCACATGATTAGTGCTATCCTTGAAATGTTGTTTTATTTTGTTTTGCTTGCTGTTTGAATAATATCCCAAGATCTGAAATTTTTAAATGAGAGAGAGTCTTCACATAGCTACATAATTATTTAACTACTCATTGATCTTCACTTATATCTTTCTGGAGTAGTTTGTCATTTACTCGTGTGCTTCACTTATATCCTATGAGTAAATGGTTGAATGATTTGAATGTATGAATCTGAAATTATATATATGTTTCATATGCCTTTCCCATGAGGAGTAATGCCTTCACATATAAGAAGTAGAGGTGGTAAATTTATTGAAGGTTAGCAAACATTGTATTGGTCACTTGAACAATTCATGAAATAATATTGAAGGAAGAGAGATTTCACATATAAATATACTATCTTGGAAATCTTCTATGATTGTGAGCCCCATTAATTATTTTCAAACCTGAGCAAATTAGTTGAAGTTGGACAAGGAAGACAACATAATGAGTTATGCTTGGGTATATTTGTATATAAGTTATATTGTTATGGATCCTCTAACATGTGGTGCTTGCTATTTAGAATCCTTTGCTAGCAAAAATTTCTGTACTAAGCGGGAATACTGCTTGTGCATCCAAAACCCTTGAACTTAGTTTCTTCCATGAGTATCCACCATATCTACCTATATGCGGTATTTACCTGCTGTTCCAAGTAAATTTGCATGTGCCAAACTCTAAACCTTCAAATAATAATCTGTTTTGTATGCCCGAATCGCTCATGTAGCGACTAGGGGTTAGCAGTATCTTCCATGCTAGGTGGGTTATTCTCACGATGAGTGGACTCCGCTCATCATTCACGAGAAAAATGGCTGGTAACTGGGATGCCCAATCCCATGATCCAAAGATCAAAATCAAATCAAAAATAATTGCAAACAAAACTCCCCCAGGATTGATGTTAGTTGGAGGCACCTATTGTTTCGGGCAAGCCATGGATTGACGATTGTTGGTGGAGGGGGAGTAAAACCTTTACCTTTCTGTTTGGGAACCGCCTATAATGTATGTAGCATGGAAGATATTGGGAACTCTTGGTAGTTATGTTGACAATGAAAGCATACCTCTCAAAATTATTTTCATCTCTGTTTTTGCTTCGAGCTCTGGCACCTCTGCAAATCCCTGCTTCCCTCTGCGAAGGGTCTATTGATACATCTCCGTCGTATCTATAATTTTTGATTGTTCCATGCCAATATTATTCAACTTTCATATACTTTTGGCAACTTTTTATATTATTTTTGGGACTAGCATATTGATCCAGTGCCCAATGCCAGTTCCTATTTGTTGCATGTTTTATGTTTCGCAGAAACCCCATATCAAACGGAATCCAAACAGGATAAAAACGGACGGAGAATATTTTTGGAATATTTGGAGAATTCCGGAACAAAAATCCACACGAGACGGTGCCCGAGGTGGCCACGAGGCAGGGGGCGCGCCGCTGACCCTCGTGGGCCACCCGTAAGACGGTTGATGCCCTTCTTCGGCCGCAAGAAAGCTAATTTTGGTAAAAAATCACAGCCAAGGTTTCAGTCCAATCGGAGTTACGGATCTCCATATATACTCTGAAAGCGGTGAAAGGGCAGCAGACTGTAACTCAGAAACAGAGAGACAGAGAGACAGATCCAATCTCGGAGGGGCTCTCGCCCCTCCCATGCCATGGAGGCCAAGGACCAGAGGGGAAACCCTTCTCCCATCTAGGGAGGAGGTCAAGGAAGAAGAGGAAGAATGGGGGGCCCTCTCCCCCTCTCCTCCGGTGGCGCCGGAACGCTGCTGTTGCCACCATCATCATCACCGCGATCTTCACCAACACCTTCATCATCTTCACCTACATCTCCATCACCTTCCCCCCTCTATCTACAGTGGTCCACTCTCCCGCAACCCGCTGTACCCTCTACTTGAACATGGTGCTTTATGCTTCATATTATTATCCAATGATGTGTTGCCATCCTATGATGTCTAAGCATATTTTCGTTGTCCTATCGGTGGTTGATGAATTGCTATGATTGATTTAATTTGCTTGTGGTTATGTTGATGTCCTTTGGTGCCCATCATATGAGCGCGTGCGTGGATCACACCATAGGGTTAGTTGTATGTTGATAGGACTATCTATTGGAGGGCAAGGGTGACAGAAGCTTCAGCCTAACATAGAAATTGATGCATACGGGATTGTAGGGGGACCAATATATCTTAATGCTATGGTTGGGTTTTACCTTAATGAACATTAGTAGTTGCGGATGCTTGCTAATAGTTCCAATCGTAAGTGCATAGGATTCCAAGTGAGGGATGACATGCTAGCAGTGGCCTCTCCCACATAAAACTTTCTATCGGTCTAGTAAAGTAGTCAATTGCTTAAGGGACAATTTCGCAACTCCTACCACCACTTTTCCACACTCGCTATATTTACTTTACTGCTTCTTTACTTACAACAGGCCCTAGCTTTTATTTACGCTCTCTTTATATTCTTGCAAACCTATCCAAAAACACCTACAAAGTACTTCTAGTTTCATACTTGTTCTAGGTAAAGCGAACGTTAAGCGTGCGTAGAGTTGTATTCGGTGGTCGATAGAACTTGAGGGAATATTTGTTCTACCTTTAGCTCCTCATTGGGTTCGACACTCTTACTTATCGAAAGAGGCTACAATTGATCCCCTATGTACTTGTGGGTTATCAAGACCTTTTTCTAGCGCCGTTGCCGGGGAGCAATAGCGTGGGGTGAATATTCTCGTGTGTGCTTGTTTGCTTTATCACTAAGTAATTTTTATTTGCTGTTCCTAGTTGTTCTCTATCTTTAGTTATGGATATGGAATACGAAATACCAAAAAAATTAGTTGTACCTACTGAACCAATGGTTGAAGAACAACTCAAAATCTATCACACTGCTGAAGCTTATTACTTGGATCATCTTTGATCCCTATGTGCTCGTGTTGGCGTTCTGGGAACGGGGGTCCCCAGACTTGCCTGCCTGCGGCCTGCGGCGTGGCTCGAAGGAGGCCCAGCACGACCCATCTTCATCAACGCAAGCTCAAGACCCTCGCGAGGGGCCAAGCCTTGTGGGGCGGACGACAAGCAGCTTCCTCAGGCACGGCCTCGTCAGGATGGCTCATGAGGAGGCGGAGAGTTCAAGGCAGGGTACCTCGCGAGGTGCCCATGACGCAAGCCATGATTTACCAAGGGCGCCACGGGCGCCAGCCAGCAGGTCCTCCTTTCCTCTTTGGTGCAAAGGGAGCAAGCGCAGCGAGAGCATCAAGCAAAGGCATCCATTTCGGTGCAACAAGACCAAGACCAGCCCAACGGCTGGAAGGGAGTCATCGTGGAGCCCAAGCAAAGGCCATCACTAGAGCCTTTGGCAGGCGAGGACCAACTTTAGCCAGGATAAGTGTACCCGCTGTTCCCCTTCAAAATGGCCAATTGTTGGCGCCCTTCCCGCTCAATATTTGGGAAGAGGCCCAGGGCCTTGGCCTATAAATAGGAGTAGCCACCCCCAGGGCAGAGGGATCCGAATCCTCATTAAGAAACCAATAGCTAGAGCGATTGAACCCCACCTAGCAGTTCATCGCACCCGCCAAGAACAGACCCTCGCGAGGCTATTCTTCCTTGTATTGTTCCTCATCAGCCCAAGAGGCAATCTACCACACCACACACTGGAGTAGGGTATTACACCACAATGGTGGCTCGAACCAAGATAAATCTCGTGTCTCTTGTGCTATTCCATTTAGTAGTTTAGGTCCCAGCGATTCGGGCGAGGTGCGAGACGGTGGAGGGTTGGATCTCCGCTGCACCCAAGGTGTTGAACCTCAAGGGTCTACCGGAACCCGAAATCCGACATTTGGCGCGCCCGGGTAGGGGTGCGTCGGAATCTGCCTTCGTCGCCTCGTTCTTCCCGACCACCGCAACCATGTTCGACGCCCGTGAAACCCAGCGCCCGAGCCGCCCTCGCCTCCCATGTCGCCCAGACAGCTCCCGTCGTGGCGCCCTCATCGTTCCGTCACCTGCCATTAACGCCAAGAATTGCCCGGTGGGGAACGAAAGCAGCAAGCATCGCCCCAAAGACTCGTCCATGAGGCGGGACGGCCGCACGCCACGCCTTCGCTCACCCCGCTGGTTCTTCGTCACGCGCTGCTTCTCTGCCATGGAGGCCCGGGCTGCCCTCATCGCGGCAAACGAGCTCCTGCGCTACCGCCCCGTCGACGAGGTCTACGAAGAATGGCTCGACCGAGTCGCCGAGCTCGTCCGCGCTGCAGGAGGGGCCCCCGCACCGTCCGTCTCTGTCGGTGTACTAGAGTAGGGGTACCCTAGTATCCCGAACTTGTGCACGGGCAGTTGCAGCCCTCCGCAGCAAGGCTTACCGGGTGACCGCCAAGGTCCTCCGTGGTTCCTCTGGAGCCATTCAAGAACAAAGTATTCAAGCCAAGGAGACAAGGCCCCGGCAAGAGGAGCTTGCCGGGAAGGCCACCCAAGGCACCTAGGAGACAAGGCCCCCGCAAGAGGAGCTTGTCGGGATGGCCACCCAAGGCACCTAGGAGACAAGGCCCCGGCAAGAGGAGCTTGCCGGGAAGGCCCGGTGAGCGACAAGCTTCCGGACGTGACAAGACAACCACATGACAAAGGCGCTTGTGCCGCAGACCACCACTCAGACCTGCGCTCCAAAGACATCCACTAACGTGTCGCCTGACCTTTCTAGGCGCTGCGTGGCGAGAGGTCAGGCAGCCAGCGGTCTTGTGGTAAGCGGCACGACAAGATTGCCTTCATGGCGGCGGTGGCGCCCCTGACGGTCCTCGTTTGCACTATTAGGGCGACGTGACGGGCATTTAATGCCTTTGTCCCCCGCCGCCGTGGTTAGGTATGATACACTGTACAAGTAGCTGTACCAACCACTCCTTTTCCATTTTTACCCTTGTCTACGTTGCCACCTGTCGGAGACCCCTTGAGCATATAAAAGGAGGCCCATGCGCAACATAGAGGGGAGGGGGTTCGAGGGGTTCGAGAGGGTCGAAGCCAGAGAACACCCACGCTCGGTCTAGTTAGCAGCTTGTGTGTACCGTAGCACTCAGCGCTCCTGAGCAAGAACTCAATACACTCAGACATGCAGCAGTAGGAGTGTTATCTTTCCGGAGAGCTCCGAAGCTGGGTAAACCGCTCATGTGCTTCGCCTCGATCTGCTCTTCGTGCGACCTCCGCCTTCGCCGAACCGAAAGGGGCTCGGTCCGCCGGTCCCATAGGTGTTCGTGAGCCAGATCAGCCTGCCCCGACATCTTTGGCGCGCCAGGTAGGGGGCGTCGAGTTTGTGTGAACCTGATCCGGCGTCCACACGAGCTAGATCTTCATCATCTTCATCGACATGCCACCGAAGAAGAAGGCTTCGGTGGCAGATGTTCCGTCCGCGTCGAACCCACCACCACCAAAGCAAACGGGTGGTGGGATAGATGCCGGCAGAAGAATGGACGTCGACGGGGGAGTCCACGGTGCTTCCAAGTCCAAGGACAAGGCAGCGCAGACCTCGGCGTCCGTACATGCACCGCGCCCATCTCGGGAGGTGCGGGACCGACAGCGTCATGGTATTCACAACGCCATACGCTCGTTGGACCAAGATCGAGCTGGTGGATCTCGGGATGCTCAAGACCAGCATGCACGCCAACATGCCGGGCGCTGAAGCGAGGCACGGTCGCCTGGACGGGATACTGCTCGTTCTAACATAGTTAGAAGTCCGAGCATATCCCGCTCCTCACGCCGTCAGCCACTGCCACCCACCACTCCAGCAGAAGCTTTGGCGAGAGCTCAAATGCTCCTGGATTACCCTCCAACAGCCGACAAGGTCGATGAATGGAGGGCCACCATTCAGAGTCTCATCGGCTTTGCCAACGGCGACGCTCCTCGGTATCCGAGTGCATCGCTGCCGCGGCAGATCGCCAAACACGAGTCGGTGGCGACGAAACCGGTGGGGGTGCAACCACCATGCACTCTCCGCCCCGAAGGCCAAGATCGCCGACTCACCGGATCCACCTCGACAGCGACTCCACCGCATCATCGGATCCACGAGCTCATCGCGGTCAGCGCCAAGTTCTTCACGAGCGATAGCAAGGAGACGCTCGAACTCGCATCGAGCGCCGAAGAGAAGCGCGGCGTCAATCCGACCAGCGCGCTGGGCCCTCTGTCGACATGCATGCGCCAGGGAACCAGCGACTTGTCAGACGCTGTAGGTTGCCCTGCATTCACTCGTGAGCTGCGGCAAGTCTAGTGGCCCAAAGAAGAAGAATTTCAAGCCGACGCATTCGCAGAAGTACGATGGTGAGACGCATCCATCGGAGTTCCTCAGCATCTACACCATCGCGGTGCAAGCTGCCGGGGGGCGAGACGACAAGATCCTGGCCAATTACTTCCCGCTGGTGCTCAAGCCCAATGTCAGATCCTGGCTCATGCACTTGCCGGACAACTCCATATCCTCTTGGGAAGATCTATGCCATCAGTTTGTCGGCGCCTTTACAGGCGGCCACAAGCCCCATGGCCAAGAAAGCGACCTTCATCTGCTCACCCAGAAGGAAGGAGAGCCCCTGCGCAAGTACATTCAGAGATTCACCACAGACAAAGACAACATCCCAGATGTCCACCTGCCCGCGGTAATCAGCGCGTTCCATCGAGCGCGCGAAACCGCAGGATGCGGAGGAGATGGCGATGTGCAAGATCGTAGACGCCGCGAGCTATATGCCCTGGCCGACAAGTGTGCACGTGCTGAGGAAGGGAGGAGACTCCCCGGAGAGAATACTGAAGCAGGCGAAGAAGGAGACCAAGTCCGGCAAGAGCTCTGATGCCCACTCCGGCAAGCGCACCTCTTCGGAGTGTTGTGCTACCGTCGAAGACGCACCATCGAGCTCCACCGGCAAGTGCTGAGGAGCAGCCCGCCCGCAAGCCCTAGGGTTTGTTCCGCTGAAGCAGACGCCCAAGTCCGCAAGAGCTCGATGCCCACTCCGGCAAGCGCACCTCTTGAGTCTTGCGCTACCGTCGAGGACGCACCATCGAGCTCCACCAGCAAGTGCTGAGGAGCAGTCTGCTCCGGCAAGCCCTAGGGTTTGTTCCGTTGAAGCAGACGCTCCAAGTCCGGAAGAGCTCTGATGCCCACTCCGGCAAGCCCACCTCTTCGGAGTGCTGCGCTACCGTCGAGGACGCACCATCAAGCTCCACCGGCAAGTGCTGAGGAGCGATGCTGCTCCGCAAGCCCTAGGGTTTGTTCCGTTGAAGCGCACGCCCCGACAAGTTTTGCTCCGCAAACTTGCCGGGAACGCCAAGCTCCGGCTGAGCCGCAGGTTCTCGCCGTGGAAGCAGATGTTCCCGCAGCAGCAGAATGTGCGGTGGTTCTTTGGTCGATCAGACGACGCCAAATCGAGCCATGGCCGCACACCTTCGCTCTAATCTATGGAGCAGAGGCAGTTCTCCCCACGGAACTCAGATACGGATCACCTCGAGTGCTCGCTTATGATGAGCTTGAGCAAGAGCAGTTGTGACAAGATGACGCTGCTCCTTGAGGAGGATCGTCTTTCAAAGCTGTCAGACGAGCCGCCGATACCGACAAGAAGCTTTTGCGCCGCTACCATAGCCGCAGTTAATGCCGAAGTCTCGAGGAAGGCGACCTTCTTCTTCGGCGCTGCTCAGTCCGCCAAGAATTCCAACAAGTTGGCGCTTGAAGTGGGAAGGCCCTTACCGGGTGAAACGAGTCACTAGGCTGGCGCCGTCCGCCTTTGAGACCGAAGATGGCATTCACCGAGCAACTCCTGGAACATTGAGCATCTTCATAAGTTTTACTCAGAGAAGCGCGGTTTGAACCTGGTCCGGCAACCACCTTTTGTACAAGTCTTGCCGATGTTGCATGTACTCCTTTGTACAAAGCCGGGCGCAGACCCCGTGCATAAATGTGCTTCGCACATCTTGTCAATTTCATGCTTTCTACTTCTATTTGCATGCGTTATCTGACACTTTGTGCAGCACCTACCCCAGTAAGCAATAACGAGCCATAAGGCTCCATATCTTTATTTTCTCTTCTTTCTCTTTCTCAAAGAAAGGAAGGTTCCCTCGCCCACAAGTTTGCCGGGGGAAAGGAGAAGATAGTGGTGTGGACCAAGCGTCGCTCAAGGAAGTCGAGCCTTACCGGGAAGCAAACGACAGAAAAGCTAAATTGCTAAAGTTTGAGCAATCAGTTTTAAAAATTGTAAGTTATCTTCTTCGAACGACCGTACTTTGTATGGAAAACCTGTGCGCGGAGGAGCCAACTCGTAGCTAGTTGCGCCCTTACTTTGTTTCGAGTCCGCTCAACAACTTAAGTGAGCTGCGATTGCGCCCTTACTTTGTTTCGAGTCCGCTCAACAACTTAAGTGAGCTGCGATTGCACCCTTACTTTGTTTCGAGTCCGCTCAACAACTTAAGTGAGCTGCGACTAGTTGCGACAAGGTTTCTTGTCGGTGGCGGCACCGCCAAAGAAGGTCGACGTCCCAAGACTCGGCCAGAGCCAGTGTGCTGGACAAGTTCCCTAAAAGCGTAGGGCAAAAACATACAAAGGAAGGAATCAAGTAAAGGAAATAACATAGCAATCACTATCCGAAATAAAGTTATATTACAAGATAGCTTGTCGCAGCTCTAATAGATTGTTCTCATAACATGACCAGCAGCGGCAAGAAAAAGAGAAAGCGGGCGGTGAGCAGCTCTTCATCAAAAGTTTCTCCTTCGGCCGGCGCCCTGGAGCTCGACGCCCATGGGAGCTTGATGAAGACGCCATCGCCGGCTTTCAAATAGGCGCCGGGCTGGGGCTCTTCGGAGCCCGACGCTGCCGCATCGGCGGAGGGATCGGCGGTAGGTGTAGCGCCTGGCGCTCCTGCGGCCTCATGGCCGTCAGTGCGATCGCCGGACCCCTCGCCAGCTTCTGCGGCGGCAGCTTTGGCGGCCTCTTCGCCGGCGGGCTCGTCGGGCTTCTTCTTCTTCGATGGCAGCGTGGCGTCGTCAAGTTGCCAAGACGCCGTCCTCCTCGCCGCGACCTCGGTCTCCATTGGCTCTGTGGCGGATGGATCGACGACCGGAAAATGAAGAAAAGTCAAGCAAATATTCAAAAAGAAAATCAGAAGAAGAAGAACACAAGGAAAGTTTTCAAGCAAGAGGATTAGCTGTGCTAGGGTCTGCAATCATGGTCTCCGCCACTGTGGGATCACCGGTGCTGTTCCTTGTCAAGAGTTGTCCCTTGCCGGAGAACCGCCTTGCCGGAGAAGTCTCCCTTGTCGGAGAACGCTCCCTTGCCGGGGAATCCTCCCTTGGCGGTGTAGTCGGCAGAAGGCATGTCAGAGCGGCTTGTGGCACTCTGGTAAGGCTGCTTTGCTCCTACACAAATCAGCAATGATATCAGCCGAAGAAAGGGCACCCATGCACGCCTAACAGCAGAAGTAAACCATATACTTACTGTTGAGGGGCTGCGCTGAGGGCTCTTGGCGTCTGCAGCCTGTTTTGGGCCTGCCCAACAACAGCCGCCGGCACCGTGTGGCCCAGGCCGGGGCTCCTGCCGGTGTACTAGAGTAGGGTACCCTAGTATCTCGAACTTGTGCACGGGCTTGCAGCCCTCCGCTGCAAGGCTTACCGGTGACCGCCAAGGTCCTCCGTGGTTCCTCTGGAGCCATTCAAGAACAAAGTATTCAAGCCAAGGAGACAAGGCCCGGCAAGAGGAGCTTGCCGGAAGGCCACCCAAGGCACCTAGGAGACAAGGCCCCGGCAAGAGGAGCTTGCCGGAAGGCCCGTGAGCGACAAGCTTTGGACGCGACAAGACAACCACCGCTGCAAGGCGCTTGCCGTGGCGGCATCACCACTCAGACTGCGCTCCAAAGACATCCACTAACGTGTCGTCCTGGGACCTTTCCAGGCGCGCGTGGCGAGAGGCTGTGCAGCCAGCAGTGCGCGGTGGTAAGCGGCGCTGACAAGATTGCCTTCGTGGCGAGCGGTGGCATCCCTGACGGTCCCTGTTTGCACTATTAGGGCGACATAGACGGGCATTTAATGCCTTTGTCCCCTGCCGTCAGGGTTAGGTATGTACAAGTAGCTGTACCAACCACTCCTTTTCCATTTTTACCCTTGTCTACGTTGCCACCTGTCGGAGACCCCTTGAGCATATAAAAGGAGGCCCATGCGCAACATAGAGGGGAGGGGGTTCGAGGGGTTCGAGAGGGTCGAAGCCAGAGAACACCCACGCTCGGTCTAGTTAGCAGCTTGTGTGTACCGTAGCACTCAGCGCTCTGAGCAAGAACTCAATACACTCGGACATGCAAAGAAGAGGAGTGTTATCTCCGGAGAGCTCAAGCTGGTTAAACCGCTCAGGTGCCGCTGATCTCGCTCTTCAGGCGACCTCCGCCGCCGAACCGAAGGGGCTCGGTCCCACGGTCCCATAGGTGTTCGTGAGCCAGATCAGCCTGCCCAACAGTCTCGCTGCACGCGCCCGCCTTGGCGATAAAGCTCAGGCGCCTCGGCCGCCTCCTCCTCAAGAAGGCGCCTGCCCCAAGGCGCACGCCTCTGGCGGAACCCGCTCCGCCAGCGCCGACGCTGCAAGAGCAGAGCTGTCAAGAAGTTCCTCGCCCACGAGAAGCTGCCCGGCGCCTCGCTCTAGCATCGTCAGACCTGCGCTGCCCCAGTGTGGCGCAAGGAGGCCCGCAGGACCAAGCTCTCTGTCATCCGAGGCCCCCCTCGGCCACGGCGGGCTGCCGCGCCTTCACCTCCGAAGGCGCAGCGCCGTCGTGTAGCCCGCCAAGTTCAAGACAGACCTGCCTCCTCGCCACGATGGCACAGCCCGACCCTACGGAGTTCCTCCAGCTCTACAAGCTGGGCATCGAGGCTGCCAACAGGGATGAAAAGGTCATGGCGAACTGGTTTCCCATGGCGCTCAAGGACGGAGCCCGCACTGCTCCCCGACCGCCCTGCACGATCTCTTCTGGGCCGAGATGCGCACCCGCTTCATCGCCAACTTCAAGGGTACTCGCGACCGGCCACCCGCCGTGAGCGACATGCCGAATCAAGCGGCAGCCGGGAAACCCTGCAAAGTACATCCAACGCTTCAACAACGCTACGCCTCAAGATCCCTGTGGTAACGGGAGGCCATCATCTCTGCCTACTCCTACGGCGTGCGAGACGTAAAGATGAAGGAAGAGCTGGCGATGCATGAATATATGTGCACCTCCTAGGAGCTGTTCAACTTGGCGACCAAGTGCGCCAGGTCGAGGAGGGCGCCTCCTCCTCAAGCTGCCTGCCGGGATCCCAAGAAAAGAAGTCCAAGGCCAAGGACATGAAGCGCAGGCTACCGTACTCGCGCCGAACTGCACACCAAGCGAGGCGAAGATCAGCCCGAGTCCTCCAAGGGCGGTCGATCTGCGTGTACCACGACCTCCACACCCACAACACCAATGAATGCCAAGAGCTCCGGCCAGACGCGAAGGAAGGGTCGGCAGACGCCTGAGCGCAGCTGACCGGGTTACGGCCGAGGAGGTGGAAGGAATGCAGACGCTGGAAGACTGCGGCCCGCGCCAAGGGTGGCGCGACCAACCTCGCGAGGACCGTTGGCAAGACCCGCCATGAGGGAGGCCGAGGGATCAGCCTCGCGAGATCGCCTGCAGGGGAACGCAGGCCTCCCCTCCACGCCGCCGCAGCCAAGGAGAGTTGAGGACCGTCATCAGACGAGGGGCTGGGGGCTTCAGAACCGCATGCGATCGCCGCATCTGGGCGGAGCTCAAGCCCAGCCTCTCGGCGCATCTTCAAGCAGTTCTCCGCCAAGTGAATGCAGTCCTTCCCAAGCTCGAGGCCGCGCCCTCTCGGTGGTCGGCGTGCGCCATCACGCTCAAATTTCGGCGGATCAGCTCAAGTCGCGCGCCACAGCCGGAGTTCTCCGATGCTTTGTTCCCCAATCATCGCGAACGTGCTGGTCACCAAGACCCTCATCAACGGCGGGCAGGACTCAACGTCCGTCGGTGGAAACATTCAACAATCTTCAAGTGCCTTACGATCACTTCAGCCAACCAAGCCTTTCCCCGAGTCACCGACGGCTCCACGGTCCCGATCGGGCAGGTCCGCCTTCCTGTCACCTTCTGGCTCGCGACAACTACCACACCGAGCTCATCGACTTCGACGCCGCCCACATTCGCTGCCAGACAATGCCATCCTCGGGTACCCGGCGCCAAATTCATGGCCGTAACTCCACCACGGCTACAACGTCCTCAAGATGCCGTGAAGCGGCAGGGTCATCACGGTGCCCTGTGAAGAGAGAGACGCAATGTGCTCCCTGGTGCGAGCCTTTCAGGCCGCATCGCTAGAAGACCCAGACCACAGCAGCAGGAGGCCTCCCAAGGCCGCACCCAAGAAGAAGAAGACATCGAATGGCCCGGCTCCTCAAGAGGCAGGCCCCTCGAGGCCTGCATCGCGCCAAGATAAAGGCGCCCAGCGCCTCCTCGGGCGGGCTCGGGGCTCTCCCTTGAGGGCCGCCGACCTCGCCAAGGTCACGAGGGAGGCGCTTGGGCACCACGTGGAGGCGTGCTTCAAGCACGCTTCCCGCAAGGTGAGCAAGGCAAGGAGGGCCGAACCTCGGGAGTTCGTCGGCCAAGGCCATTCAGAGCTACAGGAGTCAAGGGTCATGAGGGCAGCCGCCGCCACTGCCAGGGCCCCCATCCAGCGAGGATGGTGGGGCTGCGCGTCTGCATCGACATACCAGGCTCAACCGAGCCGCTGCCTCAAGAGCGCCTCGGCCCTCGCGAGTGGGACGCTACGAGGCCCGCCCACAGCTACGTCATGCATGCCTCACGACCTGCCAAACGCGGTTGTCCAGCACCAAAGATCTTATGAGGGCCATCCCGAGGCTCGAGAGGTCGTGCACGCCGCAGCCCCGGCGGAGATGGAGATGGCCCCGAGGAGCCACCAGCGCCTCCGGATCCTCCCGAGGCCCGGGCCTGGGGCTCGTGAGGATCGGCTCCGCAGCCCACCGAGTCTCCTACACCAACACCCCTTCGTCCCCAACATCACCAGTGACATCTTTAAGTTTTGTTTCCTACTGGGAGCGCCTTGAGCCGCATTATTCCCAGTCGCGTGGGTCCATCCTCGCGGCATGTACCCCTTTATTTCATGTCATTAGCCTATCTGTTGGGGGCGCCTCGGCTGCATCATCCCCAAGCCGCTCGGGCCTGTCCCAACGGCATGTATCCTTCTTACGCTTTCATTAGGATTATGCTCTCGCTCCACCATGCTTGTTATTTGGTGGCTTTTCACAGGTGACGAATCTTGCACGTTAAAGGGGGTGCACGAGCATCGCGACTCAGGCTCCTACCGCCCTCCGCCCTCACCCTCTGGTCTTGTCCATGGCATCGCGACTGGCTTGCCGGCTGACGGCCGAGACCAGCCCGAGAGCCGGGACCCGAGGACGTGAGTTTCGTCATCTAACCCAGCTTGCACATTAAAGGGGTGCACGAGAATCGCGACTCGTGGCTCCTACCGGCTCTCGGCCCTCACCCTCTGGTCTTGTCCATGGCATCGCGACTGGCTTGCCAATGACGGCCGAGACCAGCCGAGAGCCGGACCCGAGGACGTAGAGTTGCTGCATCTAACCTAGCTTGCGCGTTAAAGGGGGGTGCACGAGCATCACGACTCGTGGCTCCTACCGGCTCTCAGCCCTCACCCTCTAGTCTTGTCCATGGCATCGCGACACAGCTTGCACCGACGGCCGAGACCAGCCGAGAGCCGGACCCGAGGACGTGAGTTTTGTCATCTAACCCGACTTGCGCGTTAAAGGGAGGGTGCACGAGCATCGCGACTCGTGGCTCCTACCGGCTCTCCAGCCCTCACCCTCTGGTCTTGTCCATGGCATCGCGACTGGCTTGCCAATGACGGCCGAGACCAGCCCGAGAGCCGGGACCAAGACGAGAGCACCGACATCCGCCAAATTTGCAGTGAACACACTCGAAGATAAGGCCCGAGCCAAAGCGCAACCCGCCTTGAGGTAGGGCCCCGTGAGCCCTACGCTGGCTCACGGGTACCCCAACACACCTCGCGAGGCCTCTCGCGCCTCTCCCAAGCAACTAATGGCAGAACTAACGATCGCCATGGCGAGCTCTTGTTCCCTTTGTGGTGAACCTGCAGGGTCCCTCCAAGGAGCACGAAACGACCTCGCCACGCAATCTCTCGCCGGCCAAGGCACGGACCTAGCGCCGCACCAGGAAGCATTGTCATGACCCTCGAGATAAGTCACCCTCCGGACACACTAGTTATCGCAACACCATCCCCACACTCAATGTAACCCCGTGTTAGCAAGTCGCTCTCCTTTCTCACCGAATGATGGCTGCTTGAGCGCCAAGGGGGACCCCCTGAGCATCGCGACTCAGTGGCTCTTACCAGAACTCGGGTCGCTCACCTCCTGGCCTTGACCACGGCACCGCGACCTGGCATACCAGCGATGGCTGAAGCCGCCTTGGGACTGGGACCTGTCGGCGCAGAGCATCAGGCCCTCGTGAGGACTGAAAGGAGGAAACTGAGCTAGAACGGAACGAGCATCTCGCACTGCTTCATAAAAAGGATTATATTGACGGATGGAGCTACAAACATCTTACAAGTCCCCGTGGGGTATATTCTTGGCTCCTCGCAGGAACAAAAGGCGGGCATCCTAAGGAATCCTAACTACAGGGGGCATCGCGGCAGATGCCATCATCAACAGTGGGCCACCCGGTCCGGCGCCAACCCCATCCAGATCAGGGGCGGCGACGACCTGACGAGCCCGCCTTGCTCCGGAGCGGGCGCAGCTCAAGGCTCAGAGGCCACTGCCTCCGGCGTCGCGAAGAGCTCGACGGAGTCAGCTGGATCCTCCGGTGCCTTTCGCCGCTCGAGGAGCGGCCAAGGGGCGATCGGCGGCTTCTGCCTCACCCAGCAGGACCCGACCACCTCTCCCGGGCAGCACTCCAGCCGACGACCCTCCGCCGAAGACCTTGAAGGACACCACCAAGCACCATCAGACTCGGTGGATTGTGAGGGCGCCCCTCGTCCTGCAGACCCGGGCGACCTCTCCCCAGCCTCGAGTCATGAAGACCTCGCCCGGGGCAACTACCGCGACCTCTGCCCCGGTCACGAGGGTGCCGCAGCCGGCGTGCTGCAGCCAGAGTCCCAGGGGTTCCCCCTCCCGGAGGACGGAGGCGAAGAAAGAAGGAAGACGAATCCAGGATTTAGGAGGCGTGGTGGTGTGATGCACGAACTCCCGGCAGGAGCCCTCGGCGTGGACTCCAGGGGGGAAGACGCACACCTTCGTGACCCACCAGCGTCGTCAGCGGCGCCGCTCGTGGCGCCCGGCGTCGCCTCCTTCAGAGCCGCCAATGTGCGCGTACAAGGGAAGAGGGAACCCTGGTGGCGGCCGCTCGCACCAGGGCATGTGCGCCTCCTGGCGAGCGCTCTTGCCCTGACACCAGAGGGCAAGCCGCTTCTTTGGGGGGAGCAGGTCAGGATCCTCTTGGTGAGCCTTTCCCTTCTCTTCCACGGGGAACCGACGGATCGGAGCCATGGCAGCCAGACGAAACGAGGAGGAGGAGAAGCAGAAGGATAGACTAGAAGGGCGCGCGCCGTTCCGTACTTATAGCCGGCGAAGGCCAACCGTCGGCCTCCACGATCACCGGTAATCATGACCGACTCTGCATGCAGGGACTTGTCGAATCCGGGTGGTTACCGAAGCAGCATGGGGAAGCAGTGCGCACGCATCCAATCAACCGCCATGCGGCGCCCAAGGCCGCAGGCTGTTAGGGCCCGCGACGCTTCGCACTTGCCCTTTCGCCTCTCTGCTCGGCCAAGTTCGGGCACGCCGTGGGCAGGGGCTCTTGTCTGCTCGGGAACGGGGTCCCTGACTTTCCTGCCTGCAGCCTGCGGCGTGGCTCGAAGGAGGCCCAAGACGCCCATCTTCATCAACGCGAGCTCAAGACCCTCGCGAGGGGCCAGATTGCTGGGCGGACGACAAGGAGCTTCCTCAGGCACGGCCTCGTCAGGCTGGCTCATGAGGAGGCGGAGAGTTCAAGGCAGGGTACCTCGCGAGGTGCCCATGATGCAAGCCATGACGATCAAGGGCGCCAGTCGTGCGCCAGCCCGCGCAGTGTCCTCCTTTCCTCTTTGGTGCAAAGGGAGCAAGCGCAGGCGAGAGCATCAAGCAAAGGCATCCATTTCGATGCAACAAGACCAAGACCAGCCGAACGGCTGAAGGAGTCATTGTGGAGCCCAAGCAAAGGCGTCATCACCAGAGCCTTTGGCAAAGCGAGGACCAACTTTAGTCAGGATAAGTGTACCCGCTGTTCCCCTTCAAAATGGCCAATTGTTGGCACCCTTCCAGCTCAATATTTGGGAAGAGGCCCAGGGCCTTCGCCTATGAATAGGAGTAGCCACCCCCAGGGCAGAGGGATCTGAATCCTCATTAAGAAACCAATAGCTAGAGCGACTGAACCCCACCTAGCAGTTCATCCCACCCGCCAAGAACAGACCCTCGTGAGGCTGTTCTTCCTTGTATTGTTCCTCATCAGCCCAAGAGGCAATCTACCACACCACACACTGGAGTAGGGTATTACACCACAATGGTGGCCTGAACCAGTATAAATCTCATGTCTCTTGTGCTGTTCCGTTTAGTAGTTTAGGTCCCAGCGATTCGGCGAGGTGCGAGACGGTGGAGGGTTGGATCTCCGCGCGCACCCCAGTGTTTGAACCTCAAGGGTCTGCCGGAACCCGAAATCCGATAGCTCGTGCTGAAACCCCAACTAGCGTAGTTGAGGGCAAATCCTTAGATGAGCATGCCTGTTATGTGCGACACCGTATATCTGAAAAAGGGAAACTTTTGTTAGATCAAATTCATCGTTTGCAATGCTATGCTTGGAATTTATGTTATATATATGATGTTACTTCTTGTTCTGAAAACCCTAAGAAACACCTTCCCTACCAATGTGAGTTTATTGATAATGGAATCTTATCTTCGTATGCTAAGGGTGTTTATAGTTACTATGATGTTCAACAAATTGAAGAATTTGTTGCTTTTAAGGGTGCTTATGAAATTGCTTCTTTGATTGAAACGTATGATGCTACTCTTTATAAATCTGAAAATTTTGCCATACTTAAATATTGCTATGATAATTATGCTTCTAATGCCTATGTTGAACCATATATTGATGACTACTCCGCTGTCCAAGAAGAGCCTAATATTTTGCAGGAGTCTATGGAAGAAGAAATTGATGAAACTGTGCGCTCATTGGATGAAAAAGATGAGGAGGAGAGTGAAGAACAAAAGGTGGATGAGCGGATTGATCACCCGTGCCCACCTTCTAATGAGAGTAACTCTTCAACTCATACATTGTTTAATTCCCCTTCATGCTTACCGAAGGATGATTGCTATGATCCCTTTGATTCTTTTGAAATATCCCTTTTTGATGATGCTTGCTATGCTTGTGGCCAAGATGCCAATATGAATTATGCTTATGGAGATGAACTTGCTATAGTTCCTTATGTTGAACATGAAATTGTTGCTATTGCACCCACGCATGATAGTCCTATTACATTTTTGAATTCTCCCGAATACACTATATCGGAGAAGTTTGCGCTTATTAAGGATTATATTGATGGGTTGCGTTTTACTACCACACATGATGATTTTGATAGATATAATATGCATGTGCTTGCTGCTCCTACTTGCAATTATTATGAGAGAGGAACTATATCTCCGCCTCTTTATGTTTCCAATATGATAGAATTGCAAGAAACTGTTTATACTATGCATTGGCCTTTACTATGTGTGCATGAATTGTTTTTTTATGACGTGCCAATGCATAGGAAGAGAGTTAGACTTCGTCATTACATGATATATTTTTCTTTGTGCTCACTACTAAATTACAAATAACTGTTAATCAAAATTGGCTTTGATATACTTTGGGATCCGGGTGGATCCATTACTTGAGCACAATATGCCTAGCTTAATGGCTTTAAAGAAAGCGCTGCCAGGGAGACAACCCGGAAGTTTTAGAGATTCATTTATTTCTGTTGAGTGCTTTTATATAGCTTAAAAACAAAAAAAATAAAGAGGGGAACCCAAAACGTTTTCAAAAAGAAAAGCGAAAGTGAGAAAGACAAGCATTGTTGAAGTGGGAGAGCTCCTTAAAATTTGTTCATGCTCACGGCAACTTTGTGAATCTTGATTACAGAATTTTTTCAACAAAAATAATTATCCCCTTGTACAATTATATTTTATTATAAAAATAATGTGCCAAGGTTTTCCTTTAGGATGTTTACAATGCTTGTTGGTTTGTACGGTGCAGGACAGAAACTTTGGCTGTAGTGCGCGATTTTTAGTTTTTTACTGGAACATCAAATGGTTCTGATTATTTTTGCGCTCTCTTTATATACAAATTTTTTATTTTTCCTAATTTTGGCAGAAATTTTCAAGTATCATAAGTATGGTGAATGTTCAGATTATTACAGACCGTTCTGTTTTAGACAGATTCTGTTTTTGAGGCATAGTTTGCTTGTTTTGATGAAACTAACAATTTATATGAGTGGATTAAGCCATGAAAAAGCTATATTAGAGTAGACACGATGCCAATACAAAATATGAATTGGTTTGCAACAGTACTTAAAGTAGTGATTTGCTTTATTATACTAACGGATTTTACCGAATTTTATGTTGAAGTTTTGTGTGGATGAAGTGTTTGATGATCGAGAAGGTCTCGATATGAGAAGAAGGAAGAGAGGCAAGAGCTCAAGCCTGGGGATGCCCGAGGCACCCCAAGTAAGTATTCAAGGAGACTCAAGCATCTAAGCTTGGGGATGCCCCGGAAGGCATCCCCTCTTTCTTCAACAAGTATCGATATGTTTTTGGATTCGTTTCGTTCATGCGATATGTGCAAATCTTGGAGCGTCTTTTGAATTTAGTTTTCATTTTTCTTTTATGCACCATGCTGGTATGAGATAGTCCTTGGTTGATTTATAGAATGCTCTTTGCACTTCACTTATATCTTTTGAGTATGGCTTTATAGAATGCTTCATGTGCTTCACTTATATCATTTGAAGTTTGGATTGCCTGTTTCTCTTCACTTAGACAACCGCCATTTGTAGAATGCTCTTTTTCTTCACTTATATTTGTTAAAGAGTGGGCATATCTTTTTTAGAAAGAATTAAACTCTCTTGCTTCACTTATATCTATTTAGGGAGATGATAGGAACTGGTCATTCACATGGTTAGTAATAAAATCCTACATAAAACTTGTAGATCGCTGAATATAATATGTTTGATTCCTTGCAATAGTTTCGCGATATAAAGATGGTGATATTAGAGTCATGCTAGTGCTATATCCATGGCTTGCGCTCATGTATTGCGTGAGGGTTGAAAAGGCTGAAGCGCGTTAAAAAGTATGAACCAATTGCTCGGCTTGTCATCGGGGTTGTGCATGATTTGAATGCTTTGTGTGGTGAAGATGGAGCATAGCCAGACTATATAATTTTGTAGGGATGAGCTTTCTTTGGCTATGTTATTTCGATAAGACATAATTGCTTGGTTGGTATGCTTGAAGTATTATTGTTTTTATGTCAAATGATAGACTATTGCTTTGAATCACTCGTGTCTTAATATTCATGCCATGATTAGACATATGATCAAGATTATGCTAGGTAGCATTTCACATCCAAAATTATCTTTTTTATCATTTACCTACTCGAGGATGAGTAGGAATTAAGCTTGGGGATGCTGATACGTCTCCGTCGTATCTAATTTTTGATTGTTCCATGCCAATATTATTCAACTTTCATATACTTTTGGCAACTTTTTATATTATTTCTGGGACTAACATATTGATCCAGTGCCAGTTCCTGTTTGTTGCATGTTTTATGTTTCGCAGAAACCCCATATCAAAAGGAATCCAAACGGGATAAAAACGGACGGAGAATATTTTTGGAATATTTGGAGAATTCCGGAAGAAAAATCCACGCGAGACGGTGCCCAAGGTGGCCACGAGGCAGGGGGGCGCGCCTGCCTCCTGGGCGCGCCCCTGACCCTCGTGGGCCACCCGTAAGGCGGTTGATGCCCTTCTTCGGCCGCAAGAAAGCTAATTTTTGGTAAAAAATAACGGCGAAGGTTTCAGTCCAATCGGAGTTACGGATCTCCATATATATATCTGAAAGCGGTGAAAGGGCAGACTGCAACACGTAAACAAAGAGAGACAGAGAGACAGATCCAATCTCGGAGGGGCTCTCGCCCCTCCCATGCCATGGAGGCCATGGACCAGAGGGGAAACCCTTCTCCCATCTAGGGAGGAGGTCAAGGAAGAAGAGGAAGAAGGGGGCCCCTCTCCCCCTCTCCTCCGGTGGCGCCGGAACGCTGCTGTGGCCGCCGTCATCATCACCGCGATCTTCACCAACACCTTCATCATCTTCACCAACATCTCCATCACCTTCCCCCCTCTATCTACAGTGGTCCACTCTCCCGCAACCTGCTGTACCCTCTACTTGAACATGGTGCTTTATGCTTCATGTTATTATCCAGTGATGTGTTGCCATCCTATGATGTCTGAGTAGATTTTCGTTGTCCTATCGGTGGTTGATGAAATGCTATGGTTGATAATTTGCTTGTGGTTATGTTGCTGTCCTTTGGTGCCCATCATATGAGCGCGCGCGTGGATCACACCATAGGGTTAGTTGTATGTTGATAGGACTATGTATTGGAGGGCAAGGGTGACCGAAGCTTCAGCCTAGCATAGAAATTGATGCATACGGGATTGAAGGGGGACCAATATATCTTAATACTATGGTTGGGTTTTACCTTAATGAACGTTAGAAGTTGCGGATGCTTGCTAATAGTTCCAATCATAAGTGCATAGAATTCCAAGTCAGGGATGACATGCTAGCAGTGGCCTCTCTCACATAAAACTTGCTATCGGTCTAGTTGAAAGTGCGTTATATCGACTAGAGGGGGGGGGTGAATAGGCGATTTTTATGAATTCTTCACCGAGGAATTTGCCGGTGAGGAAATTCCTTAGCGAAGAACTACTTGCAGCGGAATAAGTACTCAGAAGTACGCATAACAGAATACAGGCATGGTCATCATGATGAAATGAAGACAATAACAGAGTACAGAAAGCGTAATCACAGGATAACACAAGATGAAGACAAACAGACTGAAGAATTTAAACTGAGGAAATTGAGAAAGTCTTCAATCAAAGTCTTCAAACACAGATATGAACAAACACTCAACACAGTAATGAGGAAATGAAAGAGTTGAGGTAATAGAACCAGTAAGCTTGGTGAAGATAATGATTTGGTAGACCAGTTCCAACTGTCTCGGCTTATACGTCTGGTTGGAGTGGCTGAGTATTTAAACTCGAGGACACGCAGTCCCGGACACCAGCCGAAAGCACGCAGCTCGGGACACCAAGTCCTCACCGTATTCTCCTTGAACTAAGGTCACACAGATCTCGGCCCAATCACTCGTGGTAAGTCTTGAGCAACTTCCAAACCTTCACAGACTCGGTCACTCGGCGATCCACAATTCCTCTTGGATGCTCTAGACCATGACGCCTAACCGTCTGGAAGAAGCACAGTCTTCAAAGGTAACAAGCGTCGGATCCACGCAGGATCAATCTCTTCAGTGATGCTCAATCACTTTGGGTTTGTAGGTGCTTGGGTTTGGGTTTTCCTCACTCGATGATTTTCGCTCAAAGTCCTCAGAGGATGGGATGCTCTCAAATGACAAGTGTCAGTTTCTCTCGGAGCAGCCAACCAACTAGTGGTTGTAGGGGTGGCTATTTATAGCCTAGGGAGCAGCCCGACATGATAAGACAGAAATGCCCTTCAATGATATGACGGTTAGGTGGATAAGATATTTTGGGACAACTGGCGCGCAGCACAACAACGGTCGGAAATTTTACTCTCAAATTCCCCAGGGCTATCATGTTCCTCACTGTGTAGGCAATCCGCACTGGCGAATTCCTAACTCCTCAGTCAGATCAAATTTCTTAGCGACCAGAAGAACTTCGTCTCTGTCACTAAAGAAATTGACTGAACTGTATGAGATTTCCAAAGGCTTCACTTGAAGGGATTGGTAGGTGTAGGATTTTGAGTTGAGCATCACATGGAAAATTTTCCTTAGTATTTCCTCGACCCCCTTTAACAAGAGACGGTGTTTCCTATGACTCAAGAAAGAGAAAAACGAAACTACGAAAAGAAAAGTCTTCACGCTTCATGTTCCTCAAATGAATACCAAGTCTTCAAGGTCACACCAATTTCTTCACTTTCAAAGTCTTCAGAATACCAAAGTCTTCAATCGAAGAACTTCATTTTTATGGGTCGACTTTCTCTGTAAATATCAAACTCCTCATAGACTTATAGACCTGTGTACACTCATAAACACATTAGACCCTTAACCTATAAGTCTTCAATACACCAAAATCACTAAGGGGCACTAGATGCACTTACAATCTCTCCCTTTTTGGTGATTGATGACAATATAGGTTAAGTTTTCAACTGGGATAAACATATGAAGTGTAAATACTGATATTGAGGAATTTGATTGCAAGATATAGAAGAACTCCCCCTGAAGATGTGCATAGTGAGGATTTTGCTTTTGAGGCAATGCACATTTGAAGAGTTGAATTATGGAGATCTCCCCCTATATCTTGTAATTCATACACGCATTTGACATATAATATGAAGAATTTGAAATGCATGATGAAATATGGTGACTGATGTAATTCAGCATGCGTGTATTAACATATAATGAGGAATAAGCATGCAGAGGAACACATCAAAAGTATCAGAGCACCATCGGGTTTAAGATTACAACTCGATCCAATAAAAGTTTCAGAAGAGCGAGAGTTGTAACTTAGCAAAAAAAACGCCCATAACGCCCATATAATAGACCCGCTTCAAGACTAACTCAAATTTCTCCCCCTTTGTCATCGAATGACCAAAAGGGTCGAAACTGAGGACTAACGCCCCTGAAGAATATCAAGTTGCGGAGGCGCCCGGTGTTGTCGGGTCGGTTGTCGTAGTAGGGCTCCGCCGCAGTTGTCGCCCAAGTCTTCATTTTCATCGGTGTCGCGTGATGAAGAACAGAGCTAGCCACCAAGGAAGGAACCTTGACCTTCTTGTATTTCTTCGGTGGAGGTGCAGACTGTCAAATTCTTCCTTCATACCCATTTTCTTCAGATCTTCTTCGCTGTAGACATGAGATAGAACAGCCCAGGTACGGTTGAAGGTTTCATGGAGGTAGTATTGGTTTTTCTTCACTGCATTGTGTGTTGAGGTCATGTTGTGAAGAACTGAACCAAACGGACGCTTGACCCTTTTATGATTGCGATCAACTTTCTGATGAAGACTGAGGAGTAACTCACGATCACCATCACCACAGGTGCGTGGCTTGAGGATTTTGCTTAGCAGAGTTGTTGGCGGCAGAGTCTTGTGTGTCTGAGTCATCATTTGTGGAGTAGGATGCAGCCTTGCGGAATTGACCATCCAATGGACGAATGCCTTCATCTATCACAGCAGTTGCCTTGCCTTTGTCATCAGCTGAGGAAAATGTCCGTTTGAGGACTTCAATTGGAGGCAAGTAGCTGAAGTGGTTCAGAGTATCAGCCTTGTAATTGAGTGAAGACCTTGTCCTGATGAACCTCATAATCCATGGTGCATAAGGCTTCAGCTCAAATGGTGACATAGCTATATTAGCCAGAGTCCTCATGAAGAAATCATGGAAGTTGACGGGAACGCCATGAATGATATTGAAAAGCATATTCTTCATGATGCCAACGACTTCTTCATCATTGGAGTCATGGCCTTTGATAGGACTCATTGTCTTCGTCAGAATGCGGTAGACAGTCCGAGGCACATACAGTAATTCCTTGACGAGGAATTTGGTTCGAGGGACCTGCCCTGGCTTCAAATGCTTCATCGACACTTGCATGTAATGATTTGTAAGCTCAGGTTCATTGTAGACGCAACGAGCACCTTTAAGGGGAGGACTGAGTGGGAGGGCACGACAAGGTTGTCAAAATCATGATCCTGAATCGGATCGGAGGTGTTCTCGTAGGATCGCAAATCGTAGAATCGGCATAGAATCTAAGATCCTACTTGATTCTACCAAAAAGTACGTTTTCGTAATTTCCCATTTATTTAAAAGGTTGGATGAGTGTATATGTTACAGTTTACAACCTATTTTGAATAATTAATGCATATCCTTGTACATGAACATGTTTTCAATATAAAATTAACAAAACAAGCCATGAAAAATAAATATCAAAATATTCTGAACCTCAAATTAAAAGTGGCATCTTGACATGTCCAAAAGCAAACAAAGGGCATCCAATCCAAATTTTCGACAAGCACAAAGGTTTTAACCAACTAGAAATAGAAGCCAACTTAATCAAGACAAGTCGCCTAAGTTGATATCATCGTCCTCATTCATAGGTGGTATTGTACCACTAGAACTCCCAACACAAGAGGGAGGAAGGTCCTGAATTGTTGCCATCAAGAACATTTTGCTTGTCAGTATTGTTGTTTTCACCATCAAGATCATCATAAGTAGGTGCATCAAGATCTTGATCCACCCCGAGATCACCATCACCTATGAAAAATCCAAAATAATAGTCAAGAATTATGTAAAAGGAACATGGAAGAATAATAAACTTGCTTCATCAAAAGAACTTTTCAGACGTGTTTCAGCCAGTGTTGACAATATTTTCTACATCATTTTCAATGTCACTTTCATTTTCTTTGTCCATAGCAGCTTTGTTATGAGCAATCCTCTCAAGAGAACGGATCCATTCCTTTTGTGGAGGAAGGACAGGCTCTTCTTTTTCGATTATCCATTCATCATCGAAGAGACATCATCAATATCATATTCCACAACCTGTCTTTGCCTTTCTCGTTGTTCCGCTCATCAGTTTGGAATTGTACATGAAAAAAACTAAATCATTCATCCTATCTTGGTGCAGACGATTTCTTTTCTTTGAGTGAACCTACACAAGGTTGAGAAGTTAGCATTAGTATATGTTTCGTATAATATCGCCTAGACTAGAGAGTGCATGACATTGATTCTTACTTGCTCAAATTTACTCAAGTTCCGCTCACAACTTTGACGAACTACAAGTTAAGATCAAGACTGATTGCAAACCTCTGCAACTCAGGCAATCATCTCCATACTGAATCCCACCAATCACCGGCTTTTCTTTGTTCGTGTCATAATAGCCGATTGCATTACAAATAGGCCCTCGGCACTCCTAAATGAATCAATCTGCAGATATATCTTGACTCTTTCATCTAAATCTGGAACCATCTTTTCAAGACAAGTGTACAAGCCACGTTTTACTTCAGCCGGCTTGAAATTATCACTATAGTGGTATTGTGGATTCAAATAATATGCAGCAGCATGCAAAGGCCTATGAAGTTGTGTACGCCATCTCTCATCAATTATATTAAATATTGGATTGTAGCTGATCAAGAAAATTGAAATGGTCAAACTTAACTACAATAAGATTAAGATAGCATATCTATAAGCTGCAATTAAGAATTACTAAGTTAGTACAGTAACATACCTTTTCTTCACATTGTTAAAATTTTGCTTTATTTTATCTTTTGCACAATCCATCTCATCATAGATGAACGACATTGCTGGCTTCTCATCTGAATCCACCAATCGAAGAACTTTTATAATTGGGAGTGCAGCCTTTAGACATGTGGCAACATTAGGCCAAAACCCACGGCTATCCAAAACAATTCCTTGAACGACCTTCCCTTCTGCAGAATTAAATCTACTACCCTCCACTTTGTTGAAGTGAACATATTGATTAATGCGCCCTTGTGCTCATGCAGACAACCCAAAGTCAAATAGGCAAGAGAAAATCTTGTCACCGCTGGCCTAACTAAATCCTTCCCTCCAGTTGAACTCTCTCAACCAAGAAAGAACCATTGTTCTAGAATAAATATACGTGGTGATTTTTCTGCCCTTTGTAATGGTTGTCTGATGCATCTTAATTTTCTTTTCAAAATCCTCAAGAATTAAATCAATACAATGAGCTGCACATGGAGTCCAAAATAATTTTTTCCTCTTTTCCATCTCACCAGCTGCTTTATAGTTAGTGACATTGTCCGTTACAATTTGAACAACATTATCTTCTCCTACTTGCTCAACAATATCATCTAACATTTCAAACACTTTGTCCGCTGTCTTGGAAATGTCAGAAGTATCGACTGAGCCGAGAAAGACAATACCTTTGGGGCTATTCACTAAAAAGTTGCAGATGGACCTTTTCTTTTTATCTGTCCATCCATCAGACATAATTGTACATCCTGTTTTTTTCCACTCTTCTTTGTATTCAGAGAGCAAATTCATTGTTCTCTTAACTTCCAGCTTGAGAAATTTTACCCTCACTTCATGATATGATGGAGGTTTAAAACCTTTACCAAAGTTTCCAATCATTTCAATCATCTTTATAAATTCTGGGTCCTTGACAACATTAAATGAGATAGAATTGGTATAGAAGACCCGACATATTTGAGCACAAACCTCTTCTCTCTCTTCTTTCTTGTAAAACTGATTCACCGTTGTTTGGGCTCTGCGCTTGTTAGAGAAATGATTTGTCACAGCCTCATCTTCATTGTTATCAGCAGGAGTATTCTCCTTCGAACATGCACCCGTCTCCTCCATTTCTGTGTTAAACTTCCTCTTATTTGCATCATTCTTCTCTGCTTGGACCCCCAGAAGTTTGAGAAACTTTTTTCGAACATCATCGGGAACTTCTTCACAAGGCTCGACATTAAAACTTGTCCCGGCCAAGTGATGCTTCATCTGTAGACACCTCCACCTTTAACTAGAAGGCAATATTTGCATCTTGTTGTCCTCTTCTCAAAGATCAACTTCTTCTCCATGTTCCCAGCCAGGGTCAGTCCAATTCCCACGAGCATTCCTCCTCTTAGGCTTACTACTTTCGGTTGGGACAGCAGTTGACATTTTTCCTTGTACAAGTAAAAGATTTACAAGAGTTAGATAACAAGCTAGCTTATTTAATCTTCTACGTAGTTCATCAATTAGTAAATACGCATTAGTAGGTAGTAGCTAACCTGTGCAAGTGTGCCACGAATCAAGGATGTTCCTCAATCTTTGATGGCTGCTGTTTCACTAGTCGTCAATAGTGATTAAGACGAGTAAGAGGACGAGCTACCTATCTAATCTAATTATTTAATCTTGAACATGCTTCATCAAGATGTACGCACGCATATACCAAGTAGTAGTAGTAGTAGCTAACCCGCAACGAATGAAAGATGTTACTCGATCTTTGATGGTTGCCGCTTCACTCGTCGTCGATGGAGAGCCTGAAAGACGATCACACGTGGAACACCGGCAGCCAACACTGCCGAGGAAGCTGTGTTGCCGACGGGCCGTCAGCGGCCTGTAGCCCTAGAAGCCGCCAGAGAGAGAAAATGAGAACAGGAGAGGAATATGAGCAGACGGCCGCCACAGATCGGGAAGGAATTTAGGGTAAAATATTGAAGCTGGACCAGACTATCCACCGTTCAACATGGATAGACGGCCAAGATTGAAATAAAAGTTTTAGTCGCCAGATCTGTCTTGGCTCGCGATTCCACACGACCCCACGACTTGAAGCGCGATCCAAGAGCGACCCATCAGATACAATCTTTTAAACGACTTGGGTCGTATTGCCTTGTGTAGAATCTCAGAATCGTAAGATTCTGAGACTAAAATCTAGATTTTGACAACCTTGGGGCACGAAGCAATTCAGTTGCTGGTGCCTTGTAGTGAGTATTTTCTGACATCCAGTCCAGCACCCATGAGTTCACATCTTTAGAATCTTCGGTGATGTGCAGCGTCCCATAGAACTGAAGAATGAGTTCTTCATTCCAATCACATATATCAGGCAGAAGTTTAACAATCCAGCATCGTGAAGAACACTGAGGACTGGCTCGAAGCCCGACAAAGACTCCATGTCCACGTGAGGAATATGTGCATGATCGAAGACTTTGTCTTTGTTGAATAACACAGAGGAATAGAAATTGGCTTGACTAGCAGTCCAGAAATGCCTCTTCCTTATGCGAGCAGAGTCATATGGGTTGTAGTCAGTGAAGAATACATGCTCGCCGAAGAAATCTTCAGCCTTGAACTTTTTCTTGCTTGAGAATGGATCCTTTGGCTTTGGAAGTGGAGTGTCAGTGAGTTGCATCACGACCTCAGGAATCGCAATCTCAGGTTCTTCAGGCTAAGGAATTTCTGGTTCCTCTTCAGTGGCAGTCTGTGTGTACAAAGGATGAGCAGCAGCAGGTTCTTCAGCACTAGTGGCTGGAATTTCTTCATGCACATACGAGGTGGGGTGAGTTTCTTCAGAGCCCAGTTGAACGGTTGATGCAGGGGACTGCGGTATTTGTTGTAGTGGGGTGAAGAGTGGATAATTGGGGTTCTTACTTTCCCAAAAGTCATCATTCATCACTGGCGTAGTGCATCCAATATCCACGTCTTCATCTTCAATTTCTTCAAAGCCAGCCTCTTCAGCTATGAACTGAGGCATTGGCAAGGATACAACTGGTGTTGAAGGGATCGCATCCACTTCAATTTCTTCATCAATCTTCTCTGACGAAGCAGGATAATGATTTTCTTCATCAAATCCGTTAGGGATCACATATTCTTCACCAAAAAGAACAAGATCCTTTGATGGCATGGTTGAGATCGGAATATCATCAATGGGATTCTCAAACGAGCTAGTCATAGGCTTCATTTTCTTCGGAGTTGAAGAATCTGAAGCAGCTGATGCTTTCCTTTTCTTCATTGCAGCTCGCTCTGCAGCCTTGGTCTTCTTCACATCTGATGCAGATGGAAGGATAGGACTTGATGTAGGCACAGGAGGAGCTGAGGAATCTGGTTGATTTGCTTCAGGCACAACTGATGCAGTTGCCCTGACTTCTTCATTTTCTTCAGGCGCACCACTAGTGGATGCCCTGGCAGTTTCTTCAGCGGCTGGAATGGAGTCATCAGCCCTGGAACTAGCATTTTCTTCAGCAGTTTGAAAGTCATCAGCGGTGCTGGCATGTTGTTTAGTAGGCTGAGCAGAAGCATCAGCCTGAGGAACTTCTAGTTGCGTTGGAGCAGCAACATTTGTGAACTTCTCAGTCAGTTTAACAAACCTGACTTTGGCTCCTTGCCAATCAGCATAGTAGGCGTTGAAGTTGTCGCTGAGGGCTTTGATTTCAGACTGAATTTTGATGAGTTCATCAGTTGTCATGTTGACAACGTTTTTCCTCAGGAACTTCTCCTTCCTGAACCGAGCCTTCTTGATCTGCCTGGCCTTCTCAAATTTCCATTTTTCTTAAGTGATGAAATGGGTCAGCATGTGACTTTGTCCAGGAGTCAAATGGAAATCAGGCATAGGGGTGTCTGGATCCTTGTGCCAGAGATCAATGTAATCGAGGATCACCTTAGGATCCAAAAGCAGTGGCACAGGTGTGCCTTTGGCTCTAGCGGCCCTTTCTTGTCTGTCTCTGATGATTTCTGCAAGTTCATCATCATCAGCTTCATCGTCAGATGGCACTTGGAAGGCAACCTGTTTCTTCTTCGGACTTGGCCGAGGACCTCGGCCCAAAGAAGCTTGCCTTTTGTCTTCAGCAGAGTGGGGCCTGATGAAGAATTTGGTGCAGCTGAGGAACTCGCTGAGACACTAGAGGCAATAGAGATGCATGTAGTCCTTTGGCACGTGGCCAGATGCACAGGTGCTGAGGACTTTGCTGGAGCAGCTGAGGACTTTGGAGGAGGAGCTGAGGATTTTGGAGGAGCATGAGCAGCATGAGGAACTGGCCGTGAGGGCTTTGAAGATTCTGGCCGAGAGGGCATTGCTGAGGAACTTGGCCGTGAGGGCACAGTTGGTGAAGCACTTGGCTTGTGCGCGGGCTTCTTTGCCATTGATTTCCTAGGCTTGACAGAGGCCTTAGTGGCAGCAGCAGAGTCTTCATTGAATTTCCTCACAGCTTCTTTGGCTTGTCTTGCCAACTTGGCTTGGCGCTTGGCCCATTCTTCAGAGAATCCTCACCATGCTTGATCTTTGGTGGGGTCACTTCTTGGCCGTGCCAATGGAGCTCTTGGGCATGGAGGATTAAGTGCGAATTTCTTCATATACTTTGGAGTTACATACCTGTACTCCCTCCATTCTCTTGCCCATCTCCTTTCAATCCTCTGCATGCGCACCTTGCGCTGATTCTTGTTCTCCTTTCCGAACTTGGCCACATCAGGTGTGCAATAGTCAGCATAGATGTCCTCAGGGATTTCAAAAGCAGTCATGACCTCAGGCCTCTTTCCTCCTTTCTGTGGCTTCTTATCGTCGCCATATTCTTGATTGAGGAATTTGAACAATCGAATTCTCTGAAGAAGTATGCAACTTTTCTTCGAGGAACGCTGCAAATGAGTTAAGTTGATGAGAACCTAGTGATTCAGCAGCGCACATGAGTACCTGTGAACAGAGTATAGTTGCGAGGAATATGGAGAGGTCATATGTGTTCTCAGAAGGTTTTTTTAAAAAGAACAAGTTTGAGGAATTTGACCAGATGAGTCTTGAAGAATTTCACTAAGCGTTCTTTGTCTTAGGTTCCGGAGTTGTATAGATCAAAGATCCACACAATTGAGGAATCTTGAAGAAAAATGATGCTTAGAAAATTGAATCAAGAACAGATGACTAGTGAGGTGTTTTGTGTGTGAGGATTTGAAGAATAAAACACCTTTGAAGATTTTGTAGAGAAAATATGAATCAAAGAGGGCAGTAAAGGTAACTTTTAATTACCCTAGATGAAGAACACGACGAATAGTGAGGAGCAGATGTGAAGTTCGTCAGTTCAGATCTTCCACGCCCTAACTCGGCGGAGGAAGACATCTACGACGGCGGTGGAGTGAAGATTTCCGCGGCTGGCGCGAGTACGACGGCGACGAGGTCGAGGCAGTGAAGCTCTTCCTCACCGGCGACGATGGAGTAGCGGCGGCGCTAGGGTTTGAGAAGCTCGAGCGGGAGAGAGCGGTCGAGCGGAGTAAAGGAAGTGAGGAAGGGGAGAGGGGGTATTTATAGTCGCAGTGAAAAACTGTTCGCCCGAAGATTTAGGACGAACGTGCCCCTGACCCTTCTCATTCGCTTGACATGTGTCACCCACGTACTGAGAAGTGGAGATCGTGTTAGATCGTGGGTGAATAGATAAGTCTATCGTGGGAAGCGGAACGGTTTGAGCGGCAAAGCTGAAATTTTGGATAAGATTAGTTTTAAAGTTCCGTTCACAATTTCTTCAGCTGACAAGGACACAGTGAGGATTTTGAACGAGTTTCAAATAGAACGCACATGAAGAATTTGTGAATAGATTGGGTTGAGTATAGCATAGAGGGGAAGGGTCCAATCACATTCGCTAGCGTAAAATGCAACTTGAAGAAATAGCCATAAGTGAATGTTGTAGAGGACATAAACCCATATATAGCCGATGAAGAAAAACGACAGAAACAGTGAAGATTTTGCAAAGTTGAAGAATTTGAAAAACTGAAGAATTTCAAAAACTGAGGAAAAACTCAAATTGAAGATTTTCAACTTTGGTGGTGGCGTGACCCACCGTATAAGAATGATGATTTCAGACACCGCGTACAATTGTCGTAGGGTTCGAGAATCAAATTCTTCATTAATTTCTTCACACTTAGAGTGTTGTTCTTCATTGATTGAAGAAAAACGTTTCTTCATGTGTTGCACATCTAAGTCATCAATTTTGCATAAGTGTTAGGATGAGTGTCCTTTTCAAAGAACATTCGAAGATTCTAACATATTTAGCTCACGCCGCAACTTGCTAAATCTCTTCTCATCCAAGGGCTTTGTGAAGATATCGTCCAGTTGTTCTTCAGTCTTCACATGCTCGATGGATATGTCGCCCTTCAACACATGATCACGAAGAAAATGATGACGTATCTGAACATGCTTTGTCTTTGAGTGCTGAACTGGGTTGTGAGCAATCTTGATGGCACTCTCATTGTCACAGTAGAGAGGCACATTCTTCATGTTGATGCCGTAGTCCTTGAGAGTTTGCTTCATCCACAACAATTGAGCACAACAAGAACCAGCAGCAATGTACTCAGCTTCCGCAGTAGACAGTGATACGCAGTTCTGTTTCTTCGAGGACCAACAGACCAAAGATCGTCCGAGGAAATGACAAGTACCAGATGTTGACTTGCGGTCCACACGATCACCAAAGATAGTCGAGTCGTAATATCCAATGAGATCAAAAGCAGAGCCCTTGGGGTACCATAATCCTAGTGTTGGTGTGTGAGCTAGATATCTAAGAATATGCTTCACAACCTTATGGTGTCATTCCTTCGGTGTAGCTTGAAATCGGGCACACATGCAAACACTAAGCATTATATCTGGCCTAGATGCACATAAGTACAATAAAGAACCAATCATGGAGCGGTATACCTTGTGATCGAAGTCAATACCATTTTCATCAAGGTGCATAGATGGCCATTTGTGGGCATAGGAATTTTGACGCCTTTGCAATCTTGCATGCCGAATTTCCTCGTAACATCCTTGAGGTATTTCTCCCGAGATATGAATATGCCATTGCTGTTGATTTAATTTGAAGACCTAAGAAGAATTTCAACTCTCCCATCATAGACATTTGATATTCTTCACTCATCATATAGGCAAATTCATCACTATAATGTTGGTCAGTACAGCCAAAGATAATATCATCAACGTATATTTGGCACACAAATAGTTCACCATCATAAGATTTAGTAAAGAGAGTAGGGTCGAGTGAACCGGGTGTGAAGCCTTCATGAGGAATTCCTTCAAAGTATCATACCACGCCCGAGGGGCCTGCTTGAGGCCATAGAGGGCCTTGTTGAGTCTGAAGACTTTGTCAGGATTCTTTGGATCTTCAAAACCTGTGTGTAGCCTTGAGCTACAAGTCGTGCCTTATTCCTCACCACAAGGCCATTTTCATCTTGTTTGGGGCGGTAGATCCACTTTGTGCCAATGATATTATGCTTGCGAGGATCTGGACGTTTGACCAGTTCCCAGACATTGTTGAGCTCGAACTGATGTAATTCTTCTTGCATGGCCTGAATCCACTCAGGCTCTAGAAACGCTTCATCTACCTTAGTGGGCTCTGTGGCGTAGACAAAAGCATAGTGCCCACAAAAGTTAGATAAATGTGAAGCTTTTGAGCGTGTGAGAGGACCTGGTGCTTCAATGTCATCGATGATCTTTTCAACTTGCACTTCTTTTGCAACGCGAGGATGAGTTGGTTGTCATCGAGGAATTTGATCAGCATTTTCTTCAGCACCATTTTCTTCAAAGATTTTCTTCAGTGCATCAGCTCGACGTTCTTCACGTTCGGAATGAATTCTTCCGCAGATTCTTCAAGAGGAATGACATCCTCGACGCCTTGAACTTGATAGAATCCTCAGTGCTGGTTCATCTATCACGAAGGTAGGTGCTCTCTTTGCGAGCCATTAGTTTCATCGAATCAAGACATCTACAGTTTCAACAATCTTGTGAAGAACATTGTTGAAGACTCTGTAGGTGTGCGAGTCCTTTCCGTAACCAAGCATAAAACCTTCATGTGCTTCCGGTGCAAATTTAGCATTGTGATGAGGATCTCTAATCCAATATTTAGCACCGAAGACTTTGAAATAACTCACATTCGGTTTCTTGTCAGTGAGGAGTTCATAGGCAGTCTTCTTGAAGAATTTGTGAAGATATACTCTGTTGATGATGTGGCACGCAGTGTAAATTGCCTCAATCCAGAAGTGACGAGGCGTCTTGTACTCATCAAGCATAGTGCGAGCCATCTCAACAAGAGTTCTGTTCTTGCGCTCCACGACTCCATTTTGCTGAGGAGTATAAGGAGCAGATAACTCATGAGTAATACCAAGTTCATCAAGATAGTCATCAAGACCAGAATTCTTTAACTCAGTTCCATTATCACTCCTGATGTGCTTGATCTTCACACCAAAGTTGGTTGAAGCCCTCGAGGAAAATCATTTGAAGACTTCCTGCACTTCATGTTTGTAAGTAACAATGTGTACCCATGTGTAACGAGAGTAATCATCAACAATAACAAAGCCATATAGAGATGCATCATTAGTGACTGGCCGAGTAATGATTAGGACCAAAGAGGTCCATGTGAAGCAATTCGAATGGTCGAAAGTAGTGGTCATGATAGTCTTCGCTGGATGCTTGGCCTTGGTCATTTTTCCAGCTTCACAGGCTCCACAAAAGTGATCCTTGAGGAATTTGACATTCTCAATGCCAATGACATGCTTCTTCTTCGCAAGCGTGTGCAAATTCCTCATGCCTGCGTGACCAAGTTGTCGATGCCATAGCCAGCCTTCTGAAGCTTTTGCAAGTAGGCACACGGCTGGTTGCGGTCCTGTAGAGAAATCAACAATATACAAGTCTCCTCTCCTAAAGCCTTCGAAGACTTTGGAATGGTCAGCTTCCATAATCACAACACAATGATACTTGCCAAAGACAACAACCATATCAAGATCACAAAGCATTGAGACTGACATGAGGTTGTATCCTAAGGACTCAACAAGCATGACTTTGTCCATGTGTATGTCCTTAGAGATCGCAACCTTACCTAGCCCCAATACCTGACTTTTGGCTTTGTCAGCAAAGATGATATGCTTCAGATGTGATGGTGATAAGGGAGCATCCATCAATATATTCTTGTCACCAAATATGTGATTTGTACATCCACTATCGAGGACCCACTCAGAGGCTTTGGGAAGATCATCCTGCAGATGAATTAGTGCAACTTACAATCTCATATACTTCACCAGTGAAGAATATGATATCAAATTCATCGGATGAATTTCATCAAGCAGTAAAACAAATATAGCTGTAGGAGGATGTGTGAAATGAAAGTTCATTTCTTCATGATTAGCCTGCGTACTTTCAGGCAATTTTGTCAGGCCCCCAGCAAATTCTTCAGACGTTAAAGTACGTCTGGAGACCTGACCCTGCAGAAGAGATTAGTTCTTTTTCTTCACCACCCACATCTGAAGGGGTGGCAAAGAGTTCATCACTCTACGAGCTCCATATGAGAATGGTGGCATAGAAGCCAATCCAGTTTGTTTCACATAAGAGGGGTTAGGGTAAGCATATGAATAAGCAGAGAAATTCTTGGAGGACTTATGAACATAATGGTTTGAAGAATAATGCATATATTCATAGCCCTTAGCACTACCCTGCGAAACAGAGTTGTTAGCACGATGATAATCATGTGAGGACTTTGATCCTTTTGAGGAATTTGACCCACGTGAGGAATTTGGTCCGTATGAGGACTTGGATCCATATGAAGAGTTTGATCTGGGGTTCCTATTCTTCACAGGTGCTGTCATGAGAACATTCACCTGAAGATTTTCAAGGTACCTTTTGGGAACCCAAATTTTATTCATAGGGGAACCATTCCTGCAGTTAGTGCCAACATATCTAGCAAATACTTCACCCTTATGATTTTTGAACAGTTTATAGTTGGAGTCAAATGACTCATCAGAAGAAAGAGGAGATTCACATGTAAAGCCAGATAAATTGGATGGATCAACTGGAGGTCCCTTTGCAGCAACCCATGAGGTTTTGGGGTATTGCTCAGGCTTCCAATATGTTCCATCAGCATTGAGTTTCCTCTCAAAGGCAATACCCTCTTTCCTAGGGTTCATGTTGAGGATCTGCTTTTTAAGCACATCACAAAGAGTCTGATGCCCTTTGAGGCTTTTGTACATGCCTTTCATGTACAATTCCTTTAACCCTGCATAGTCAGTGATACTAGCAATGTCCTCAGATGAGGAATTAGTGATAGCAGAGGCAGGTGAAGAATTTGTAACAATTGAAGCATTTGAACATTCAGGTGAAGAATTAGCAGATTCACGTTCAATGCACTTTTAAGCATGGAGGAACAAATTCTTCACGAGAAGCGCTGATTTGTTGAGCAAGTAATGAATCGCCTCCTTCGAAGATCTTCATAACTCACTCTTAGCTTCTCAAGATCTTGCTTTCTTTGAAGAAATTCATAAGAAAGCTTCTCATGACCGCATAAGAGAGTGTTATGATGACCTTGAAGGCTGTCAAACCTAGATCAAGTCTCAAGGTTTTCGATCAGGCTTTAGTGTGATCCATTTCTTCACCCAACATATCATCACTTTTGTCTAGCATGTTTTGAACCTTTTCAAAATCCCTTTGTTGTTTCATAGCAATCTTAGCAAGTTTAGAATAGCTGGGCTTGAGGTTTTCATCAGATTCATCCTCACTTGATTCAGAGGAGGTATATTTGAGTACCTTAGCACCCTTTGCCATGAAGCAATAGGTGGGAGCGTAGTCATCATTGCCTTCATCAGCCTTGTTGGTGAAGCATTTTTCTTCAGAGTTGAAGATGGACTTGCTGACGAATGCAGTAGCGAGATCTAGGCTCGCCACATCGGACTCTTACTCCTCAGATGGCTCCTCTTCCTCATGTTCCTCAGATTCAGCCTCAGAGTCCATTTCTTTGCCAATGAATGCCCGAGCCTTCTTGGATCTGCTCTTCTTGTGCGATGAAGACTTCGAGGATTTTGATGATGAAGATTTTGACGATTTCTTCTTCTTCTTAGCGTCATCAGAACTGTAATCCTTGTATTTATTCTTCTTTAACTCCTTTTCCCACTGAGGACAATCTTGAATATAGTGACCAGGTTTCTTGCATTTGTGGCATAGCCTTCTCTTATAGTCACGGATGAGGAATCACCGCTCCTTGAGGATTTTCCAAAGCGACCACGCCTTGAGAACTTCTCGAACTTCTTCACGAGCGGTGCTAGCTCCTGGCTCAATTCTTCAGGATCACCAAGGCTGCTACCGTAATCTTCACATTCAGATTCGAGACCTTTGCCTTGGCCTTCAGGGCACGTGATTTGCCATAGCTCGAACCATAGAGATCTCTCTTTTCAGCAAGCTAGAACTCATGAGTATTTAGCCTCTCGAGGATATCAGCGGGATCAGATGACTTGTAATCAGCACGTTCTTGTATCATCAGTGCCAGAGTATCAAATGAGGAATCAAGCGATCTCAACAATTTATTCACCACCTCATGGTCGGTGATGTCAGTGGCACGAAGCGCTTGAAGCTTATTTGAGATGTCAGTGAGGCGATCGAAGGTTTGTTGAATAATTTCATTGTCGAGTCTTTTGAAGAGGTTGAAGAGATTGCGAAGAACATCAACTCGAGAGTCACGCTGAGTTGAGACTCCTTCATTTACTTTGGACAGCCCAGATAAGCTTAGCAGTTTCCAAAGCACTCACTCTTCCATACTGTCCTTTGCTCAGATGGCCACATATGATATTCTTCGCTTGAGAATTGAGTTGCTTGAATCTCTTCACATCGGTAGCGTTCGGTGAGGGTGAGACAGTGGGAACACCATTTTCCACAACATACCAGAGATTGTTGTCAATTGCCTCAAGATGCATTCGCATCTTGTTCTTCCAGTAGGGGTAGTCCGTTCCATCAAAGGTAGGACACCTAGCCGAGACCTTGATCATACCTGCAGTCGACATAACTAAAACTCTAGGCGCTTAAACTAAAATCACACGTAACAAGGGAGTACCTTGCTCGATACCAATTGAAAGTGCGTTATATCAACTAGAGGGGGGTGAATAGGCGATTTTTATGAATTCTTCACTGAGGAATTTGCCGGTGAGGAAATTCCTTAGCGAAGAGATACTTGCAGCGGAATAAGTACTCAGGAGTAAGCATAACAGAATACAGGCATGGTCATCATGATGAAATGAAGACAATCACAGAGTACATAAAGCGTAATCACAGGATAACACAAGATGAAGACAAACAGACTGAAGAATTTGAACTGAGGAAATTGAGAAAGTCTTCATACACAGATATGAATAAACACTCAACACAGTAATGAGGAAATGAAAGAGTTGAGGTAATAGAACTAGTAAGCTTGGTGAAGACAATGATTTGGTAGACCAGTTCCAACTGCTGTCTCAGTTGTACGTCTGGTTGGAGCGGCTGGGTAATTAAACTCGAGGACACACAGTCCCGGACACCAAGTCGTTGAGCACGCAGCTCAGGACACCAAGTCCTCACCGTATTCTCCTTGAACTAAGGTCACACAGACCTCGTCCAATCACTCGTGGTAAGTCTTTAGGCAACTTCCAAACCTTCACAGACTCGGTCACTCAGCGATCCACAATTCCTCTTGGATGCTCTAGACCATGACGCCTAACCATCTGGAAGAAGCACAGTCTTCAAAGGTAACAAGCGTCGGATCCATGCAGGATCAATCTCTTCAGTGATGCTCAATCACTTTGGGTTTGTAGGTGTTTGGGTTTGGGTTTTCCTCACTCGATGATTTTTGCTCAAAGTCCTCGGAGGATGGGATGCTCGCAAATGACAAGTGTAAGTTTCTCTCGGAGCATCCAACCATCTAGTGGTTGTAGGGGGCGGCTATTTATAGCCTAGGGAGCAGCCCGACATGATAAGACATAAATGCCCTTCAATGATATGACCGTTATGTGGATAAGATATTTTGGGACAGCTGGCGCGCAAAGAATACGGTCGGAAATTTTACTCTCAAATTCCTCGTGGCTATCATGTTCCTCATCGTAGGCAATCCGCCTTTGGCGAATTCCTTACTCCTCGGTCGTAACAAATTCCTTAGCGACCGTAAGAACTTCGTCTCACATCAAGAAATTGACTGAATCTGTATGAGATTTCCAAAGGCTTCACTCGAAGGGATTGGTAGGTGTAGGATTTTGAGTTGAGCATCACATGGAAATTTTTCCTTAGTATTTCCTCGACCCCCTTTAACAGTACGGTGTTTCCTATGACTCAAGAAAGAGAAAAATGAAACTACGAAAACAAAAGTATTCACGCTTCATGTTCGTCAAATGAATACCAAGTCTTCAAGGTCACACCAATTTCTTCACTTTCAAAGTCTTCAGAAAGTCTTCAGAATACCAAAGTCTTCAATCGAAGAACTTCATTTTTAGGGGTCGACTGTCTCTGTAAATATCAAACTCCTCATAGACTTATAGACCTATGTACACTCATAAACACATTAGACCCTTAACCTATAAGTCTTCAATACACCAAAATCACTAAGGGGCACTACATGCACTTACACTAGTAAAGTAGTCAATTGCTTAAGGGACAATTTCGAAACTCCTACCACCACTTTTCCACACTCGCTATTGTAACATCCCAAATTTCCTATTTGGAATGTTTTACAATTATAGCATAAGCATCCTATGCATCCTGTTGAATTTGAATGCCATTTGAAGTTTCAGAGAGTTTTGAGTTTTGAAATTTGAATTTAAAACTTTGGCATGTGGGAAACATTCAAAAACTAAGCCTGATAAATACTTGATCAAAAGTATGAGAGGAGCAAACATGACACTCCAAAAATATCGGAGGAAACAATGCCAAAAGTTTTGGAATTCAAATCTGAATTTTATTTGAATTTGAAAAAATGGATTTTCATAAAGTTTGGATTTTGCCTTTGGAAAAATGTTCAAATGAAAGGGAATATTCCCCATCATTTTGGTATATATATACCCTATATAAATTATTTCTAGATTTGGTTTTATTTTTGTTTTAGTTTTATTAAAAACTCCCTCGGCCATTTAGGCTACCCCCAGCCCAGCCAGTACCGCCCCTCTCGACCCAGCGCCAGGCCAGAGCCTGCCCAATGGCAGCCAGCCCCGGCCGAGCCAGCCCAAGCACCCTCGCACCCCCTCATTGAAACCCGTGGCCCTCGGCCACCCGATCCCTCGCCTCTCTCCTCTCGGCCGACCCGTGGGCCTCGCCCGATCTTCTTCCTCGCCCACGCCACCAGCCTCGCCGGAGATCCACCGGATCCCGGCGATCCGGATCCCCGACAGCCCCGATGCCCTTCCGAGGCAAGCCCGACCCAGGCTATAAAGGGCCGGCCTCAGACCCCATTCCCCCGAGCTCGACGGACCCCTCTCCTCTCCCTCCCGAGCTCATGGAGTCCCGAGCCTCCCGCCGCCATTGTTGCCGCCGTCGGACGCCTCTAGTCCACCCCGACCCCCCAACACCACCAACCCTTCCCGACCCGTGCGCGTCTTCCCGACGAGTCGCCGGAGCTCGCCGACGTCCGGACGCCCGGAGCACTTTCGCCCGCCGCCCGCTGTCAGCCGAGTCCGTAAGTCACCGGCCTCACCCACCGTCCGATCCTAGATCTAGGGCTAGGATTAGAACCCCAAGGGTTAGGTTTTATTTTATAAAACCGGCCGGTCCGATCGGTTTAGTTTTTAGTTTAGGTTTTATTTTTAGGCCGGTTCGTGTTTAGTAAACCCTAGAGCCCGTTAGGCTATCTAACGCATACAAAGTGATATAGGCCCATTAGGCCTTTTTCTTTTTATTTGATTTTCTGTTTTAGCCTAATAGTTTCAGTTTTCAAAAAGTATATCGTTTATTCTGTTTAATATTTTGAGTGATTCTTTTTGTTGGATTGCAAATTTTATGTAGTTTCTGAAAAATATATATATAGCTATGTTAAAAATAATTAAAATGCTTTAATATTGTTTTAGTCGTAATAGCAAATCTGCTATAACTTTAGTTAGGAAAATTATTTTTGCATGATTCCTTTTGTCATCACTTTATTTTGACATTGCCAAACCCTAGAAATTAACTTGGGTATTTTAGGATTAATAAATAATTAGTTTAGACAGAATCCTATTAATCCTAATTAATTAACTAGTTCCTGTTTTCCTAATTAATTAATTAGTAAATTAATTTATTTTTAACTTGTGATTAGTTATTCTAGGTTAGTTTCTGTCATTCTAGTAGATGAACTTTTATTTATAATTAATAAAAGTTTTAAATTATCTTTCTTAATAGAAATTGGATTAGGCCTAGAATGAGTTTTATATTAGCTTTTTAATTAATTCTTTTTGCTCCTAATTGCTTAGTGAATCCTTTTCTGTTAAGTTAACCTAAAACCATGATTAGGTTATTTTAAGGAAATTTTGTTATATAAAACTATTTTTGTTATTGTTTGGAGTAGGGAAAAACTTTGAATTGGTTTCTTTGAGTTTTCCTTTTGATTTGGCTTTGATTGTTTTGTTGTGTTATGTTATTTTTGTTATCTTGTGTGATCCTCTTGCTTTGTGCTTATTGTGTTATTGTTTGTCTCGGTAGAGTTTCCGAGTGCTAAGCTTGCTACTACGACCCTTTAGCTTACGAGGATCATCAGCAAGGCAAGTTTTGATCATGTTATTTCTATACCTATGGTTTTGTGCATTAGTAATTGTCACCACCCCACCATGCATGCAGTAGTGAAATCTTGAAGTCATTAAACTTGAGTAGTATCATGTGGTAGGATGAACCAATCCCCTTGTTACCATGACCCCGGGACGTAGTAGTTATTTTGCTATGCTCAGAGACGGGATTTGGTATGAGTGATATTCATAAGCAAGATGTGAGAGTCAATGATGATGATAACCCCATGAACTACAATGATCAAGATGGACTTCGAAAATCACTCTTGGGTGGAGGACGGTTGGCGGGCACCTGGAGCACCCAGTGGTGGCGGGATGCATGGAGAAGCGCCATGACATCCTGCGGAAAGCTTCACCCAGCCACGAAGAGAAGGATGGATGCCCCATGACCGGAAGCTTACATGCAGCCGCAAGCCATTATGGGCTCTGGCTGGGTTGACCCTAGTAGTGACGCTGGTCGGGCGGTACTACGAGAAGTAGACGAACGGTAGGATTGGATGGGTACCGGCAGTGGCCAAGAACTCTTTGGAAGACCCTGTTTATCTGGCCCGTCTTCAAACACCATGAAGTGCGAAGACTCTAAAGGAGGGAATGATTCTTGCGGGAAAGTGCGCAAACCTCTGCAGAGAGTTATAACCTAATCGATTAGCCGTGTCCCCGATTCACGGACATTTGAGCCTCTGGAACTTGGAAGTATTCGGATATCTCAACACTAAAACTAATGAATTAATTTGAGGGTTTATGACTTAATAATTGGGAACGAGATATTGGTTGGCGGAACCATCTCAATAACTACCAACAATTTGTAGTAATTTGCAAATAAGTCCACCGTAGTAGGATAAAATTGGCTTTTTCGCAAAATGATGAAACTTAGAGCTCCACACCAAAATGCATATAGTGTAGTAACTTTATTATTGTTATTCTTCATGACTTGCCGACTTATTCCAAAAGCTGACCTACATGGCTGCAACGTCTTATGTTGCGGTATATTCCGATCGGGAGTGAGGCTACGCTCGCGCTTGGCGATTGCCCTTTGGAGTCGGATGGACTCGCTTTACCTCGACGCCTTCAGACATTAGTAGTTTATTTCTCATGAGTTGGCCTTGAGCCGAATTTATTCCCTTGTAATAAAGACTCTATATGAGAATCGTGTAATAAAATTCAGGTGTGATTGAACTTTGATTACTTTATCGATGTACTGTGAGTACCAGCATGATCTTGGGATGGTACAGACACAGAGACTTGACCGATTTTGGGTCAGGTCGCTACAGCTATATTTACTTTATTGCTTCTTTACTTACAACAGCCCCTAGCTTTTATTTACCCTCTCTTTATTTTCTTGGAAACCTATCCAAAAACACCTACAAATCACTTCTAGTTTCATACTTGTTCTAGGTAAAGCGAACGTTAAGCGTGCGTAGAGTTGTATCGGTGGTCGATAGAACTTGAGGGAATATGTGTTCTACCTTTAGCTCCTCATTGGGTTCGACACTCTTACTTATCGAAAGAGGCTACAATTGATCCCCTATACTTGTGGGTTATCACCTATCTTTTACTATTATGCAAGAGTCAGTAGTATTCCTTCTCATTCCAACCTACTCTTTAGTTGGCAAGCATCATGTGATGGAAAGATCTGAGCATATATGGCCATTCAAATATATTTGATCATGAACTATTGTTGACAATAATTTATATGATAAATGAGTTGGGAGGCGAAACATTAAGCCCCTATCTTTCTCTGTGTTCGATGGATGCTATTTGTTCTAAAAATATGCTTTGAGTGGTAGCAATCATGGAAGACTAAAAGATAGTTGAGTATGTGAAGTTTGTGAATCAAAGCTCGACATAGACTCTTCCTGAAAATAAGATGAATTGTAATTGTTTGATGAGTAATAACACGGTTTGTTAGTTTTCAAGAAAGTTTATGATCTATACTTTAACATGTGAATAGCTTGTTACTTGACCATGAAAAGTTCTATGAGTTGAACTACTGTTATGACATATAATGATGCTAGAAAAGGTGATTGAAATTATCATTGATCAAACTTATGCACCTGCTAGCATTCAGACTTCATAAAATCTTTCTTTTATCATTTACCTACTCGAGGACGAGCAGGAATTAAGCTTGGGGATGCTGATACGTCTCCAACGTATCTATAATTTATGAAGTATTCATGCTATTATATTATCCGTCTTGGATGTTTATGGGATTTATTATGCACTTTTATCTTACTTTTGGGACTAACCCATTGACCCAGAGCCCAGTGCCAGTTTCTGTTTTTCCCCTTGTTTCAGTGTTTCGAAGAAAAGGAATATCAAATTGAGTCCAAATGAAATGAAACCTTCGGGAAAGTTATTTTTGGAAAGAAAGAAATCCGGGAGACTTGGAGTGCACGTCAGGGGATAAACGAGGAAGGCACGAGGTAGGGGGCGCGCCCACCCCCCTGGGCGCGCCCTCCACCCTCGTGGGCCCCTCGTGGCTCCCCTGACGTATTTCTTCCTCCTATATATACCAATATACCCAAAACCATTGGGGAACAGAAGAGATCGGGAGTTCTGCCATCGCAAGCCTCTGTAGCCACCAAAAACCAATCGGGACCCTGTTTCGGCACCCTGCCGGAGGGGGGATCCCTCACCGGTGGCCATCTTCATCATCCCGGCGCTCTCCATGACGAGGAGGGAGTAGTTCACCCTCGGGACTGAGGGTATGTACCAGTAGCTATGTGTTTGATCTCTCTCTCTCTCTCTCTCTCTCTCTCTCTCTCTCGTGTTCTTGAGGTGATACGATCATGATGTATTGCGAGCTTTGCTATTATAGTTGGATTTTATGATGTTTCTCCCCCTCTACTCTCTTGTAATGGATTGAGTTTTCCCTTTGAAGTTATCTTATTGGATTGAGTCTTTAATGATATGAGAACACTTGATGTATGTCTTGCGTGGGATAACCGTGGTGACAATGGGTTATTCTATTGATTCACTTGATGTACATTTTGGTGATCAAGTTGCGGGTTCCGCCCATGAACCTATGCATAGGGGTTGGCACACGTTTTCGTCTTGACTCTCTGGTAGAAACTTTGGGGCACTCTTTTGAGGTTCTATGTGTTGGTTGAATAGATGAATCTGAGATTGTGTGATGCATATCGTATAATCATACCCACGGATACTTGAGGTGACATTGGAGTATCTAGGTGACATTAGGGTTTTGGTTGATGTGTGTCTTAAGGTGTTATTTTACTACGAACGCTAGGGCTGTTTGTGACACTTATAGGAATAGCCCAATGGATTGATCGGAAAGAATAACTTTGAGGTGCTTTCGTACCCTACCATAATCTCTTTGTTTGTTCTCCGCTATTAGTGACTTTGGAGTGACTCTTTGTTGCATGTTGAGGGATAGTTATATGATCCAGTTATGTTATTATTGTTGAGAGAACTTGCACTAGTGAAAGTATGAACCCTAGGCCTTGTTTCAACGCATTGCAATACCGTTTATGCTCACTTTTATCATTAGTTACCTTGCTGTTTTTATATTTTCAGATTACAAAAACTATATCTAGCATCCATATTGCACTTGTATTACCATCTCTTCGCCGAACTAGCGCACCTATACAATTTACCATTGTATTGGGTGTTTTTGGGACACAAGAGACTCTTTGTTATTTGGTTGCAGGGTTGTTTGAGAGAGACCATCTTCATCCTACGCCTCCCACGGATTGATAAACCTTAGGTCATCCACTTGAGGGAAACTTGCTACTGTCCTACAAACCTCTGCACTTGGAGGCCCAACAACGTCTACAAGAAGAAGGTTGCGTAGTAGACATCAATCTCCGATAATATCCCGCGAGTCCAAGAAAACTGCGGATCTCTCCAACTGAGGTGGGTGCCAACCACTCAGTGACTGACTGGACCTTGGTGGGATCCACTGCTATACCTTCTCCTGATATAACATGTCCAAGAAATACAACTTCCTTCAACCAAAACTCACATTTGTTGAACTTGGCATACAATTGATGTTCCCTGAGCTTCTCGAGAACTAAACACAAATGCTCCTTGTGTTCCTCTTCATTCTTCGAGTACATCAAGATATCATCAATGAACACCACGACAAACTTATCCAAGAACTCCATGAACACCTTGTTCATCATACTCATGAAATAGGCAGTGGCGTTAGTTAGTTCAAATGACATAACCGTGTACTCGTATAACCCGTACCTTGTGGTGAAAGCTGTTTTAGGTATATCTTTTTCCCTAATCTTTAGCTAGTGATATCCTGATCGCAGGTTGATCTTCGAGAACACTTTATCTCCTTGCAACTGGTCAAACAAATCATTGATCATCGACAGTGTGTACTTATTCTTGATTGTTACTTCATTCAACGCACGATAATCAACCACCATCTTTAACGATCCATCCTTCTTCTCGACCAAGAGCACTAGGGCTCCCCATGGTGATGAACTTCGTCGAATGTACCCTTTTTCCAACAACTCCTTAATCTGCTTCTTAATCTCCTCCAGATCATTTGCGGGCATCTAGTATTGTCTCTTTGATATATGCCCGGTGCCTGGCAACAACTCTATCAAAAACTCGATGTCTCGATCTGGCGGCATTCCTGGTAACTCCTCTGGAAATACATCCGGGTAATCCTTTAATACCGGCACTTCCTCCTGAACAACTCCCGTGAGAGAATTTACTTGAGTCCTCCTCTGTGCATGCCGGGATACATACTTGATCCTTTTTCCCTCTGGGGTGGTGAGAAAAATTGACTTACTGGCGCAATCGTGTTTCCCCCATACATCGATAGCCAATCCATTCCTAGTATCACATCCAATCCTTGTGACTCCAAAATTAACAGGTCTGAGGGGAAAACATGGCTTCCAATGGTCAATGGCATCTGAAAACATGCTTGTCTTGCCATATATTCCGCTCCTGGCGAACTTACTAACATAGGTGTCCTAAGTACCTTAGTGGGCAACTTATACTTATCCACCAATCCCCTTGATATGTATGAATGCGATGCACCAAAGATCAAAAAGAACGATTGCGGAAAAGACTTAACCAAAAACTTACCGTAATCAGATCCGGTCGCTCCTCAACTTCCTCCATGTTCACGTGGTTCACTTGTCCCCTGTTGAAAGGGTTGGGCTTCTTCCCAGCGCTTCCATTGCCATTTCCGTTCTTCAATTCCGGACAATCATTGGTGTAGTACCCAATCTTCCCACACTTGAAACAGGTAATGTGACTTTGATCCTTCTTGGCGGGTGTGGCTGGATTAGAGCGGTTCTGATTGCTGCCTGCTCCATTCCTGTTTCCATTCTTGGGGCCATTGTGGCTGTGAGAACTTCCTCCATTGTGGGTGTGGCCTCCATGGTTATGGACAAGTCCTCCCGAGTTCGGGGTGAAATGAGGCTTCTGCTGAGATCCTGAGTTGTACTTCCCCTGTCCATACTTCCTCTCACGGCTCTCAATCTGCTGCTGCTTTCCCTCCATCATAAGAGCCTTGTCTACCAACTCCTGGCAGTTATTTAAATGTTGCCACCATCAACTGCATGCTCATCTCATCATTCAGCCGT